>CAKNXH010060915.1:37108-165520 GCA_932178445.1 Andricus quercusramuli
ATACATACATATATACATATATACATATATACATATATAAGAATAGTATATAATAATAATAATAATATATATAATAAGAATAATATATAAGAATACATATATATATAAAGTAACGCAATTTTTCGGCGAGTTTGAACTTTTTTTATAGTTTTTAACCATTGCCGTAATGCTAGGCCATAGACGCCCTCTCCCCCTAAAGCGTAACGTAATGTCTGGACGACCCCTGGAAGAAAAATTCAAATATTATTTTATAGAGGAAGCCATCTAAGTATGGTTATCCAATACTATCAAAATATGGAACCAATTAGCTTGATGGATTTATGTAATTTTCATAAAATATTGAACACATAAGTACAAAATACACGAATGTTAATATATATTCTGAAGGTTGCACTTTTCAAGCTAGATTTTAATATCATAGAAGTTAAAACCGAGCAGAACCTTTGTTTTCGCCATCTTAATTTTGATAGTCGAATTGGTGATATTCCAAACATAAGAAACAATTATAATTGAAATTTTTTCAAAAAATGGATTTATAATGTCTTGTTAGCTAACTCACTTCTCAATTTGAAAGGTGTTTTGCTCTAACTTAACGAACTTCATAAATAAACTTTAGAAATTTTGAGATTATGATTAATTTATGGTGTTAAATTATTTTCATTAAATGTAAATTAGATCTGGAAAAAATAAAAAAGGCAAGTTAAATACATTTATTTTTGTATTTCTAAATATAATATTAATGGCACTTGAAATTTAAAACCTACTACAAAATGAAAAGATTAAAAGACAATTAAGTATGATAATAACAAATAACTAATTAAAAATAGTAGAAATATCATTTACAATATTTTAACTTGTACAAGCATGCATATACAAGCATGTATATATATATAGACAATTTGTTACCCGTCATTCTTGTCGGTAACGTAAATTCATTCCACGAAAATATGGAACAGTTCCGCCATCTACTGATTAACGTTTGAACTTTTACGTTCTACTACATCTCTGCTACTACATTGATATCAACTTTTAATTTGAAGATCATTGTTTATTAACTATAAAAACTGATAATTAAATACTTCTAATAATGCTAACAATTTTTAACTTTTTTTATTGTTGAATATAAATTTTAATTATCAATGTATTATAAAAAGTCAAATAGTTCCAGAGTGTGAATACAGATGGGGATTTCCAGGTAAAAAGTATAGGGTATATACATCTCTGGAATATCCTTCGTGATTTCTGAGTCTTACGACTAAATTAAATTATAAGGATTATAGAAAAATAAAAAATGATAACATATAAAAATATAAAATAAAATTAGGGTGTTCACTATTCATTGCCAGCAAGGAAATTGATTGGTGATGGAAAAGTCACATATTTTAATATTCTTGAATTTCTAGTGTAACTCTTAGAATAAATAATTTTAGGTGAATTTTGAATTTCATTCAAAAGTCTTTTATTAGAGAAATTTTGTCTTAGAAAATGAGAAATTTTATTTGAATAGTTTAACAAATATTTCAAATTATATAACGTTACAGCTAACTTGAATAAGTTTCATTTGTAAATTCAAAATTGAATAATTTTGAGTAATTTTACATTATTTGAAACAATTATTCCAAATTATACGATATGAAATTTAAAACCTTAGTAGTAGAAAAATTTGAATTTCAAAGATTTTAAAAGGAGTGTTTTCACGTACCGAAAAAATCAGGCTATTCGTACAGAAATTTCGGTACAAATAGCCTCATTTCGTACCGAAAAAAATCTAGCTATTCGTACAGAAATTTCGGAACAAATAGCCCCATTTCGTACCGAAAAAATCCAGCTATTCCTACTGAAAATTCGGTACATGTAGCCACGGCCAAGTTTAAAACTGAACAGGTTATTAAACCATTTTTAATTAAAAGCTTCTTAAATTAAGTGAATTGAAATTCAAACTTTATAGAGTTATGGATAATTTGAAATTGAAACTTCCGAAACTGAAAAAATTTTAATAGACGTTGTTTAAAATTGAACAATTTTGAACAAAATATGTTTCTGAAACGCATAATTTTACATTTTTAAATTAATAATCAGACAATTGTTTTAAACCGAAACGTATGAAAATAAAAACTTCATAGTTTGACAACTGTGAATATTATTATGTTATATCAGATTGGAAAATATTGTATTTAAGCATTAAGAAGTGAACAGTATTTGATTGCGGACGCCCTCAAGAGTGAACAATTCTAAGAAAGTGATTAGAATTGAAAATTCCCCATTGCAACTTTTAATTTTTGTACACTGTTTTTAAAGGAACGTCTATATTATAAGGTCATTTCGGAATAACCAATTTTTGTCACTTACTCAGGAAAAAAGAAATGATTGAACTATTGCTTTAGTGAATCGAAATTTCGGGACGACTAGTCAAGCTACTAAAAAATACTGGATTAGTCATTTTGAATTTCGGAACGATGAGACACTTCGTTTAAGAAAGCGGATTTGACGACCGTCTTCTAATTCGAAATGACGCGTTTGAATCGGAGCTCAACATTTAACCCTGTATCTACATGGGCGCTCTGCATCCGTGCAATTTCCGTGTTTCTCGGTTGATCGGAGCTCGGAGTGCAGGTGGCCAACCGTTTTGGTTGCTTTGCGCGAAGATCAAATGTCCCTAGGTGGCCACTGCTGGTTCGCAAGATGGCTGTCACCTCGCCAGTTTTAAATTGTTTGAAGGGAAAACGTCACGTTTTTGCAAAATAGTGAATTGTGAGATATTTCGAAGAAAAAAATTTACTTTCACAGATATAGTTCCTTGAAATAACAGAAAATTGTATTGCTGGAAAGAATTTCATTTGTACAAAAAATTATTTTTAGTGTATTTTTTTCGCAAAAGAATTGTTTTAAAAAGTCCATTACACCTACGCCACTAAAAAATAATTTTAAAAGAGTTGTTTGAATGCAACTTTTTTTTACAACTTTACAAATTTTGTTTACTACATTGTAATTGTTTTCATCAAATGTACATCAAAATTTTCTAGGAAATATAAAAAAAAGCTTGAACCAATATGAAAACCTATTTTTTCTCATTTACCAGCATTTAATGTATCCAGGCATGCAAACGTTGACCCATGATATTTTAATCTCAAAATTCTTGGTTGACATTTATGAAATTGAATAAAATTTTCACATCAAACTTTATGTACCCATAAACTTAATATCTTGGAAGGATGATTTTATTTTATTTTCAAACTAAAAATTGAATTTTTTTATTGTAACCCGCAGTAAAAACTGGTTCAATTTTGTATCTGTTTTGCAAAAACGCGACATTATGCTTTGAAAACTGTCGCGGCGACAGCCACCTTGCGAACCAGCAGTGGTCGCCTAGGGACATTTGATCTCCGCGCAAAGTAATCAAAACGGTTGGCTGCCTGCACTCCGAGCTCCGATCAACCGAGAAACACGGAGAGTGCACGGATGCAGAGCTCCCATGTAGATACAGGGTGACTGATTTCAATCTGCTGACTCGGATTCAGACTTTGTAAATGAGCAAACTCCGATTAAATATAAATTTTTTATTCTCATTCAAAATTTTTAAATCTCATAGAAATTGTTGAGGTTATGCTTCCATATGCCAAATTTTGTTTAACAAATTTTGAAATATTAAAAAAATTTCAATGATTGAAAAAGACGAATTTTTAAGAAAATATTTTAATCCTCAACCATAAAAGATTATTTTTAAACCAGTCACACAAAAAAGATGAGATTTTTACCAAGAGAAACTAATTTTGTTGCAAAATAGTTAAATTCTGTAACCCGATAACAAAGAAAAATCTTTTAAATTAAAGAAGTGGCCTTTATATCTTTCAATTTTTTTTCTAATTCAAAACTCTTAAAAGGGTGTACATCTGATAAATAAATTCAATGAATTTGCATGAATTTCTTCCAGATTTTTTTCTAAATTTTTAAAAACCTTGTTATGATGTTTGAAATTTTCTAAAAAAAATTAACTTTTCAAAATAAAACATCATTTATAATTTTTGCAAAAATCTTAAGAAAAATTTTCTGTTTTCTTTAAACATGTCAAAATTCTTAAAAAGTTTCGAAATTTGTCTTAGAACTCTTTAAAAACTTACATTTTGTTTCAAATTTGTTGAAATATGTTCAAGTTTTAAATTATTTTTGAATCGATTCAAAACTTCTAAATCTTCTAAATATCTTTTAAAATAATTGAAAATTTTGCTCCAGTTTTTAACAAATTTTGGATAAACTTCTAAGCCTTCTAAATATTATTCAAAATAATTTGTATTGTTCAAAAACTTTGTAAGTTTTAAGTTATTTCCAAATGTTTTAAATATTTCTTAAACTACATTCTTTTCAGAAATTTTTAAAATCTTGGAAATCTTTTTCTTTTTTAAAGTATTTTCAACTCTTATTCCAATTTCGAAACTAATCCTCTAAAATAAAACCTAAATCATTTTATATTTGGTCGGAAAATTTGTTGTTTGTATCGGTAATTTTTTTGTTACTGTTTAATTCCCGGTTTTCCCGGTTTTATTTTAATTTCTGACTATTTGTTAATTTTCCCGGTTTCCCGGTTATTATACGTCCTGTAAAATTAAATAACAGATCTTGGAAAAATATCGATATTTTATAATAAAATATTGTTACAATTATTTTTGTTGTAGAGCCGTTCAGGTGGAAGATATATTTTTGAATTTGATGCGGCAAGTAGCATCAGGAAATTTTCCATCTTTAACAGTTGATTCAGAAAGTTCCTGGAATTCGTCTCAAGACTCTGCAGAAATTATAATAAATGACAGCGCAGATAGCAAAAAAGATAGCCAGATATCGATCAATTTGGGACGTAAAAATAGCAGAAGCAGCTTCTCATTGGTACTTACGGTTATGCAAAAAACACATGAGATGTTGCTAACATCTTCGGAAAATAACAAAACCAATATTCGATCTTTTTACTACGATCTTCAACCTGAATTAATTCCTAATTTAACAATGCAAAAAGTAAGCAATGCTGTCAAGAGCGTCGAAAAGTTAATAGGTTGCACGAGATGGGACCTTGGTAAGTTTCCTTGAATATTTGTATTATAGTAAAAATGTTGTGAAGTGAAAATTTTTTAGTAATCCAGCAGCAAATGTACGCGCGCGAAGAGCGCTTTTGCCTCCCTGGACTTTTATTCTCTAATATTAAAAACATGAACAACTTAAAACCCCATTATAAACCATTTTTAAATATTAACTATTTTTAAATTTTTAAAGGATTTACACTGATTTTTTAAAATGAAATATAATTGAATATCGGTTGCCAGTCGTTGCTAGATTTATTCTTGGAAAAAGGAAAGATTATTTTTTTGCTAACGTGCTATTTGAAAGTCACGAGGAAATAATTTACACTTAAAACTCAACGTTAAAGATGTTTGGCAGGGATTTCGTAGAACTTCAAAACCTTTAAATAGTAACAAATGTGAAGTAAAGACATAGTATGCTGCTGTTTTAGGAATGCATTTTTTTAAGCAATAGGAATTATGATCCGTGCACTATACATGCGTGAAGTTTCTTATTATCAGTCAAATTATAAATATGAACATTTTAGGGTGGCCTATAAAAACTAAAACAAAATTTTTGGTCTTTTCTCAATTAGCAAACATTTTTTCGGGTCATTAAAAGTAAAAAATTAAAACTTTCAAACCCGAACATTTTACAATTTACATAAGTAATAAATACTTAGCTATAAAATCAAATTATCCAAACTCTTCTAAATTTAGAGTATTAAAAATTCAAATTTAAAAAATGGTTAATTCAATCATTTAACAAACTTTTAATAATGTAAAATCAAAAGTTGGAAGCCCTTTAATTTATGGGGTATTATTTCTCAACTACCATTTATTTTTGTGACTTATATAAGTAAGATAATAATAATAAGAAGAAGATTTAAAAACAAACATAATAATAACATTAACTCAGTTAATATTATAATTTTTTAAGGTTTTTTTGGAAAAATCTTTCCAATCACTTTAAATGTCACTCTCTTAATATCACATAAAATTATTCAATTTGTAATGAGTTTGATTTGAAATTCTTTCTAGTTTGAAAAGTTAAATTTTTTCATTTCCAATCTTTTTCTGAATCGGAAGAAGGAATTTTTTTATTTTTAACTTTTTTATATAATTTGGAAGATAGTAAATTTTGGGACGGGAAACATAGGAGCTTGAGTTTGAACAGAATGAATTAATCGTAGGTTATTATATATAATGATTAAAATATTTTTTTCAATTTTCTAGGATTCGTGGCAACATCCAAGGGATTGGTAGCAGGTGATCTGACTCTAAATTTCAATGAGAAATCAATTACTTACTTGAAAACGCGTGGTGATTTGATTCCTCAAGAAATGTTCGAGTTATCTTCAATTAGAACTTCAGCAAAATTTGTACTAGTTGTCGAGAAGGATACGATCTTTCAAAAGTTATTAGGAGAACGTGAGACATGTCCCGAATATCTAAACTGTATTTTGATCACCGGAAAAGGAGAACCGGATATCGCAACTAGAATCTTGGTTCACCGACTATCAGAAGTTGAGAGACTTCCCACCTACATTTTAGTCGACAACGACCCTTACGGATTTGAAATCATGTGCACTTATCGGTAAATATACATAGATTATTATTTTCTAAAGGGCCACTCAAATTAAAAAAAAACAGGTTTTTTTTTCGAGTTTCACGGTCAAAAATTACACTATTTTTTGGTTGACTTTTAAGCGTTTATAATAATAATTATCCTATGCTAATTGCTTCGTTATATATATTTTGAAAAGAATAAAAAAATTTTAGAACTTCAAGGTAAAATATGCATGTAAATTATTGTAAAAAAGATCTCAGACGTCACAGCGCAAAATGCTCTCAAACAGGGGAAATAGGGTAATTTTTTCAAAAAAGGAATAACTTCTTTTAAATAACATTAAAGTAGGTACCATATTCCTAAGATTCAGAGTGTAAGTAAAATGATTACATTTTTCACCAAATAGTAGAATTTTCAACGAGAATAGATCAGTTCTAGACAAAAAATATGACAGTACACTTTTCAATTAAAAAGAATTAATTTATAACTGTAAGATATGAATTTTGAATGAAAAAGATGAATTTTTAATCCAAATGGACGAATTTTCTACCACATTAAAAATCTTCCTCCCCTTGCGCTTTGTTCTCATATCTGATTGGCTGAGAAAATCCAATCTATTCAAAAAAAGTAAATGTCAACATTTAACAGTTGAGGGAATAACAAGTATCAGAGAACATTCAGAGGTTATTATCCTTATTTTATATAACAGTCCTAAAAAAATTTCTGGTTTGTTACAAGTTTTATTCAGAAAAAAATATAAAACTTGAGAACTCTGAATTGGCATGTAATTGTTTCTGCATAAACCAATTTTTAATGAATTTGTATTTTTCCAGAATTGATAGCCATTTATAAATTGTAATTAACTTATTAAAAAGGTTACATCGAATGTTAACATTTTTTTAAAAGTCGGTATTGGGATCAAAGCGAGTAGGGGAAGTCGCGATACGTGGTAGTGCGATAAATGGGAGGGTACTGTACATATCCTAAATCCAGAATATAATAGTAGATTTTGTTGCAAAAGCAAAAAAGATGACTTTTTAAGAAAGCAGTTGAATTTTCAACAAAATAATTAAATTTTCAACCTCATAGTAGAAATTTTAACCAAGAGAGAAAATCTCTGAACTAAAAATGTGAGAATAGACTTTCAAGATAAAAACAATTAACTTTGAAACAAATGAGATTAATTTTGAACCAGAAAAATAATAGCAGACTTGACAATTAAAAAAAAAAAAAATCAAAATCAAAATAGTCGTATTTTCTTATTGAATTCTATTAATTCCGTTCTCGTTTAAGCAAAAAAAAAAAGAGAAAAAGGGGAATTTTCTCGAAAATAGGGGGAAAAAGAGGAGTTCTTTAAAGAAGGGTGAAAGAATGTGAAGGCTGTAATTCAATAAGCTGCAGTGAAAATTTTGCGTATTTATTTCAGAATATATATTGTGATATTACGCAAGAAAATTTCCCATTTTATCGCTCGTAGTTTAGGAGTTATGGGTGGAGTTCCGAAAAGCGCTTACCTCCGATTAATTTGAAACGCCGTATACCTATGTATTTTGACGTGCTGATCACGAATAAGATAGTGAAAATACCCGCAAATTTAATTTTCAAGGTCAAACCCCCAAAAAACTATAAAAATGTCATGTTTTTCCGTTTATTTCAGTAAATAATAAAAATTTACAAAAAAGCTTTAAACGAAAGTTGTAGATCTTTTGAAAATACATATTTTATGTTCAATATATTTTTACCCTACGACTGACCGTTTCAGAGAAAAGAAGGGAAATGTCGGTACGAAGTGTAGAATTGCTTAGGTCACACACGGCACCCATTCCAACGTGTCATGGGGGGCGGGAAGGCACCCCTACGACTGGCCACAGAAATAACTTAGGTTACACATGTCCTCCTTTTCAACGCGTCATGGGGGGGGGGGGGGCGAGAAGGCACCCCTATGACTGACCACAGAAATAACTTAGGTTACACACGACCCCCTTTCCAACGTCTCATGGGGGCGGGAAAACACCCCTGTGACTGGTCACAGGAATAACTTAGGTCACACACGACCCCCTTTCCAACGCGTCATGGGGGGCGGGAAGGCACCCCTATGACTGGCCACAGGAATAACTTAGGTTACACAGGACCCCCTTTCCAACGTCTCATGGGGGGCGGGAAAACACCCCTGTGGCTGGTCACAGGAATAACTTAGGTCACACACGACCGCCTTTCCAACGTGTCATGGGGGGCGGGAAAATACCCCTGTGACTGGCCACAGAAATAATTTAGGTCACACACGACCCCCTTTCCAAAGTGTCATGGGGGGCGGGAAAGCATCTGTACGACTGGCTACAGAAATAACTTAGGTTACACATGACCCCCTTTCCAACGCGTCATGGGGAGGGGGCGAGAAGGCACCCCTATGACTGGCCACAGAAATAATTTAGGTCACACACGACCCCCTTTCCAACGTGTCATGTGGGGCGGGAAGGCACCCCTGTGACTGGTCACAGAAATAACTTAGTTTACACATGACCCCATTTCCAACGCTTCATGGGGGGGGGGGGCAACCCTGTGCCTGGCCACAGAAATAACTTAGGTTACATACGTCCTTCTTTCCAACGTGTCATGGGGGGGGGGGGGGCACCTGTGACTGGCCACAGAAATAACTTAGGTCACAAACGAACCCCTTTCCAACATGTCAGGGGGGGGGGAGGCACCCCTGTGACTGGTCACAGAAATAACGTACGGCGCATACCATCCCCATTTGTTCCCTAACGTTTCGTGGAAACATATCTTATTTCTTTTAGCATGAATGACTACTTATGCACTTCGCCGCGGGAAGGCTGGAGTTTGGTCTTTCAGTATTTCTGTGATTTTTCATATTTATCGCCTATTTTCTCGAAAACTATCAGTCGTAGGAGAAAAACATATTCAACATAAAATATGTATTTTTAAAAGATCTACAACTTTTGTTAAAAACTTTTTTGTAAGTTTTCTTTATTCACTGAAATAAACGGAAAAACATGAAATTTTTATAGTTTTTTGGGGTTTCGACCTTGAAAATCAAATTTGCGGGTATTTTCATTATCATATTCGTGATCAGCGCGTCAAAATACAAAGGTATACGGAGTTTCAAATTAATCAGAGGTAAGCGCTTTTCGGAACTTTATCCATCTCTGCTCTATGTGGTACCATTATACCTTTGTCTCCGAAATGGCCGTAAGTGGGTAAAGGGTATTAACCCTACTACCCCTGATAATTTAATTTTCCAAATTATTTTTTTTCTCTGTACACATTGTTTATTCTCAAACGACAAAAATTGAGGGCGAAAGGCGCGTCTGAAAGCATATATAGAAAAAGGTTGGAGTTGTTTTGGCGGTAGATTCAAATTTTAAGAAATTCGAAAATATTTCAAACAGTTTTTTTAATACGAAATCTTTTAATACTATATTAAAAAAAATCAATTTTTTATCCGTCGTGCGCTAGGGTGAAAAAAATTCTCATTTTTCATCTTATACCATTAAATCATAATTCTTCCCGGATAGGCGTTACACACTTGGTGAGGAAGGGAGTAATTTGAGGGAGGAGGTATAGATTTTTAGATGGATATAAAATTCCCGTGTTATTTATTTCAATAACACGATCGTTCCGCAACACTGCTCCGACCCAGGCTGCTGATCAATTTCTATAGCGATCACCCCAAGTGAAGAGCCTCAGAAAGTCACCATCTAAAGCTCCCTACTCGGGCCCATCAGTATCCAAGGTCTTTTGGTTCAGGCGTTATTCACTTCACTGGCACTCTTCTCCATGCATTTCTTATAAACTATTTGTCGCCACATTTTCCTGTCTTAGCACACTTCTCTCGCTTTCTTCACGTCCATGCATTTTCTCATGTAATGATAAAATGTGTTTCCATGGCGTGTTTCATGTGTTTCCTCTTGGATTTCTATGGCGTCACATGTCTCTTCGAATCAGGGTCTCATTTACATATTCTAACCAGTTTTTCCGCGGTCTGCCTCTCGGCATACTGCCATATACTTTACCTTGATACACTTGTTTCGTTATTCGACCATCTTTCATTCTGTTAACATGCCCAAACCATCTCAACGAATTTCTTTCACACATGTAAACTATTGTTTCCTCTACACAACATTCTTTGAGGATTATCTCATTACTTACTTTGCCCATCAGCGTTTCACCCCCCATCATGAGCTGGAATTTCATGTTAATCGCGTTAATTGTGCTCTTATCCTTTTCTTGGTAGGTCCAGGTCTCGCTACCACACAGCACAGTCTTTATAAATATACAGTTATTGCCCTTTCAGCTTTACTTGATATATTTTTACATCTGATAATGGGTCCTGCTCTAACAATAACTTTTTCACCCTCGTTCATACGCCTATAAAACTCTCAATTCATCTTTCCATAATTTGTGAATAGGCTACCAAGATCTACAAACTCACCAACTTCTTCTATTCTCTCATCGTTTAGGACAATGTTACATATTATTTTCTTACCCTTTCCTTCAAACACCCTAATTTTTATTTCATTCACGTTAATTTTGAGGCCAATGTTCTTCATGCATGTATTCAGTTTGCTCAACATTCTTTGCAAGTAATTGATTGACTTTGCCATAACAACCTTATCATCTGCGAACGCTAACCCACGTACCCTCACTGTCCCGAGATCCACACCTTATTCATCGAAGAGGGCCATTCTACGACACATGTCTATGAATATAATATATAGCCATGATACAACGAGGGTTGTCTCCAATCCTCGTGTTGATCAAGTTTTTTCTCATCAGTTCCCATTATGCATCCCTACTACGACATTAATCTCCAGTCTTTTCGTGTTCAAGAGTTCATTAGTCCTCTTAGTACATGCACGAGATATACAATTTATGCCAAAGCATACGAGATATCGCAGGAGGATTCCAGGTCAATCAGGAACTGTGAAGCTCCCGTTTTAGCTACACGGAAAAAATAAGTTGTCGAAACTTCACTTGACAAGTCAACCATTCTAGGATAGGCCACTTTTTTTTTAGAATCTCGTATAATTTTGATTAAAGAACCGCAGACTTCATCGAAAAAGTGAAAAAAGTCAACGAATTATTGGAAGACAATCTAGGATCATCAGTTTTCGAATTTTTATTCAGCAGATTTTGACAAAGTTCAAGGCAAACATTCGCGCGGATTCAAATTTGACTTTTCACTGACATTTGTGCAAAATATTCAATGTGTTAAGTTAGCCGTGGGGTCTAGTGGTTAGGGATAAGTTGCGTTCGATAGGTGTTAGGTAGTTCGAGTCCCGCCGCAAAATTTCTTTCGATTTTTCATAGGTTCGTGTGTATCTGTAAAAATAAATATAACTTAAGCGTGAGTCTACGTGAATAACAATATAGTAAATATAACCGCGAAATATATATTTTTTTAACTTGGTTATACTGTTTTCTAAAAACTCGTTAGGAGTCATCGAAAGTTTCATTGACTGGCTTCGAAGCATTAGTGTATCAGTGTTTCAAGAACTCTATTCCTCTGGTCTTCACATTTTCATTGAAATTATTTTGTACTTTCGGCAACTCTTTCTACTTTTTAAACATTTATCAATCAAGGTTTGTAAGACGATTCTTCCAATTTATGACATACGTTTAACCCTATCCTAGAGTGGTTGACTCAGTCATTCAAAATTTCAACAACTAATTTTTTCCGTGCAGTACATTTGCTTTCTCATACCTTCAATATCTTTATGGCCAGGAATCCAGATCAGACTAACCTAGTCTTTACCGGCAGCCTTAAGAAGATTGTGAAAGCAAATCCGGACTAGTCTGGAAGTAAACTCTACCGATTTCAGAGCCTTACGTGCTGCTTGACTGTCAGAACAAATTTAAATGTTCTTGCCTTCATAAGCCCGCTCACAAATTTCATCCAGGCAAGCTTTAATAGCTATTATACCGGCCTGGAAAACTATAAGGAATGTGCCCAGTGCTATTGTTATCTCAGCCCTGGGCTTCCTCTCATAAATTCCAGCCCCTTCACCATGCCATTCTTCCCTTTCAGGGAAGATGACCTTGAAGGTTTTCATAAAAGATAATTTCCTCAACATAACATCAGTAGTGATGCATATCGATCATTTTTGGACAAAATCGAGATTTGCTTGAAACATAGTCAGATGGAACTGAAATGTAATGGAGATCAAGAATTTGCAATGAAAAAAGTCGATCGAGACGATACGATCATCTCGACTGAGTGATCGTTCGTCTCGATGCGATGAGTATGGTGCTCAAGGTTTCAATTTAATCTGACGAGATTTTTGAAAAATTTCAAAATGATCGATATGCATCACTAAACATCAGTTTACACAGCGAGAATATTATCCTCGCATAGCAATGCGCTTACTGATATCATGTAGATCTGTCGCCTCAACATCACTAACGTTGCACCCTACTAGGAGTCCATAGACTTCCGCTGCCGCAATCTCCCTTACGAAAAGGTGCAACGGCGGGATGTCCGGAATGACTTCAAGAGTTCCCGTTTGTGGTCTTTTCGTACACCGAGTGATCGCCAAGCAGAAAACCTTTTGGGGGCTTTCCAGTTGTTTTATGGTAGGGGCGAGTATGAGTTTTGAGCCGGAGGGAGTTGTGAGCTATGTCGATTTCCGCCATGCTGTGAATAGTAGGACTGTTGTAACGATTGTAAAATATTTCTGTTGACAATAGCTTACTCTTCCATTAGCACTCGTCACATCAACATGCGTTCTTAGTGTTTCTGTAATTTTCTACTAAAAAATCACACCAAAAGTTTGTTTACTCATTTGTGTTTGTGGTATTTTGAGTCCCGTTTTGCAGTAAACTTTTGCTTGAACAAAACATTTCTTGGCTCATTGGCTTTCTACACAAAAAAGAAATTTTGGATAAACATTAAGTGTGTCGATGTCGATGCGGCCATTTTGAATTAGTCTGATGTGAGGAGTTATGAGCCGCCATTAGTGGGGAGTTGTGTCACTTTCTGAAGATGAAGAGCATTGTGTCCTTGCATCATCTGCAAGGGCACAGTGCCGAAGTAGTTGAATCAGAACGTCGCAATACATTGCAACATGTGCGATCGAGCTGTGCACATGAAGTGTACCAACATGAGAACCGGCTATTACACTTTTATTAATTGCGAATCAGACTAATTTTTTTCATCTTCTATTTGCTTCATAATCATGCTCATTTTTATCATCTATAACTTTAATAAAGATAAATCATAAAAATATGCCATTTTCCCCATTTTTTGGATATGGCTCACAACTCCCCACCAAAATTACGAATTCCGATTTCATACCTTCCAAGCGATCTGCAATATTTTAAACACGGTGATGATTTTTTTCAAATTCCATTGGCCAGTAGTGGTATTTAGAGGTCCTCTAAAAATACAACTTCAAACATTTACAATCTACCGATGTTTATGGTAGTTATGCCTCGAAAACAGAACCCGGCTCAAAACTCCCCACTCTTCCCTACTGATTAGTTCAGTCCTTGGCAACCAGTTCGTTGATGCGTATTTTAATATGGGTCTGATTATTACAGTATATAATCAGTAAGCAGTCCTGGGTTTTAAGGCAGGTTAATTTTAGGGCAAATATTACACCCAAATACTACAGTAGAGTTTAAGATTTCTAAGGCCAGAAAGCTTCATTCTTCTGCTAAAATGCATCAGTTTCATCTTGTTCGGGTTAACACGCAAACAACGGTCACAGCACCATTGCTCCACTATGTTAAGCGCTGACTGCATGAGTTCTACAAGGGGCCCTTATACTTCCCGGTTACTCGGATTGCTGCGTCATCTAGATAGCCTTGAGTGTAAAACCCCGACTCGTTTAAAACGTGTATCAGGTTATCAATGAAAATCGCCCACTAGGAGAATGAAAGAACTCCTCGCTGTGGGTTTCCCCTTAAAACGTTGCTCTTTACTTCATTACCATGTAGTGAAGAATATACCGTTCTGTTTTTCAACATGGAGTGCATCCACCTGGTTGCGATGCCACGAACTCCGTATCTTTGATGCTCGAATTAAAAAGTGTTCAGGGGATTTAAAAGCGGCCGTACTTTACTGGAAAGTGACCCTCGCTGTGACAGACCCGCAACGGCCAAAACATCTCAAAATGTAGAACGAGTACGAGTGTTAATTGAGGGAAATCGTCCATTCATGCAGCTTATTTAGCAATTTCTATGAAACACGGCCTTACACAACTTCGGCAGCCCCCATCCAGTCCTGATCTGGCTCCCTATGATTTCTGGCTGTTTCCCAGAATGAAGTACACTCAATTTCCGATATAAGAACGGTTTCGGGGATGGTTTACAAGTAGCGGAATATTCCAAATGTAAACAGTCGGCGGCGTGTAACTTGATGAGCAACAGACGCGCGTGAGTTATCGTGCACTGCCTCTGTCGCTACGCTGCTGGTTAGAATAGCAACCGTCTCTCGACCTTGCGGGCTCCTCCAGGCTCCTCTCCCACACTGCGAAACTGGGGGGGGGGGGGGGGATTCGTAACTTGGGGGTTCTTTTATCGGAAGTTGAGTGTATCCTCTAAAAGAAAAAAAATTTCGAAACTAGAGAAATTTCGTAACTATTAAAATAGGATCCGACGAAGCAGCTTTTATCTGTTCCGAAAGGTGAATTCAAGAAGTGCTTCCGAAAGTGGGAGGATCGCTGGAAGAACATTGTGGCTACCAAAGTAGAATAATTTGAAGTGGATATCATCGCCATTGACAAAAAATAAGTCTTACTCTTGGAACACCATAAGGTCGGACATTTTTCGGACAGATCTCGTATTTCAAGAGCAAAAAAATCTGAAATATTCCTGCTTTCCACAAAATTCCCGGTTCTCACCAAATTCCCGGTTTTTTCCCGCTCAGTGGCCATTTACTATCGTATCATTTAATGATTTCTATTACATTTATATTGTTATAGATTTGGATCAAAGGAACACAAGCCATGGGCTTCTCCATCCGTTCGATGGATAGGCATTCATCCGGAAGAAATCAGAAGCATGGGAATAATTCCCATAGGTTTGAAAGCGAGAGAAATTGAAAAAGTGAAGACCCTTAGGATACGAGATGACTTACAATCAGAACCGAATCTTCGCATGCTGCTGAGAAAAATGAAGAAAATAGGAAAATCTGAGATCGAAAGTGTTGCAAACCTCTCTTATGGTTTCCTCACGCGTCTCTACATTCCCGAAAAAATTAAATTGAGGGAATTCTACTGATTCGGTTCCTAGCTAAGACTTAAAACATGTGTTAATAATTATATTTATATTTTATTCGACGATATCACTTAATATTCACACTTTCGAATCGAAAGGGATTGAAATAAAATATGTTTTTGAAATAAATGATTGATGTTATAAAGAACATTATAAATGAAAGATTTAATCATTCTTTATTTATATTTAACATTGGCTTCAAAAACGTTAAGTAATTTCCACATATATTCAAATCAAGTGGTATTATTTCTTAAATTAAGAATTTTAAATCACAAGAAAAATTATTCGTTTGAATTTAAGGTATGTGAGAAGTAATTTGCATTATTCGTTTCTCACAGAGTGAGGTTCCAACAATAATTTATTTTATTTTAGCATCGAGGTTCAGACCGTGGAACATCGTCTAAAGTTTGATTGAATTCACAATACTCTGTTCATTCTTCCTTACATTAATTTTTACATTCGCGTGTTCTTGCTCTTGTTACAATTCTTTTATACCCGGCTCCGACACACATCTCGTTAAGCAGATCTAACAAATTGGTTGTATCTCGTGTTTCATTCCACCTAAAATAAAAATACCTCATAAATTCGACTAAAAACTAGCAGTAAATGCACGTGTTCGTGTTTCTGTATTTTTATTTTCTAACATCAAAAATATAAATAAATTATATAAATCCATTATTAAACAAAATTTTCAATGTTGCGTTTAAAAGTTGTTTGAAACAATAATTAATAATAAATCATTTTGAATGCAAAGCGTGAAAATTTAACAAATATATTGAATGATTTTGAGTTGAAAATGTGCCAATGCAAACTATTTTAGATTGGGTCAAATTTACAGAAGGGCAATATTTCGAATGGAATAACAAGAAATTGAACTTACATCATTTCTGATTGAAAGAAATTAAAATTGAAATTTTCAAGTTTGAACAAATTCATCAGAAGGAGTTGAAATTCTATCATTTTCAATTAACATCGTTCAAAATTGAAATTTTTTATTTTCAAGATTAGAATTTTAAATATCAGATTATTTAAAATTTAAAGGAATGGAAACTGTATTATTGGTAACTGAAGGCGTTCAAAATTGAAAACTTTTTAATTGAAATAATTTTCAATTCGAAGTGATCATAATTTGGCAATTTGAAGATGAAAACTAAATAGAATGGTTCAAAGTCAAAGGTTCTGAAATTCCACAATTTTCAATTGTCATCACATACAAAATAATACTCTAACATTAAAATTGACTTGATCAATTTTTCTAGATGAAAAAATAAATTCTCCGTAATTTTTACCATTCAGAATAGTGTTTTATAAATATATACCTTTGAAATGGAATTATTCTAAAAAACGTTAAAAATTACGTAGGTTTAAATGGGGAACATCAAGAGTGAAAAAATCGCTACTGCGGCACGTTGAAAATTAAACGAATCCAAACTTAATTTTAAACCAAAAATTTTTTAATCACCAAGAATTGTGATACGAAAACTTTTTTACACTCATATCCTTGGAGATTTCCAATATTTTGAGTAAACTCCAATTGTTTGAAAAATAAAAATTTAAGAAATATTTTAAATTGTTGATTATATTCTTCAAATTTTGAACATTTACATTTCAATTGCAAATTCAAAGATTATGAGTTATTATTCATTCTTGAATTCTGCCAATCGAATATTTCCCAACTTCTAATGATTCATTTTGTAAAATCTTCGACTAAAAATTGGATAATTTAGAGATATTACATTGAAAATTAAAAATAAAGAAAAAAATAATACAAAACAAGGTCGCTACGATTTTTATTTTTGAGATTACATAATTGTTAGCCTTTGAATGTAAAACCTTTCAAAATGAAAAATAATTCCATTTTCAATGCCTAGTTCTAAAATATTCTCATTTTGAGCCCTTGAATTTGACAAACTATTTTCTCAATTTTCCATTATTTTGAATTTATTCTGAAATTCAAAATTGTTTAATAACGAATCCTTTAAAATTGATATTGTACGATTGCGAAGATGAAAAAGAAACAGGAAATTTCGTACATTCAAAATCGAAGCCAACAATTAAAACTAACTAAAATTAAAACCAAAGAATTAGGAACATTCAAATAAAAAATTATTGAATTTAAAACTGCCTATTAAGGCTTTCAATATAACAACATTTGCAGTCATGCTTATTTCTACGAATAAATAATGAAATTTTTATTTTTTAACACGATGGTATGCAAAGAGAAAAAACTAAGGTTTCCTTTTAGTAAAAAAGAAAAAAAGAACCCTTAATTGAAAAAAGTTAAATTTACTTGACTTCAATTTTTCACCTTCCTCTTGTTAAATATGTTTCGCAAAGAGAAAATTTTGTCTTCATAAACTATCATCCCTTTTTTGAGTCCGATCGAGCCCGATCGATTTTTAGATTGGGGCAGTTAAGAAATATTGTACAGTTTTAAAGTTAGCCTACAACACTATGAAATTGCAAGCCTGCAAAAACTAAGAAATTTGAAACCAAATATTTTCGAATTCAACGTTTTGAAGTAAAAAAAGTTTAGTTTAATGTCCTCAAAAATTAAACTATCTTAGAATTTCGCATTTGAAAATATAATTTTAGAATGAAATTATAGAAATATTTGTGATACATATCAATAGTGAGTATCATATCATGTATTACCAAGTGACATTTAAAGTGTTTGTATAGATTTTTTGACTAAAAAATGTGATTTCTGTACAAAACAAAATCCACTTTCATTTTCACAGTTTAAAATTGTGAACCGTTAGAATTTAATTATTCTTAAATATTGAAATATTATATGCTTTTGTATTGGGAACTATCAAAATTGATGAATTAAAACTTGAAGCGTTAAAAATATAACAATTACAAAGTTCGTTTAGGAATTGAAAAATTTTTCAATTAGGATCTTGATCCTCAGTCGTTTAAAATGGTTAATTTTCAAATTTTGCATCACAATTCTTCAAATTCAATTATTTTAATCTAAAGTGCAACATTAATTATTAACATGAAAATCAATGATGAAGCATTTGCATGCACCTTTGCATGTGAAACCTTGGCACCTCCAAGAGCGCCGATGATTGAGACGGTTCCAGTTTAGTGAAGAGGTATTTGGGTTAATGCCGTAAGAGTGGCAAAGATTGTAATAAAGCACTCTTAGTGCCGCATTGTGCCTTTGGATGTAGGTTGTTCCCGCATGAGTTAGACAACTAGATAGTATGTGTCCTAGATGCTCGGGGTGTGCATGACACGCTCTGCAGCTATCATCGGGAATGTCTTTGCTCAGAATGTGGCGAAGGTATGCTAGAATGGAAATTACACCGTCTTAAAATGCCAAAATGAAACCCTCCGTGCAAGACTTCAATTCGGGTGATTTAAGGAAAGCAAACGTTAGCTCATACGACATCGACTGATTCTCCACATTTCTGTGGAAGATGTCGCGCATACTCTTGTCGAGGTGCTGTTCGCGGAAGTTTTTCTCCTGTGCTTTCTTAATCGGGGCCTTCAGAAGTGAGTATTCGAAATGGATAAGATTTGATGCATTTTGCTCACCCCTGATATTGAAGTGAAGGCCGAGTGTTTCAGCAGCCTCCTCTGCTGCTTTGTACAGCAACTCCCCTTTGCCCACTTATTAGTGTTTCTTGACCATTTTAAGAAGAGGGTCTTGTCCATTTGCGACTATATGCGCTGTACCCAGAATAATCCGGTTGTAAGACAAGATCCAGTATTCTGCGACCACCTTGACGGCGGGAGATGTAAAGTCTTGGAATTTTGTTCATGTGCTTAACTTTTCGGGACGCGATATCCAGGGATCTGAGCTCGTCCTTCGTCCATGGAACCATATTGGAAGACATGGAAGACATGGAAGACCATATCCGTCGCATGACACGTTTTTATCTGCATCGGAGAGTATCCTTCATAGATGTCACGTCCTGAAGGCGGCTCTGCGGCACGCCCAGGTATATATAGGTCTCTCTAGCGCCAATGTGTCATATAGCGGTTCTGTCGACCAGCTGAGGGTCTTCGGGGATGCCATTCAGTTTTCCTTTCTTCAAATAAACCTTGGAGCATTTCTCTAACCGGAACACCATTCCAATCTTTTGAGTGTACTTTTTGACAATGTCTAGAGCTAGATGTAGTTTCTCTTTATTTTTAGCATAGATCTTGAGATCATCCATGTAAAATACATGAGTGACCTTATGCTTTCGATCTCCAGGTTTGCCTCAGAGGTACCCTTCGGAATGGCTAAGTTCGAGAGATAATGGCAATAATGTAAGGCAAAAGAGGAGAGGGCTCATTGTGTAATCCTGAAACACAACTCTCTGAAAGGGAACACTGTTAGTGATCATACGATGTTTTCAAGGTGATATAAATATATATATAAATAATATATAAATATATATATATATATATAATTAAAAAAAAGAGTTAAACAACCACCGCAGGGTCCCACTAAGAGCAACTGCCATCTAAAAAATGTCAATAGCCCCCAGTAGAACCGCGGTGAAACACACCTGTGGCCACGTCTCACAATCGTGAGATGGGTGGTCACAAGGCACGCCGAAATCACAACGACAGGCCGGCGAGACTCTCGTGTGTCTTGAGGACACGAAGCGACCCAAGGATGACAGCTTTCTGCATCCATCTTGCAAGTGCCTTGGCATATTTTTGGCACGCGTGTATGGCTTTAAGGTTACGAACCATTAATAGTTTCGCACCTCCGGGAGCACCTATCACAAGGACAATTACTCGCACCGAATATTTTGGGTACAGTCGTTGCAGCTCTCTTTTAAGGTCTTGATACCTCTCCTTTCTTCTTTCCCCTTTGCAGTGATGTTGTATTCGGACGGAGCCGAGAATTCGATCACGAATATAGTTCGTTTCTCAAAGTCTTGGAGAACGATGTCAGGCCTCGAGTGCGCAACGGAGAATACTGCCCGAAAATCGTAGTTCCAGAAAATTTGGCACTTCTCGTTTCGGACAATTGACTCTATATCCAAGGCCAAGGTTCTCGGCCGCTTGCTCCGCGGCTTTGTAAAGGAACGCTCCTTCGCCAATCATCTCGTGGTTCCTGGCCATCTTTAGGAGAGGATCTCTGCCATTCGCAACGATGTAAGCTGTACTTAGAACAATTCGGTTATGAAGACACTGGAGATTCAAAAATCCGCGTCCGCCTTGACGGAGTGAAATGTATAATCGCGGAACTGACGAATTGATATGCAAGCTTTTGTGGATATGCATGATCTTACGTGTGGTTACATCAAGGGCCTTGAGCTCGTTCTTCGTCAATTGAACCACCCCAAACGAGTAGAGTAGAACCGGGACGGCGAGCATTTTAGTCACAGATACCTTGTTCAACGCCGACAGATTGGAAGATCAAATCTGTCGAAAAAGATGCTTGTATCTGTTTCGGAGAGACTCCTTCACTGTTGTTACGTCCTGAATGCTGCTTTGAGGCACGCCCAGGTACGTATAGGTCTCTCCAGTATTAAGATGTCTAATAACACTTATTTTCACAAGCTCAGGGTCCTTGGGAACGCCAGTAATCTTTCCTGTCTTCAGATGAATTTTGGCACACTTGTCCAAACCAAAGTCCATCCCAATCTCTCCTGTGTAGTTCTTGACGATATTTATAGCAGTTTGAAGTTTGCTTGTACCAGAGGCATAGATTCTCAGGTCATCCCTATAAAATACATGAGTGACCTTATGCTACCGCTGATTAGTGTCGCCACAGAGGTATCCAGGAGACTTTCGTAGTGCGAGAGATAGAGATAGAAGTGTGATGCAAAAAAACCAAAGAGCTCAAGGTATCACCTTGAAAGACGCCCCTCTGGAAGGTGACGTTGTTCGTTGTCAGACGATAATTCCTAGATGAGATGGAAAATCTCGTTTACCAAAGAGGCATCAATCTCTCTATGCATCTCACTATGCGTGGATGTACCTTCAAGCTTTCCAACAGACAGATGATAAGTCTATGAGAGGTTGAATCGAAAGCTTTCCGGTAGTCAATCCAGGCCATTGACAGGACGCGCTGATGGGCTGCAGCGTCTTTACAGACACACCTGTCAATTAGCAGGTTCTCTCGACAGCCTGCTACACCTTTTTTCGATCCACGTTGTTTGTACATCTCTCCCCATACAGGCTCAATTCGTCGAAAAATCTTGTTGTTTAGGACAGCTGTAAAGATCTTATACAGTGTGTTCAAAAAAGTTATTGGACTGTAATTCTCTGGTCTGGGCAAGTTGCCTTTTTTCGGCAGGAGTATAGTGCGTCCCAACACCAGCCACTGCGGAATGGGCGTCTCCGTCTTTAAATATGAGGTGAATATGCGGGCCCAATGTTGGTGCATAAAAGTAAACTTCTTCCACCAAAAGTTCTTGATACAATTTGGTCCAGCAGCGGAAAAGTTTTTCGTGCCTCTAAGTGCTTTTTTCACCTCTTCGGCAGTGACTGATGGACATTCCTCCTCAGATTTTATGAGGTCGCAAAACTCCTTGAAGCGGATGATATTGTCAGTATCTTCTTTCAACTCTAGTGTTTTCGGGCTCTTGTACACCTCTCTCCAAAAAGTCTCTACCTCCTTGGGGGGCTTGGGTGAATTTTTTACAAAAACAGGGAGATCGCTGAAGAGGCGTGATGGGTCAGCGAGGAACTGTTGATTCTCCCTGATCCATTTCTCCCTCTTCTGTATTCTCCTCCTTGCGTCAGATGACAGCCGTATTTTGCCAACAATATGATGCTTGATTGTCAGCAGCTTTGACTTGTTTAGTGTGTGATTCAAGATCCTCAGTTCTTGGGCGAACTTTCGAACCCTTTCCGTGAACGGTCTACCAGATGTTATGTAGTCAATCACACATTGAACACGGGACGCATTCTGTCTTGCCCATCCAATTTTCCTGTTCAGTTGATGCAAGCGTCTTCTGGTCTTTTGATCCATTTTCGGTTTTAGCCTTCGATTTGAATCAGCCAAAGCTCGCGCAGCACCATAAACTGAGCAATTGATGGTCCAGAGGTCGGACTCTTGTGAGATATCTCCGCGAAGGGAGGCATCCATTTCAGTCAGATCTTGGGGCTTAAGAGGAACTTGCATGTTGATGTTCTTCCTTGTACTGAAATTGCGATCATCTCTCAGAAGGTGCCTGCTTTCTGCGGTTGGTCCTAATGCCGCTTCATCTTCGTCTGCCGCTTGATCAAGCTGCGGTTGGGGAATCGCACCGCGTACATATCCATTTTTCCGGAGATAGTCGGCTTGATTTCGCAAAGACTGATGCGAAACGTGCTGAAGCTCTGGGTGTTTCTGGCACCACAGAGTATGCATCCGCGCCATAAAGCCTCTGCGAACAGGGATAATGCTGGCATCGTAGCAGTCTAGCACGTAATTCTTAAGTTAATCCGCCCACTTAATGTGGGCGTTTCGCCGGTTCGTCGTCGCATTTCCATCTAAATTATTTTCAGGACTCCGAACTCTAGGATGATCGGCATTGTTTGCCGATCCATTGTCGGGTGCTCTGCGCGTTCGATCGTTTTGAACCGCATCTACAACATTCTGGTGTTTTGGTGGTTTCATTGTTGTTCCCACGAGCAGCTAGGGAAAGGGTTCGTCCATCCTTGTAGAGCCCCGCGTGCAAGGATAAGGCTGATGCTCTGAGAGGTCGCCCGGTATCCCGGGGTTACCGTTAAAGACACCTCGCCCAGTTGCCATTTAGCTTTCGGCACGGTTCTAACGCCTTTGCTTAGGGGTTATTCCCTCGGGACCATCTCTGGACAATTGTCCGCGACTGCTTATTAATTATTGTAACCATATTCAGAAGAAACCCTTGGTATATATATATATATACAGGGTGAACCACCACCTATGGACGTGCCGGTCTGGGTGATAGAGGACAAAAAAAGAAACAGAAAAGTTCTCCGGAAAAATTTGATCCGGGCTTAAAAAAATGTAAAGGCTCAAACTTCGCGTCTTGCAGAAACAATCAAAGATCAACGATATGAAATTTTTGCGGGAGCTGAAGTGAACCGCCAGCACGCACACTATCTTAACACTCATGAGACAAACAAGTGGTTGCTAAAGCTCGATTCTGATTGGTTCATTATGCCAACTTTGAAGCTTTACTGTGCCCAAACTAAGGCCCAGATCAAATTTTGCCAGAGGACTTCTCTGTTATAATTATCTAAATCAACTTTTTGGAGCGAGATCCCAAGTTGTTCCACCTTCCTTTTCTTCGACCGTTGATATAATTTCAAAATTTGAAAGTTCAAAAACTTCTCTTTTTTCCGGTCTTACGGTCCAATAAATAAATAAACATTTAAAAATAAACGATTGTTGTTGTTAAGAAATCGTTTTATTATCTTCAACGTTTCGGCTCTCACTGCGGGCCTTCATCAGGAAATATTGTGTCATTTCTGTCGTTAAAAAATTGCGTCGTGTCAAAAATTAGATACATATTTAAAGTCAATCATTTTATTACTACAAAAGGTTCCATACGGTGAATATTTAAATCTCATGTCGAAATAGTCAAGATAAAAGAAATTATGAGCCTCACAAAAATATTATTTTGAGCGGCTCCAAACAGATGAAATTAGGACGATGACAATCCAGACACTTGACATTTATGCTATTTATGCTGTTTCTTTTTTTCTCCTTCATCACCCAGTACCGGCTCGTTCATAGGTGGTGGGAGAAAGAAAATACGTATTTTTTTTTTCGAAACTCGAATATTAATACGTGTCACCGGGCACTTCAAATCCCATTTAATTAACATAGGGGAATTTTAGATTTTCCAAAAATTGAACTCATACTTCAGGGTTTGATCGAAACATGAATAGTTTTTTATGGATTGAAGAGGAGTGTCTACGAAATGAAGTGATACTAATAACTTTTATTTTGAACCCACGCTTACCCCCCCCCCCCCCCACAGCGTTCCAAATATGACCCAAAAATAAAAAAAACTACATTTTGCGAAGAGGTAAGGTTGGGTTAAAAATAAAAGTTATTAGTATGGTTTATAATTTCGTAGAAACTTCTCTTCAATACCTAGAAAACTTGGCACGTTTCAAAACAGTTCAATTTTTTGAAAATCCAAAAAGACCCCGCACACATCTATGGAGAATATGGTCCCGGTTAAATTGGCTGAAATTGTGGTAAAATTGAGTTTATAATATCCTGATCAAATAAAGTCCTTAGACACTGGGTCCAAAAAACGCCAGGTTTCGAGATAGGAGGCACCAAATGCCATTTTCCAATGACGCGAGAGGAGTTCCACGGACCCTCGTGGACTGTTTGGCACCACGCTCAGAGATCATGCCGAACTCTCTATTTCTTTGATATTTTGTAGTTTGGGAACCCCCGAACAATAATATCCATGTCTGAATGTCGAGAAAAGGATACTTTTTCGTAGGTGCTGTGCCAAAGTTAACGTCTCCTGCACACTCGAGGAGTTCCAGGGACCCTCGAGGACTGTTTGGCACCACGCTCACGGATCATGCCGAACTGTCTGTTCCTTTGAAATTTTGTAGCTTGGGGTCTCCTGGTCGATAATATCCGAGTCTGCATGTCGAGAAAAGGACACCTTCTCGTGGGCGTTGCACCAAAGTTAACGTCTCATGCACACTCCAGGAGTTCGCGGATCCTCGAGGACTGTTTGGCACCACGCTCAGGGATCATACGAAACTCTCTGTCCCTTTGATATTTTGTAGTTTGGGACCCCCCAAACAATAATATCCACGAAAAGGTGTCCTTTTCTCGACATGCAGACACGGATATTATCGACCAGGAGGCCCCCAGCTACAAAATATCAAAGGAACAGACAGTTCAGCATGATCCCTGAGCGTGGTGCCAAACAGTCCTCGAGGGTCCGTGGAACTCCTCGAGTCTGCATGAAACGTTAAGTTTGGTACAATGCCCACGAAAAAGTATCCTTTTCTTGACATTCAGGCATGGATATTATTGTTCGCGGGTTCCCAAACTACAAAATATCAAAGGAACAGAGAGTTCGACATGATCCCTGAGCGTGTTACCAAACAGTCCACGAGGGTCCGTGGAACTCCTCTAGCGTCCGTGAAAATTGCCATTTGTTCCCTCCTGTCTCGAAATCTGGCGTTTTTTGGATCCAGTGTCTAAGGACATTATTTGATCAGGATATTATAAACTATATTATACCACAATTTCAGTCAATTTGACCGGGACCATATTCTCCATAGATGTGTGCGGAGTTCTTTCCCAATGTTAATTAAAGGGATTGTGAGGTGCCCGGTGGCACGTTTTAATATTTGAATGACTTGCCCTCAAGAGTGAAAAAAAATGTTGCACTGCATTTTGGGAACACCCAAATATATATATATATATATATATATATACATATATATATTATATATTTATTTCAAAAAAGATTCATAATGTTTGGAAATTTAATGTTATGTTGACGTTTTTTGAAGAAAATTGGTATTTTCAATTTAAAAAATCATAAGATCAGAATCAGATTATCATTATTCTTCAGATTATAATTTAGAAGTTTTAAAGTTATTGTGAATTCAAATTTTCGTACAATTTTTGGCAGAAGATAAAAAAATTCAAAGGTTATGCTCGCGTTCTTCACCGAAAATGAGTAAAAATTTGAAAGAAGATAACAAATTTTACAACAATTTTAGGGTATGCTAACATTCTTTGCCGTGAATTTGTTATTTTGAACAACAAACAATAGGTACCCTGGCGGACTGAACGAACGGAGCGGATACACTACAGCGTATCCTTATAGTATCCACATCGTATCCTCTCCGTATCATGCAAGAAAAACTCATTAAAAAAGGAAGATGAACATTTCACTTGTTAAAATTCGGATTCTACGTGAAATTTCGCGTTAAAAGGTCACGGAGTAATTGCAATAGTTTTTCTTGCAACATTAAAAACTTTAAAAAAATATAATACTTCTCGATAACGTGGGCTGAAGGCGACTTCAAACGCATCGTCGACGGATAAAGCCTATGAACTGCTACTGAATGACGATGCGTTTAAAGTCGCCTTCAGCGCACGTCATCGATAAGTATTATATTTATTAAAAGTTTTTAATGTTGCAAGAAAAACTATTGCGATTACTCCGTGACCTCTTAACGCAAAATTTCACGTAGAATCCGAATTTCAACAAGTGAAATGTTAATCTTTCTTTTTTAATGAGTTTTTCTTGCATGATACGGAGAGGATACGATGTGGATACTATAAGGATACGCTGTAGCGTATCCATTCCGTTCGTTCAGTCCGCCAGGGTATAAAAGAGCTATTGATAATAAAAATTCATTAGATTCCAAAGAATATTTACAATATTTGAACAAAAATAGGGCATTTTTCAAACAAATCGGTTATCTTTAACAAAAATCATTTGACTTCGAAAATTAAACTTACAATTTTGAACAACTTTAGGTTATGATAGTGTTGTTCTTTGGAAATTGGCATTTTTGAACAAAAATGCAACGGTTTGATTGTCTATATACTGCACCAAAATGTTATACATTAATTCTGAAGTTAGGATATCAATTTTAATAAATGAGGGGTAGAAATGCAAAAGGAGTCAAGCGCCATTTTTCACTTTTTTCAGGAGAGACTAAAAACATGTTGTAAATTCAGCGGGGCCATTTAAGAAAAAAATATGGAAGTACTTTCGAGATACTTTCATGCTCTATCGAACTAAAAAAAGTTTGGTCACAAAAAGCTATCCGGTTACGAGAAATTGAATAAAAAAGTTCACGTTTCGAGGTTAGATTTTGGGTCCGTATCGACTTTTAAAATCTTTCAACATTAATTGTGGAGTCAATTGGCAGTTTGAGAAAAAACTAAAAATTTGAATTCTAGCTATTGAATGGACGAATTGATTTCCAAAAAGTTTGTTTGAAAAAAACATGCAGTTTCGCGAAATTTTAAAATCCAATTATGACTTCGAAATGGTGTAAAACTGACATTTCAATTTCAAAATAATGACGATAGCAGTAATAATTTGGCATGTTTCCAAAAAAGAAGGAATGAGGCTATTAGGTGCTGAACGGAAGGGACCCAATAGTAATTAAAAATAGTTAGCCAGTGTCGAGAAAAATGAAATTTGATTTTTTACTTCGTGGTTAGAAAAGCTTTTCGGACTGTGAACACAAGAACGCAAATTTTGAAAAATGATGCCTCAAAAAATCCTTTGGCAGGCATGTGTAAAAGAATTTGTCTGATTTTTTGAGCTAATAAACCCGATTTCGAAAATTTGGCTCTTGACTCCTTTTGAATTTCTACCCTTCAAATTATCAAAAATTTGGTCTTTGTTTTTCTTTTCTATTGTTTAAGATAATAGGTATTATGAAATACAAAAATTTTGTAATAATAATAACACAATTTTCGCGCGCAAGGCGCGCGTGTTTTCAACCGATCGAAAAATTTGCGACACAAAAAAGCACGCCAAAAGAGAGCTAAACATAGAAGCTTCAATGTGGACAGAATGAATGAATCATAGTTATCATTATATATAATAATAATCATTTCATTTTTTAATATATATTCATTTTTTTTCAGTCCACAGATGGTTATAATCATAATTGCAGTATAATACTTTTTAATTTGCGTAATAATTCTCCCCTTTTTGTAAAAAACATTCCCACTTTACCAGAATTATTTATGAGAATTTAGATCTACATTTTAAAATTAATTTTTGTCATTGTATAACCCAATTGAAAACATTTCTAGATGAGGATACATACGAATTATTTGGTACTCGATCCGAACTTTGTTGATCATCTCCATCTTTAGGAGAAGAGCTCAATGCATCTTGGCCTCCTGTGAATTTGAATTGTCCTTGATCTTTACCTTGATTTTGAATTGAATCACTGTTATCATCAAGAATAATTAACTGTGGAACTTTGCGGTAATATCCTAGGTAAATCACACTGTTTAGGCTACAATTTGACGTCGATGGCCTTAAACCGTGTGAATCTTTTGATAATTTATCTTTTTTCGGTGGATCTAATGATCGGTGTCTTCGATTTCTTTTGCTAAAATTAAAAAAAAAAAACGTTTAAATTCTAAACTTTCTTTAAACTTAAAGGATTTATTTACATGCTGTTTCTTTTTTAGGTCCCTGATATCGATAAGATTCCTTGCATTTTCCAAATCATGGAAACATTAACAGACAATAAGTAAAAATGATAAAAGCGAAAAAAATGAATTAGTGTACAAATTTTATTTTATTTATTAGAAATTTACCTTCGAGTTGCCCGAACATTGTTAGTTCTACGTTTCACGACTCTGTCTGCATATAATGCCTGCTTTTTCCTTTTTCTTAAAATTCTGCCAGGATTTACATTATTTATCATTTTCTCTGAATCCACTTCCATTTTAACCTCGCAGAAAGTAGGTTAAAACCAACACCCAATATAATATGAAATTTTTACCGGAAGATAAAGAACAATTTGTTCTTCTGACTTTCCAATTTTGTCACGTTTCTTCGTCTAATATGGATTTTCAGAATAGTATCAACTCGAAATTACTGCTTACTTTACATGAACATCTGTCAGTGCCATCTTCTAATCTTCGTTTGTTTTTCGATTTGAAACCGTCCCTTAATTACTTGAGATGATTTTTTAAATGTTGCCCCCCCCCCCGCCCCTATTGTAAAGATTCGTAAGATTTTTTTTACCTCCCTACCCCTTCTTATTACGAAAGATTTTATGTTTTTTACTCAATACATAAATTACACACTTTCACTGTGAACGAGATTTTTAAAGATTTCAAGGAATTTTAAAAGATTTAAGAGATTTTCGGTGATTTCAACAAGTTTGAAGAAATTATCTAGTACACATTCAGAAGGAATCTCAATTTTCTCAAGAGATGTTAGGATATCCTAATGGAGTTCAAAGAGTTTAATTAGATTTCAAGAGATTTTACGATGTTTCAAGTGAATACCGAAGGTTGTCGACGGATTTTTAGGGATTTTGAGGTGTTTCAAGGAATTAAGGACGAATTTCACAGATTATAAAGAATTGTAAAGGATTTCAAGGGATTTTAAGAGATTTAGACATTATAATTTCCATTCTTATAATTTCCGAGTGTAATGTAATATTCAAGCCAAATAATCTAAGGGCAATTTTACTTGCATCAGTTTGCGATTTTTCCGAAAAATGTTCTCGCTGTCTTTCTTTTATAACTGAAAATTGAGCGTCTTTTTGCGCTTGTAAAAAAGCAACGTGCCAGCCAACACTGTATGACGGGCTAGTTTTAAGTTGCATAAAATCTTGAAGTACTGATTTTTTGTCGCTTAGAGTAATATATAATATAATATAATACAATAATAAAAAAGAGATAACATATCTTCAAATGATGTTGAAACTTTGATGGAATCACTGAAAATTGGAAAATGCAGACATTCGCAGCAAAAATCTATTTATTTGACTGAAAATTCTACTTTTCGAGTGAAGATAAGTTTTGGCTGTTGAATGTTCAAATTTTTGTTCCAGACAATTCGTCTCTTTATCGTAAAATTCAATTCTTCTGTTGAAAAGTTTATTAAAATCCCAACAATTTTTGAATCGCCATTAAGGTTCCAAACGATAATAAAGATTTCAAGTTCTTTCCTGCGATCTTAAAATTAAAAACTTTATTAAATGTCTCTTTTTCCTGAAAAATCATTTATATTTTGATAAAACTGGAATTGAAAATAAAGAATTTCGATATCTGTGATGGTCCTTCTCTCAGATGAAAAAATGTGCGACTATTTTTACATTATTTTTCCGTATACAGATAATTTAATTCACTCCTATAGAAATTATTAATCGTGAAACTAAAAGTGTTACTTAGAAATTGAAAAAATTCAAGACCAGAATCAAAGTCGAATAAATTATACAGTTAAAATTTTCTTATAAGGACCACCGCAGGATTTCGCCGGGAGCGGGTGCTAATCTGCAAAATTGCACCCCCTCCCAGCTAAATCGCGGTAAAATTTCAGCTGCAACCACGTCTCACGACCGTGAGATAGGCGGTTACAGTCTGCGATGAATTCAATACGATGATCCGGCAAAAGTCTCGTGCACCCTGAGGACACGGAGCTACCCAAGGACGACCGCCTTTTGCATTTTCCCCGCAAGTGTCTCAGCATTTTGTTGACACGCAGGGATGCTTTTCAGGCTATTAACCAATGAAACATTGGCACCTTCAAGAGTGCCGATGATCAAGACGATTAGTTTAACGGAATATTCCGGGTACAATCGTCGCAACTCCCTTATAAGGTCTTTATACCTCTCTTTCTTTTCTTTCTCCTTGGCTGTGACGTTTTTGTCAGCTGGTGCCCAAAATTCGATAACGAACGTGGTTCGTTTCTCGAAGTCAAGGGGAACTGCACGGAAAAAATTTGTACTTGAGAAATTACAGAATTAATTCCGATGTGGCGGATATGAGAAAAAATCCGTAATAATTACAGACCTACGTTATTTTAAATTCTACAGAACTTTTTCTATGAGAATTAAATATAATGCAGGAAGAATTCTTAAATGGGACAGTAATTTTAGCAAAAGAAAGCTTTAGAATTTGCGAAACTAAAGACCGTTAAAAACAAAGTGGAGGACTGGATATTTCACAGAACGCTTCTCAAATCAAAAACACGGCAGAGTTCTGTGATTTCTACATCACCGCGCCGTCGTTTCCAACACGAAAAAAAATTCCGATTTATATACTACTACTTTGTATATTAGAAGGAAGGAAGCAAGGACGGACGGAGGACACACACGAGAGACACATTCTTAACTTATCGTACGCACACAAACATAATATGATTCTATAGCCTAACCTAACATATATATACCTATATACATATAATACACGCAACGCACTTCCCTAACGCAGAATATCGCACGCTGAGGATATTGGCCGAAGTGGTCCTTATATACTAACCAAGAAAATTCTCACCGCTTGTGAGAAACGACCAGTGCCGGACCCAAAATTTTTGGTCAACATTTTTGGTCAAAAATATTTGAACATAGTATTAAATATTTGATGTCTAAATGTTGTGTGTTTTACCATATCGCTCAAATCAAAACATACAAAAATTATAAGAAAATGTTAAAAACATGTATGGGTAAAAATTCCAACATATATGCGTAGATTAAAAATAGTATAATAATGACTGAAGTCAATACTAATATGAATAAAAAGTAAAGCTTGGAAAAAGCTTCTAATTAAAACTTTGCCAGAACAAATATATACTTTGATGTTCACGAAAACATGAAAACAATGTTGGGAAAAATTTATTTTTTCGACCTTTTGAATTTTGAATTTTTTACCCTAAAACTAATAATTTAAAAATGTGGTAGCCGCTAGACCGGGAAATGCCCAGGAGTTTTTCAAACCTGGAAAACCAGAAAGCGGCAAATTTAGTAGTTAAACAAGTGTAAACGTTAGATTGAAATTTTATAAACTATTTTCAATTTTAAAATAGTTTAGAGTGAATAGACTCATAATTAAACTCTTTATTCAATTTGAAATTATCAAATTATCAAATTAAAAATTTGATTTTAAACCATCAATTGAAAAATGTTTAAGTTTTATTGATTCTAATCAAAAATTGCTTCAAAATTATATAATTTTCCGAATTGAAGAATATATTGATTCATTCTTCCATTTAGAGCATGGAAAATAAAAACGTGGATTTATATATCTCTTCATTTAAAAATATTCCATTGAATAAATATTGAGAGCTTCCATTTTATACGCGTAAAGTATTCAGCGTTTAAACGAAAACAATTTTAAGCTTCAATGCCAATAGTTTATAATTCAAAACTCAGAACGATAATACCAGATAATACGATCAGGAATTTACTAGAAAAAATCGAAATTTTTTTCCACTTTTCTTCTGGCATCAGTAGACAAATTGATTACCTGCTCCTGGTTTTTGTTAGTAAATTTCGAAGGTTTCACAGCTTCTGATTGGTTAGTAATGAATCGACCTCGATCAAGTCGTCACGCGCTTTTACCATTGAATCGTATAATTTTATAATAAAAATTTCAGGCAGAAAATGAAAATTTCTATCTAAACTTGTGACCACATATTTCTCAGATCTGCTAAGTAATTTCCATTATTTTCCTGTATTTCTCAAGATGCACAAGATTCCATGCAAATTCCCGGATTCCCCATATCGGTAGACATCCTGATTTTATAATGCCGACTTTCACACTTTTTAATTGTGAAATTGTAGATTTAAAAAATTCAATTCTTTTAGAGGATTGTTTAATTTTAAACGTAATCATGATAATTCATCCTATCAGATGTTTTAATTTTTAACGTTTAAATGTGAGGCGATCTAATTATAAAAGTTTGTATTAATTTTCAGTATAGCAGGATCCATTTTTAATGTACAATTATTTCTTTCTATAGTAATGGTCTTGTAAAAAAATATATTTGTGTTGAATAGAAGAAAATTTAGTTTGCAGATTAAGAAAACAATCATTATTATTTTACTTGAACTGGAATATAATTTCCAGTTTCGAAAATATTTTTAAAACGAAAAATTTAACTTTTGGGAATTTAAAATGATTTTGAGAAAGTAACGTATAAAGACATTGAATTTAAAAATCAGTTAAAACCAATACCTCTACTTTCCAAAAGATTTAAGATATGGAATAAAACAAATTTTGTATATGGAAAACTCTTGTTAATAAATTTATTTACATACGTATTTAACCTTTATGCAGAGAAAAAAACTAGGTTTATTCTCTACGAAGGTGAAAGGATACATTTTTCTAAAGATTTTACAGAAAATTTTATATGATTCGAGAACATTGTATATGATTTAAAGAAGTTCCTTTAATTATAGCGAAAAATATTCCAGTAAATTAAATATAAATGTCACAATTGTTTTGAATTTACATAAAATTATTACAAATAGCAGATTATTTTCCACTTTCACAAAGTGAAAATTGCTACGTGCATTAACATAATGAAACACCTTACTTTCAAGATTTTTATAATATTTGATAAACAGAAAAAATACATGTTTAAGGTAGAATGAAATTCTGCATTTTTGATTTGATTCGAATTTTGTATAAACAGATCTGCCACATTTTAGTCACTTTTAGTTATTTTCTTCTCAAAAAACTTTGTAATCACTTTTTTAAAATGAAGATAACACTGAAGTGACTTTTCTTTAAGAAAATTAAAATAAAGATTCCAAGGGTTAACCACAGTATTAAATTCAGATCTACACCCATTTCCCAGTTATTTTTTTTATTCTTTCAAATCCCCTTAAAGACCACTGAATTCAATGGATTATTTAAATTTTCAATTTTTCAAATTCAATTTTAAAGCTTTTAAATTCACCTTAAATTCTTTGAATATTATCAGATTTTTATTCACTAATTCTATATGGGTTTCTTATACTTTTCGAGATGACTAACTCTGAAGAAGAAAAATGGAAAAAATCAGGGATATAAAGGTTATCTAAATATTAAAACAGTTCCTGATCTAATAACCCTATCAATTGTATGTACGTTTTACTGAAATTGTATAAGTCTACTCCTTCCAAAACCACTTCCATGCATTACTGACAAAATTAAGACTTTATCTACTATGCGATAACTTCATTTTTATTATATCAGTGAAATTGTTTATTTTGTGCATTAAAGATTGAGAACAATTTAAATAAATTATTTAAAGCGTTCAAGCATTTTCAAGCTTCGACGATGTCAAAATAACAAACCTTTATACATTTTTGCTTTTAAGAAGTCACCTAATTTACAGAACTCATTAATGAAGCTCTTTTCTCAGTAAGTTTTTAATTAATGAGATTTTTTGTCAAGAAAATTGAATTTAAAAATATTTTGAATTCAGATACAACGCTGTGTTGAATAACGAGAGTTAACTTCGTTAAAAAAGTCGTACAAAATTTTCAAACCTCACGTTACCAATAATTGTTGACCAATTTTCGAAATAATTATTTTAAGATATAAAAAAACTGGGACCAATGCGAAATGTACATGGTGATTCCATTGATTTTTTGTTTTTGTAATTTTGATTATTGATTATTTATTGAATCTCGCTGATGCGATGCCGGGACACACATCACTGACACACACTGACGCAACTGTACTGTCATATCGCAACTGTGTTGCGATACACACATGTGTAGCGCGCCGCCACGTCCGTGTATTCCAAAACACAGTAGAGTTCTGTAATTTTAAGCGACCGAGAACCGTGATTCTCACAGCACAGATGTAGTTTCTCTTCAACTTATTCTTAATAATCAATCTGAACTTTTACGGCACCGATTTTTAGTACTTATTGTCAGTTCTGTGATTATGACACAACAGTTCGAAATGATTTACAGAACAGTTATTGTTAATTCACTGAATTTTTCTCATATCCGCCACAACGTGACTAGTTCAGTAATTTCTCAAGTACAAATTTTTTCCGTGTATGTAAGGCTTCGAGTGCGCAACAGAAACAATTGTCGATGATATGAAGTTCCAGTATATGCGGCACTTCTCATTTTCGACAATTGACTATATTCCTTTAGGGGCGTTTAGCAGAGAGGTATTTGGGCTAATGCCGTCAGAGCGACAGAGATGGTAATAAAGCACTCTTAGTGCCACATTGTGCCTTTGGATGTAGGTCGTTCCCGCATGAGTTGGAAAACTAGATAGTATGTGTCCTTGATTCTCGGAGTGTGCATAACCCGCTCTGCAGCTATCATCGGGAATGTCTTGGCTGAAATTGTGACGACGGTATGCTAGAGTGGAAATAACACCGTCTTGACATACCAAAATGAAGCCCTCCATGGCCGGCTTTAATACGGGTTATCTAAGAAAAGGAAACGTTAGCTCATACGACATCAAATGATCTTCCACATTTCTGTGGAAGATGCCGTGCATCCTCTTGTCGAGGGATGTTCGCGGAAGTTTTCCTCCCGTGCTTTCTTAATCCAGGCCTTCAGGAGTGAGTATTCAAGATGGATAAGATTCAATGCATTTTGCTCACCCCTGGTATTTAAGTCAAGGCCGAGTGTCTCAGCAGCCTCCTCCGCTGCTTTGTACAAAAACGCCCCTTTGTCCACTTCTTCATGTTTCCTGACCATTTTTAGGAGAGGTTCTTGTCCATTTGTGACTATATGTGCTATACTCAGAATAATCCTGTTGTGAAGACATTCAACATTCAATATTCCACGACCACTTTGATGGCGTAAGATGTGCAGTCGTGAAACAGGAGACGTAAGGTACGTGCTCTTGTTCACGTGCATTACCTTTCGGGACACGATATCGAGGGATCTGAGCTCGTCCTTCGTCCATGGAACTACTCCAAATGAATAGAGTACTACTGAGACGGCAAGCGTGTTCGTCGCAGATACTTCGTTTCTCGCCGACAGATCGGAAGACTATATCCGTCGGATGAGACGTTTGTATCTGCATCGGAGAGTATCCTTTCACGCCCAGTTATGTATAGGTCTCTCCAGGGCAAAGGTGTCGTACACGGAAAAAATAAGTTGTTCAAACTTTACTTGACGAGTCACCCATTCTAGGATAGGCCAAATTTTTTTTAGGATCTCATCTAATTTTTATTAAAGATCCGCCGACTTTATCGAAAAAGTAAAAAAAGTCAATGAATTATTGGAATACAGTCTAAGTACATCAGTTCTCGAATTTTCATTCCGCAACTTTTGACAAAGTTTTAGACAAGCATTCAATTTTTTATAATAAATCCTCCGGATTCCAAAAGATTTGAAATACAATAACTCTCTAGCACAGAAATAAATAACTGATTTATAAGTTGTCGAAGAATTCGTTGACTGTCTTCTACATATATGCACAATGTATAATCACATTGGAAGCTTGTGTTAACACCTTGTAACGCTCGGGCGAACTGGTGTATGTATAAGCCTGAATGGAGTCGCGGTCACTGGCAATGAACAAATGAGCGCGGATTTAAATTTGGCTCTTTACTGGGATTTGTGCAAAATATTCAATGTGTTAGGTTAGCCGTGGGGTCTAGTTGTTAGGGATAAGTTGCATTCGATGCGTCATAGACATAGGTGTTGTAGGTAGTTCGAATCCCGCCGCAAAATTTGTTTCGATTTTTCATAGGTTCGTATGTATATGTAGAAATAAATATAACTTAAGCGTAAGTCTATGTGAATAACGATATAGTAAATATAACCGCCAAATAATTTTTCTTTAAATTTGGCTATACTGTTTTCTAAAAACTCTTTAGGAGTAATCGAAAGTTTCATTGACTCGCTTCGAAGCATTAGTGTATCAGTGTTTCAAGAACTCTATTTCTTTGGTCTTCACACTTTCATTGAAATTATTTTGTACTTTCTACAACTCTTTCTAATTTTTAAATATGTATCAATCCAAGTTTCTAATAACGATACTTCCAATTTATGACATACGATTAGCCCTATCCTAGAGTGGTTGACTCAGTCATTCAAAATTTCAACAACTAATTTTTTCCTTGTATAACGCTCCAGTCAACAAGCTCAGGATCTTAGGGGATGCCATTAAGTTTTCGTTTCTTCAAATTAACCTTGGCGCATTTCTCTAACCTGAACTCCATTCCAATCTCTTGAGTGTACTCTTTCACAATTGTTAGAGCTAGATGTAGTTTCTCTTTATTTCTAGCATAGATCTTAAGATCGTGCATCTAAAATACATGAGTGACCTTATGGTGATAAGTCTATGGGAGGTTGAATCGAAAGCTTTCCGGCATTATATCCAGGCCGTCGCTAGAAATCACTGATAGGATGCTGCGTCTTTACAGACACATCTATCGATGAGCAGTTTCTCCCAACATGCTGATGGGTTAAAGGAAACTACTTCCACCAGAAGGTCTTGATACCATATGGACCGGGAGCGGAATAGTTCTTCATGCCTCTTGATACGTTTTTCACCTCCTCAGTAGTGATAGGAGGGCATTCCTCCTCAGCTGTCATGAGGGCATTGCACAGCTCTCTGAAGCTATTTATGTTCTTTGAGTCTTCTTGAAATGGATGTTGGACCTCGTAGACTTCTCTCCAAAATGCTTCGATCTCCTTTGGTTTGGGCGGATGGTCGACAGTAACTGGAGGGTCTTAGAAGAGTCGAGATGGGTCAGACAAAAACTGTTGATTTTCTCTTACTGACCTCTCCCTCCGCTCTAGACTTTTTTTTAGCGTTAGATAGTACTCGTATTCTGTCAACAATATGCTGCCTGATGGTCAGTACCTTTGAATTCTTGATTGTGTGATGACGGATCCGCAGTTCGCGCGCGAACTTTCGACCCTTGGCAGTGAAAGTCCTGCCAGATGTTCTGCAGTCAATCACAAACGGAATGCGGGACGCGTACTGTCTTGCCCAGCTTGTCTTTGTGCTGAGTTGATGTATTCGTCTTTTGGTCTTATGATCAACCGTTGATTTTGCTTTACGGTTTGCATCTGCCAAAGCTATTGCTGCATTGTACACACCACAATTGATAGTCCAGAGGTCGGATTCTTGGGAAAAATCTCCACGAAGCTCATCATCCAGTTCAGTCAGATCTTTGGGCTCGGGAGAAACCTGAATGTTGATGTTTCTCCGGTTCTGAAGCATCGTTTTTCCTCTATTGGATGCCTGTTCGAGGTTGGTCTCAGTTTCGCCTCTCTTCCTCTGTTCCGGCTTGTTCTGGCTGCGGTTGAGGAGGCGTACCGCTTATATAACTTCTTTTCCGGAAGGTCCTCGGTACGGTTTCGCAGATGATTCTGCAAAAAATCCGAGAGCTCTGGCTGTTTCTCGCACCACAGAGTATGCAGTCGCGCAATGTAACCTTTTCGTTCACGGGCCATACTGGCATCACAGCACTCCAGCAGGTCGTCCCTGAGTCGATCCGTCCACTCAAAATTAATGAGACTCTGCCGGTCGATCGCATTGAGACTGTCTCGATTATCTCATCCAACTCTAGGGTAGTCGGCATTGTTGTCCGACCCATTGTCGGCAGCCCTGCGCGTTCGATTGTTTTGAACCGCATTTACTACAAGTATGTTTGGTGTTGTCATTGTTATTCCCACGAGCAGCTAGGGAAAAGGGTTCGTCCATCCTTGTAGAGCCCCGCGTGCAAGGATAAGGCTGTATACTCTGGGAGGTCGCCCGGTATGCCAGAATCACCGTTTGAAACACCTCATCCAGGTGCCATTCAGCTTCCGGCACGGTTGTTACGCCTCTGCTCAGGGGTTATTCCTTCGGGACTATTCCTGGACAATTGTCCACGACTGCTTATTATTCATTGTAACCATCTTCAGCAGAAGCCCTTGGTAGAGGGACTCTATCCGCAACCCAAAGACGCGTTCGGTGGCTTTGTCATAGGCCCTTCGGTTCGATTCCCAGGGAACCAAAACCAAAACCGAATTAATATATATATATATATATACATATTTATTTATTTTTCACTTTTTGAATTTCTTTGCGTTCACGCCCCAGTTTTGTTCGAATGCCCAAAAAAAATCTCTGAATTTGAGCAAAATCGGTTAATATTTAGGGGTGGCGCATAGACCATGAAGTCAAATTTGTCAGCGTTGAACAAGGTATCTGCAGCTAACACTCTTGTCGTTCAGGTTCCACTTTACTCGTTTGGATTGGTTCAATGGACAAAGAACGAGCTTATGGCCCTTGATATTGCCACACGGAACATCATGACTATGCATAAGAACTTGCATATCAATTCATCCGTTCCGCAATTATACATCTCACGCCGTCAAGGCGGACGCGGAGTTCTGAATCTCCAATGTCTTCATAACCGACTTGTTCTAAGTACAGCTTACATCGTTGCAAATGGCAGAGAACTTAGCTCAGGGATGAAAAAGAAGAAGAACCAAGAAAACGAAACAAAAGCGAATCAAGATTGAGAATCTACAGAAACCGCAAGTGCGCATAGATTTTCAAAATAGGATAAATGAACGTGTAGGTGAAGCAACTTGGAAGGCGGTAATAAACAAAACATATCTAGGGGCCAAATGAAGTGTGCGGTACTGCGGTGGTAGAAAGAATGTCTTGTGATGCGTGCTGGAATAATGAAATCCAAGCACCGACCCAAGAAAAGAGAAAAGCTTATAACAGAAAGATGAACAACATAGGCCTTAGCGTTGATATGAGAAATAGATTTTGAAATGATCGTAGACACAAAAAAGAAAAGTAAAACTACCAGTCAAGGAAAGTAAAGATAAAATCAGAACAGAATAAGAGAAGTAAATGCAAAACAATTTTGAAGGAAGCAAGGAACTGTTCTATAAATGGGTATTGTTGAATTGGGGTTTTCGTAGACGCCCCACAGGTTGCTTCATCATCCTACTCTCCTTCTCGTTCATCACCATTTCTGCTCACGCTCTCGGAATGTTCGCTGTCTTCGTGGGGAGAGTCACGACGCTTCAGTTCGCTTGTAGCCTTCGAACCAACACCAATGAAAATAAGGACAAGTGAGAAGTGAACTCCGCCTCAGTTCATCCTGCTGAACTTCAACCCAATATTGGTCCTGCAAGCCGGATATTCCACGCGGAGCCTTTACACCTGTGACACCGGCTTTCCGCATCCTCGCAGATGACTCCTCGTGCTTCCGAAGACGGCTACCCGAGCCTGAAGCGAAGAGCCCAGGCAGTAGACGCCCTCAACGTTGCGTTTCCTGCCATCCAACTACGAGCCTGCCCGGACGTCGCCATGGAACCAGCTGCAGGATAATTGAGTAAGTACGCTAACAATCGACATTAATGCCGTGTCAAAAGCATACGGCGTCTGGCTCTAGTGAACTGTGTCAAAAGCTACGCCCTCTATCTTCTGTCTAGCGCATCACTTCAGGAGATATGGCTCCGGGCTCTAGTGAACTGTGTCAAAAGGTACGACCTCTGTCTTCTGTCTAGCGCATTGCTTCAGGAGATACGGCCCCTGGCTTTAGTGAACTGTGTCCAAAGCTACGCCCTCCGTCCTCTGTCTAGCGCATCTCTTCAGGAGATACGACCCCTGGCTCTAGTGAACTGTGTCAAAAGCTACGCCCTCTGTCTTCTGTCTAGCGCATCGCTTCAGGAGATAAGGCCCCTGGCTCTTGTGAACTGTGTCAGAAGCTACGCCCTCTGTCTTCAGGAGATATGGCCCTTGGCTCAGTACAGCGTCTCCTGCTTCCCGTCTCCCTCTCCTTTTACAGATGTAAGCCGACTCAGGACACAGCGCGCATCAGCCACCGTGCTGTGCCAAGCGGCCCTGAAGATCCTTGACCAGCCCCGTGAGGAATGGACTGATGGCCTGGCACTGGGCAGCCTCGAGGTGTTGGACGTGTATTGGAGGGACTTCTCGAGTAACCACGTAGAGCTGCTTCACTACCCGGATACACAGGACAGCGATTACTCCATCAATCACGGATACGCAGCGGCTGAGGATATTTACACCGCGGTCAAGAGTCGACTGTACGATGTGCAGGCTCGCCGCGTGACCAGCTTTGCCTCCAGCGGAGACAACAGCTCCAGTATCCAGCACCAGGGGATCAACCAGATTACCTAGGACTGAGTTGCGTCAGTTCAGTGGGCGACGACAGGACTGGGAGACCTTCCGAGACCTCTTTCGTGCACTTGTGCACGATGAGCCAACCTTGAACGACGTTGAGATGCTTCTTTCCCCAGTCGTGCATCAAGGGGGAAGCGCAGGAAGACCTGAATTGCATCCCGATTACCAGACCAAATTACGCAAGAGCTTGAGCCGCTCTGAAGTCTCGTTACGATCAGCGACGGGTCCTAGTACACGACGTTCCAGCTCCTGGACGAGCTGGAACGGCACCGCAGTCAACTCGCATCCTCGGCCGTCCAGTCGCTCAATGGGACGATTCATCACAGCAGCGAGCCTCAGCAAGGACTCCAACACAAGGCGTGGTTGGTAGGAGATTAGCCGAGCTGAGAGAACCACAGCATCGGGCGCGAGGGGCTTCCCGACGTACGACCGGCTTACCACCTACCTCCAACAGCGCTGTCTGATACTGCAGTCGATCACCACAGTCCGCTCCTCCACAGTCCCAGATCTTACTCGAGCCCAGGCCAACTCCCGTGCCCTTAAGAGCTTCGTGACGGCCGCCGCTTTGACAGTCCCCTGCTCCGCTTGCACAAGGGCACAATATCTTGACCGCTGTGAAGCACTCAGAGGCCTTGCCACGTCAGAGCGCAAGAACCTGGTCAACAGCCACAAGCTCTGCTTCAATTGCCTGAGGGAAAATTACAGAGCACAAAACTGCGAATCGTTGTCATCGTGCAAATCGTGTGGCGAGCAGCAACACACGCCACCACGGCCATCCTCACCGACGACAGTTCGTTGCCGCAATGGTCTGAATGCGGCAGGAAACAGGCAGCCAAGGCATGACTAGCCGTCCTGTCCACGGCCTTGAGCGAGTCAACATCGGCGTAGCCGGGGTGTCCGGCTCGCCCATCGACTCGGCATATCTACGCACCTGCCTCCAGCACTGGGACACGCAAGTGCCTGAACCCTGAGACCGCAAGTGTCTCGCGTTCCAGGAGACGATGAAGGAAGTGGACAAGATCATCATTTCACGCTGAATTCGACAGCACCAATCACGACGGATCGAGCTGCATGCCTTCTCGGATGCGAGTCGTCGAGCAACAGCTGCAGCACTACACTCCAGAACCAGTGACCACCCCAGAGGTATTTCTACGACCTGCCTCCTCTGGGCAAAACCAAAGTTTTCGCCCATTAGAAGCCTACTCCTGCTGAAGAGGGCCACTACCCGGATGACGATCCCGCGACCTCAGCTGAAAGCCGCACTCCTGGCAGCCCAGCTTCTCTACTTCGCAGCCACAAACTATGACACCCCCTGGCCGACTGCCATCCCTAGGACGACTTACACACAGCGTTCCTTTGGCTTCATTCCGATGCTCCGACGGGAAAAATTTTGGTGGTCGACCACATCGTACACATTCATGAACTAGTCCCCGACGCTAAATCGCACTACATTTCAACCAGAGAGAACCCGGCTGATATCTCCACCAGGAGCATTGACATCCCAGGCCTCTCTTAATCCAGCCTATAGTGGGACGGACCCGCCTAGTTGAAGGAAGACGACGCCGCCTCACCTCATTCACAACTGGACGCCCCCGAGTAGATACCCAGACCACCCACTGAGCCGACCAATCTGGCGTACGCGGTCGCCCAGGCGGCGCCAACCGACGAGCATCGAGCCGACAAATTTTCGAAGCTAAACGGAGTCCTTAGAGGCATGGCGCCCTTTTCGTTTGCTTGGCCAACAAGGCCTACACCTGGATCTCGCAGGAGACTTCAGGACGCAGAGCTTCCTCGTAGCACTCGACCGATTCACCGGCCAACGCGGAAAACACCAAGAGATGTGGAGCGACAATGGCATCATCTGATCCATCACCAAGTTGGTGAAACTGCCGGTGAGGGCTCAGGACCAGGAACACGGAACCTTCGACCGTCAGGACTGAGACCGACAGCCCGCTGACCCGCAGCTGCAGGATGGACCGCTCACGGTGGGCGGTACACAATCTCCCGAAGCGCCTTGACAAGGTGGGCGGCACCTACATTAACGGCGTGGATGAGCAGCTCTTCCCTTGTCTGCTTCCGGCGGGCGGACTTGTTTCCATTTCGTTCAAGGAACAAAGCGGGCGGGATATTGGATTGGGGTTTTCATGGACGCTCCATCGGTTGCTTCATCGTCTTCCTCTCCTTCTCATTCACACCCACTCCTGCTCACACTCTCGAAATATTCGCTCTCTTCCGTGGGAGAGTCACGACTCTTGAGTACGCTTGTAGCCTTCGAACCGACAGTAATGAAAATAAAGGCAAGTGATAGGTGAACTCCGCCTCAATTCATTCTGCCGAAATTCAACCCACCATTTGTTGAGCAATATAAAGGGAGGTAAAAGTACAAAGTTATTCAGCACAAGAAATAGCAAGGGTGAAGTGCTATATGATACAGAAGGGATACCAGACCCTTTGAGAGACTCTTTGTAAGAATTATCGGGAGGTGAAGCTGTAGGGCACCATAACTGCTATATAGAACATAATACGTTAGAAAACCCAATTTGAAGAATCTGTGTCTCTGAGGTTAGAGATATAATAAAAAATTTTGAAAAAGGTAAGGTTGCAGATGACTGTGAAAAAGCCATTATTGTGCCGATCGATCGGTATACAAAGGGAAAGGGAGATAAAAGCCGATGCAGTAATTACAGAGGTATCAGTTTATTAAGTACCGTAAGTAAAATGTATTCAAAACTACTCATTCGAAGGGTAATGGAAATAACAGAAGAAAATATATAGGAAGCCCAAAGTAGATTGATGCCAGAAAAATCATGTACGGATCAAATATTTAGCTTAAGACAGATCACAGAAAAAGTTTGAGAGTAAGGAAAAAATTTTCTGTGCATTTGTTGACCCAGAAAAAGCTTTCTACAAGGTAGATAGAAGTGAAATTCGGTAAGTCCTGAAAGAATACAGGGTTGATGGATGGCTCCTACAAGAAATAAAAATAATATATACATATATATATATATATATATATATATATGTTGGCAGCAAAGCAAGTGCAAGGGTTAATGGAAAACTGAGTGACTGGTTCGATATTATGCAAGGTTTTAGGCAAGGAGGAGTTATTTTCTCATCGCTATTCATTATATTCATAGACAAGTGTCTAAGAACGGTTCTCTTCGACGAAGAAGGTGTGGATATTGGGACAATAAAGGTACGTAGGTTAGCCTTGTTGAGCAAACTGAATACAGGCATGAAGAACATGGCCATCAAAATTAACGTCAATAAAAAAATTATGGGGTTTGAAGGAAAGGGTGAGAAAACAATATACCACATTGTCCTCAGCGAAGACAGAATAGAACACGTTAATAAGTACGTATACCTTGGTAGCCTATTCACTAATGACGGAAGGATAGATGGAGAGTTATATAAGCGTTATATAAACGAGGTTATGAAGGTTATCGGTAGAGCAGGGCCTTTTATCAGAAGAAAAAATATATCAAGTGAAGCGCAAACGGAAATACATCATTCTAAATTTGTATAGCCTGTGCTGTACGTTAGTGTGACCTGGACCAGCCAAGGAAATGATCGTTTCCGATTGGGGAGCTTTACATGATGACTTTGTGAGGCTCGCCACCTGCGGTGATCGCAAGAGAGACTGATCAGCAGCCTGGATCGGAGAAGTATTGCAAAACGAACGTGTTATTTAAATAAATAACACGGCAATTCTATATTGATCTAAGAATCTATACCGCCTCCCCACATTACTACCTTCCTCAACGAGTGAGTCACGTTTACCTCGGAAGGGAAATAACATATTGGTATAATAATATGATGATGATTTTTTGAAAACATATATAATATAATATCCTCCTTTTCGCCGGCAAGGAAGCCTTTTTCAACATCCAAGCAACGTACAGTGTTTAAAATAATTAATTAATAAATAATAATGAATTGAAAGAGTAGATATTTGATATACATTCTAAATCCTTTCTGAAGAATTTGGGTAAGTTTATTTTTGAAAAATGTTCTTTTATAAGGCAATTGAATATTCAAGTTATAGCTTCTGACTACTACAGCTTCATGAAAGAACATTGATTAAAAGTAAACGTACCCAAAATCTTCAGAAAGGGTTTAGAAATATTTAATCAATATCTACTTTTTCAATTTATTATTATTTATTGATTCATTTTTTTGAACGCTGTAAATTGCTTTGGTGTTAAGAAAAAAACTTGCTTACCGACGAAAAGGAGGATATTATATATTTTTTTGAAAAATTATCATCATATCTTATTCGACGCTCAATTTTCAATTACAAAAAAAAAACAACAAGACTATTTTTCGAAAAAATCACTTCGGTCGTGCGACTCCTATGAATGACAGCGAATTTTCTGAAAAGAAGAGACACCAAACTCTCGGTTGCAGTCCAGTATCGGGAGTTGTCTTCAATTTGTTTTGGTCCCAATCGGCGGGATCCAAACGTAAAAAACCGTTGGCGAAAGACGTTGCGACAAATGTCGCAACCATGTCGCTAACGTTCTCTCGCCAGAGACAGCAGTTCTAGGAAGATGGAAACCGGGGGGACTGATACCGGTAGTTTGGTTTATGGAATTTAGGTTAGTGGAAATTTTAAGCTTTTCGAGGTTTGTTGAATATTATATATCTCTACAGCTTTGAATGAAAATAATATTGTTATTATGTTTAGGAATTTATTTTTTGTGCAATAGCGAGAGGGCTGGAAAATTTAGATGCAAGAATAGTTCTTGTAGAAAGGTTCTATGTACAACTGATGATTTGTTACTTGCACTTTCAAAGCACGTATTGCGTCCTTCCCAGTACCGTGGGAAAAATGTTATTTGAAAACAAAATTCTGTATACGTAACGGGCTCCGAAGAAATGGATCGAGTGCCTACGATCAAGTTTTCGAGAAAACCACTTTTACAGCTTTACAACACTTTTACGGATTCCTACGGTTGTTCAGCCAAAGTTTGAATAAAAAAACTGACTTTGGGAGCTTTTTGGTTCGGTAAATCCGAATTTGAAGTCAAATTTGCCAAATTCAAAATGGCTGACTCAAAACGTAGGACACAATATTAAAAAAAATGTTCTCTAAAATGTGGCTCTCCAAACTGCAGCATTTAAACGGGCTGCATTTTAAACTGCAGTAATTAAAACTATTTCACTTCAAAACCAGCACTTTAAACTGCAGCACTAAAAACCGAAGTACTTGAAACTGCACCGCCTCAAACTACAGCAATTCAAATGTGCAGAATTATGAACTACAGCAATTTAAACTATTTCACTCTAAACTATAGCACTTTTCATTGCAACTCTAAACTTTAGCACTTGAAGCTGCAGCACTTAACTATTCCACACTAAACTGCAGCACTTTAAAGTGCGGCACTTCAAACAGCAGCACCTCAGACGTGGTTATTGATCATGAATAATTTCCATTATTTTAAAATGATTTTATTAATTTTGAATATATTTTTGATTAAATAAGAAAAAAAGTAGGTTAAAGAGTCGGTTTCTTGGATTCAAGAAAAATATTTTTCTGTGTGTACAACCAAATAATCAATTTTTTAGACATAAGACCCCTTTCTTCGCAGCCAGTAAAATTGACTTGACGTACACTTGACATAGCAGTAGCGTGGACGTGATGCGCGCGCATGTATTGCCAATTGCTTACTGGTATGTGTTGTTCGCGTTCCGCTGTTTCGCGAGCGACACATAAAAATAAGCAGTTGGCAATACATGCGCGCGCATCGCGTCCATGCTGCTGCTATGTCAAGTCTACGTTAAGTCAATGCTACGTTGGTTTCTCAATCCTATTGTGAACTCTCCATTATTAAGTAAAAGTATGGTTTAAAATGAATTGGTGTTACTAATTACTTTGAGGGTAGAGGACAATTGGACATGCGTGAATAAAAATTGATTAGGCAGAAATAAAAGTTTTTCAGGTAATATAACAGTTTATTGAAAACACTTTGTCCGCCCGATGCTCAGGCTGAGCCTCGCTGATATTAAAAAACGCAGAGTCTTAATAACATGATTATCTTTTAGGTGTTGCGTGAAGGATGTTTGATTCGAGAAACGAAATTGGCAGTGCAGTTGTTTGGAAAACAAATTTTGTAGCACATTAGAACCTCCAGCTTATTTTTAATTGACGCAGACTCATGAGGCTTTCCAGGTACATTCTATTTTGTAAAAATAAAAGCCTGCAACGCGGAACTGAGTACTAAAGTTCACATAATTTCATAAAATAGTGATGGTACCAATAATAAAATATTGTACCTTATTTTAGAAATAGATACATATGCAATAATTCCAGATTTGATTTAAATTAAAATGAAAATAAAGTTTATTTTGAATTTTTATCACTTTAACGTAAGTTTAACTGGAAGTGAAAGTTATCGAAAAAAATATATATACCGCATTGGTAAGCTTGTGATTTTACAAAAGAGAACCTGGAGTCGAAGAAAAATCGACAAATCGACACTGCCAGTTTTGAAACTGAATATTGGCTTCACGTCGAGTTCCGCGTGAATCGGCGTCGTTATAGTTATACCAAAGCTTATGCGCTGCTACGAAAATTTCTTGCGAGAAATTCATAATACGCGTGCCTTTTTGCTTGTCATCGCATTGATCATTATTATTAAATACAATACAGCCATAATCGATTTCTGTCGTTAATTAGATTTAATAATTGATCGTGGCTCAGGTAAGAATCACGTAAAAAGCGTAATTGCAAAAGTAATGCTTCTTGCATTATTTTAAAAAATGAATTACATTCTATAGATTTTATACACAGAACAGATTTTTAATTTAAAAACTATATTCAAAAGCGTTTCGTATTTCGAATCTATAATTGTCCTTTCAGAAGAAGAGAGACTTGGATTTTTTCTTGTAAATAATGAAATAATGAATTATGATTAATTATATAATAATATTCCGCGTATTACGTGAAACTTCCTTTGCTCTTTCGGGCCGAAGCATCTTCTAAATTAATCAGCCTTCGGTAGGAACAATGATCTTCCTCAGCAAAAGGAAGTTATTCATTGATTCGAGGTCAATAATAATAGTCCATTTTTTCGTCGGTCGATATAAGATATTCCTTTGGAGAATCGGTCACCTATCATGACACCTATTTTCGTTAATTAACATTATACCTACTCTGCCTCAATGCATGTTGAGAAGAATTGTTCACTCAATCTGGTAATATTTAGTTTTAAAATAATGTTTAACGTAAGAAAAGAATGTATTTCAGTTTTTTCTATTAAATCTGAATATTCTAAACAAATATTTTCAGTTAAAGTAAATTATTTATCTCAACGATCACCCGAACCTCGGTAAGAGGACGTTTCATGACACAAAGGCTATGTTTTCACCCTGATCATATAATAATAAAGCTTTTATTTAGAAATCAAATTACCTTCTTTCGTGTTAATCTCGTCATAAAAATTTAACAGCCTCTTATGCTATAATACAAAGATAAAACGCTTATTTCGTAAAAGGTAAATTTATCCTCTAATTATGATATTACAATAAATTAAATAACTATACGCAACGATGAAACTAATTTTTTGTACTATAGTGATATTTAAGTTAGCAATTTCGAAGACAAATTATTAATCAATTCAATTGTTATTAAAGTTGAATTAACTTTACTTATTGTGTCACTTTCCTTCTTTTATTTTCTTAATTCCGAAGACCGAGGCTTCGTGTGAAATATTACATTACGATCGAACGACATGGTTTTCCTCACGATAATTAATAATAACATCGGTATTAGTACCTCTTTCTTTATTGTTTGATTAGTTGCACTAGCCTTGATTGTCGGCATATAAGGGCTGCTGGCACACAGCATGGTGGCGTGCGATTCTTAGCGCGCCTTGTCGACCAAAAATTGCACCGTTCTCTCGCAAATAAAAAATAATAACTCTAATCTTTATCAGTAACAAGAACTTAGGCAATAGGTAAGGGAACGTCCATCATTCCCGTAAGAATATTTTCTGAAATTGTACCCCCCCCCCTTTTTAACATAAGACTTTAAAAGAATCTCAACGGATTTGAAGTCATTTCAATGTATTTCAGAGGATTACAAAGTATCTTAAAGAATTAGTGGGGGTTTAAGGAATTAAGGACGGTTTCCGTCGTTCACATAGGACTTTAACAGACTTCAAGCGATTTTGGATGATATCAGAGGGTTTTTATGGGACTTCGATGATTTTAAGAGAATTGAAGGGATTTCAAAAGATTCAAAAGTATATCCACGGATTTTAGAGGATTTCTGAAGATTTGATGGAGTTTCAAAAAACTCAATTGATTTTCAGAGAAATTAAGGGATTTTGTCGGATTTCAAAGGATTATAAGATATTTTTATGGGATTTCGAAGATTTCAAATGATTTCATGGAATCTCTAAGAATTGTAATGGTACAGTTCTTAAAGAATTTCAAGGGATTCCCAGGAAGCTTAATCTTTTTAAAGGAATTTCAGGAAATTACATACAATATTCTTAGAATTCAGAGGATTTTTGTAAATTTTCACATGATTAAAAAAAAGGTAAGGGCCTTAAAGAGATTTCAAGGAATTTTAAGAGACTTTGAGATATTTGAGAAGTCGGGTGATTTCAGAGGGTTTCAAGAAAAGATTTCAAGCAATTCCAAGTATTTCAAAAGATTTAACGGAGTTTCAAAGATTTCCAGGGATTCAATGAGATTTCATGAAAGCTTGAAAGAATGGTTAACTTCTCGATTCTATATTTATCGTACATACGTGATATTAAATATAACATAAGACAAATAATCAAACAAATAATCACAAACAACTGCAGGTAATCTTCAGTTTCTTGCATGCCGAGATTACCCCCAGCATTTTTACCTGAAACGCTTTTTACCTTCTCTTTTTCTGTGATGATACAATGTTTATAATAGTATAAAAAGCAATTTCAACAGCCAAAAAATAAATAGAAAGAAGAATCCGACGAAGAAATGCATTTCAGCTGATAAAAGCGTATCGCTTTGGAAAACAAGAAACGACAGTTTTCAGTTTGTGAGTCGAAGAATAAATGGTCATTTACCAAAACTGATGAATATTTTAACAAAAAAAAACATGATATACTATTTAAAACTGGAGTTCTGATTTTTAGTGAGAGTGCGGTTTTATGTCTTGATCGACAGGTGTACGATTTAAGTAAGAGGGGCAATTATGTACAAATAGTAAATGTCGATAAGGGGGAACGACTTTCTAAACGCGAAACGTTATTGTAAGTATATGTATTAGGCGCCAAAAGCTGTACAGTAAAAACTTAGGACAGCATTATTATTAAACGAGGCTGATTGCACAACGATTTCGAGGCTCTGGATGAACGCCACTTGACTGATTCATATTCCGATTTGATAATCTCAATAGAATCGACTTCAGATACATCTTACGTTCGCGGGATGCATTTTTGTACTTTCTACTTGGCAGTTTATTATACTCTATCGTCTTCCTTTTTACTATTATTTGTTAATCGGAATTTAGAAAACTACCTTTAATTGGATTTTCCAGCCTGTAGTGAATATTATTTGTCTGCGTCTTCTATAATTCAAGTTTATCTTGTTAGGTTAATTTTTGATTCAATAAGGTATTCGGGGCCATCTATAAACCACGCTACTAATTTCGGGCTATTTTTGGAACCCACGTCCCCCCTCGGTGACGACCGTAGTTTTTCCCACGCCCCAAGAAAAATTAAGTAGTACAGTTCTCTGACAATAGGCGAAATAGAGTGATTTTTCCCGAAAATAGGGAAACAAAGTCTTCAAAATAAATTTAATGTAAATACCATATTGACTTTAATATGAAAAACTTCAAAATACTAAGATTTCGAGTACAAATATATTGCATTTTCAACAAAATTGTTGAATTTTCAACCGAAGAATAGACCATTTTCACCAAGAAAGATGACTTTTCTACCATAAGAGATGTAATTCCCACCGAAGATGATTAATGTTCTACGAAAAATACAAATATTGAACAAAATACATCAATTTTCAAAAAAATGTTGAATCTTAAAGCAAAGAAGACAAATTATCAACAAAGCAATTGAATTTTTAACCTAAAAAAATTATTTTTCAACAATAGAGTTAACTTTCTACAAAAAAGTTGAATCTTCAGAAAAAAGGTCATATAACAAACAGTTGATTTAAACCAAGAAAGACGAATTTTGAACAAGAAAGTTGCTTTCTGTACCAAAAAGGATTAATTTTCAACCAAAGAGATTAGTTTTCTACCAAAATGAGAATTTTCAACAAAATACATAAAGTTTGGAACAAAATAGTTGAATTTTTGAGTAGAAAAGATGGATTACTTAAATTTTCAACAAAAAATAAATCTTCAACCAAAAAAATTTGTTTCAACAAAATAGTTCAACTTTCAACCAAGTAGTTGAATTCTTTATCAAAAAAGATGACTCTAAGAAAAAATAGGTTCAGTGTTTGGCGTGACCCTCTCCTGTCCCCTCAAATTAGTAACTTAGTTCATGGATGGCCTTATATAGATACATTAGTAGTTAATACTTAATCCACGGTTATTTTCAAACAATCCCATACATGAGACTTTCTCCATATAGTTCGACTATGCGAGTTAAATAAATACGATCGAACTTCTGGTGGGAGGTGTCACGTCTCAGAAACGCGTATGGCAGAACGCGTATGGAATTCCCTTAGACATGTTGTTGCTTTATTCATTCTTCCACTCGTTATCTGAAGTCGAGTCTAAAATGTGACGTCATCATCTAAGGAAGGATACGAATAATTTTTGCCATAGCAAAGAGAGCTCGTATGACGATGCATGATGAGTATACAACGCTTCAACGGTATCGTACAAATATCATGAAATGCCCTTTTTTATTTTCCGTAATAATGATGAATTATCGTACCTAAAGTTTCCTCGGATACATTCCATCTCTGTCGCAGGCACACACACGATTTTCTCTTCCTCTTTCTCGATAGCATTCATTCGATTTTTATCAACTTGATTTCATTAACAACAAATGACCTTATGCTAGCATATAGAAGAAGTTTGGAAGGTGCGCGCTTTATTATTCGAACGTTTCACGTGCCAATCATTAAAAACACGACCCTTCCTATCTTCATTCCTTCCGCGAGGCTCCTTCGGCGACGCTTTCGTCGAGCTCTTTCCAGATCAGAAGCAAGTGCGGCGTCGATAACAAGGAAGTAATGAGTTTTGAGGCACTAGGAGGGATCCAGAACGAGGCATTGGGTCAGGAAATCCTCCATGGAACGGTAGGCGTGCTCAAGCACACCTGACAGGCCGTGATCTTCGTCTGCATAACTCTATAATCAAGAAAAATCGATTTTATTATATGATAACAGCTAGAATATTGTTTCCATAAAATTTTGAAATTACAAGATTTTATTTCGGGACTTACATGTTGAAAAGTTTTAGGAAAAATCTGTAAATCACCGAAAAGTCAGAGGTTAAAAAAAATGGTAAAAATCAGAGAATTTCTGTAAGAAGAACTTTAAATAACTGTAAATAATAATCAGGGCTGCCACGCAGTCAATTTTTAGTCACTTTTTTAGAATAAAGTCTCTATAATGGTCACTTATATTCCAATAAATCAACCCATGGACTAACCACTATCGTGACATATCCCTGCCACTATTGAATTCACGTCTGTACCTATTTCTGATTTTTCGTGAATTCCTTAGCAATACGTTAGAGTGGGGGAGCGGACCTAATGGGACGCAGTGCTTATATGCCTTGGAATAATTAATCAAAAAGGACTTTTCAATAGTAGAACAATATATTCAAAGGATTTTAAAATTTTTCAGGATATTCTGAAAGATTCCAAAAAAGTTGTAATAGCTTCCAATAATTTGAAGGCATATGAATGAAAAAATTGAAAAATAGAAAAGGTCCATTTCACCAGCCCCTTCTTCCTACTGAATTTTGATATCTCACTGTATGGATTCAAATGCGATCCAGATGCACCCAAATGCACCATCAATTGAAAATGTTGCGCCACAAAATTTTAGGAGTTATTATAAGTCTTAAGATGGGGTGGCTACTGAAATTGTAACCACCCTACCTTCGAAACCTCAATTTTGATGTACACCATCTCAAAGAACTTCAAAGGCGCTCATACGGACCGCTAACAAAAAATGTATCACCCTCACGCTGATTGCGTTAACAGGTTTCGGAAGAGGGCAGGCGGGGCTGGAGAAATTTTCCTTCAAAAGTAGTTTTTTCAACAGAATCGGTGATCACCTTTCTTACTTTCAAATGTGCTCAAATGCACCACCAATTAAACATTTTGCGCCAGCTAATGCTAGTCAAATGTTGGTGTTGAATTCGTACTAATAAAGTTAAAATCGATTTTTTGGACAGCAGCGTATTTCTACTTCAAATGCACTCACATGTACAACCTAAAACTTTCTAAAAAATAAAAAATATGCAAGATATTGACGCATAAATAATATTCAAAGTGATGACCCACCATAAACTTCAATTTGGAAAACTGATTAAAATAAGATGCAAAAGGGCTAATTTAACTCAATTTTAAATGTGCTCGAATGCACCAGTATTTAAAAAAGTTAGATTCTGATATATTTTCGAAAACTGCATTACCCTTCGGTGATGATCCAACACTGGACTTAGAGCATTTAAACATTGATTTTTTGACCCTCTACACCAAACGACGCCCTTAGCGGAAATTTTGGGACACGAGGTCGAACCCCATGGTATGTAGATCCGTCCCCGGCAAGCGGGCCTCTGCAGGGGTTGTTCTTTATTTTTCCAGCTTCTTGTGCAACCAAAATGGGTGACACATACAAAATTTAAAAAAAAATGAGGGCTCCGATCCGGGACTCTCATCTAACCCACTGCCAAAGGTTGACGCCTGCACAGGGGCCAGCTTGCCAGAAGCGGTACAGACTTCTAGCACCGTTGCCAACAATTTTGTTACCATGGTGGAAGAACAGATAACGGGGCTGTCCGTAAAGAAGAGGAACCCTAGCGATGCACAAAGAAGGACAGCCCGCTCAGTGCAGCTTACAAACAGCAGCCAAAGCACCTCACAGTGGGCCATGACTACAGAAACATCAACTGGAGCAACTCCCGTGTGGAAAAATTTCGTGGCAGTCTTGAATCATGCTAAAGCCAGTACAGTTTCTCTCAATCCTGTCTATTCACGAAATACTAGCCGGGCGCTACACTGGTGCTGTCTAGTTTCGCTACGTGTTTGATTCAAGCCTTTCTGCTGTCTAGTCCCAGTCTTGGCGCTGTCTAGGAGATCGTTAAAAATTTGAATGTGTGAAGATTGTCCAGATTTTAGCTAGTTTCCAGACAATATGACGGTTTGGACTTAAACAAAAATTACAGAGGTGAATTCAGAAAATAATCATTCCTAAGTAAAAGATTTAGGAAATTACAATTCACAATTAAACAAATGCTCCAGCAATAATTAGTTGTACACTATTACATATTTAGGATATTAAGCAATAATTGTCGAAGGTGATCGAAATCTCAATACAAGAACTGTATTCTTAAGAACGATTTTTTTAAAGAATCTTTAAAAAAAATTCTTTTGATTGTATTATGTAGTAAATTTATAATGAATTTATATTGAATTTATAATAATTACAATATGTATAATACATTGTATAATATTGATGATATTCCAGAAAATAAAATATTATTATAAATGACTTATTTAATTTATTTGAATTATTTATTGATTGCGTAAATGTTAATTAAGCCTGACGGATTAATTAATTAAAATAATAAACAATTATTATTTCGTAGCCTAATCGCAAGTAAAATCATACAAACTTTAATATTTTCAATGATTTATCCACACATGAAGCTCTTTCAATGTTTAAAAATTTTTCATGTTTTAATAAAATGAATATTAGGATATAGAATTTTTAAGGAAAAACCTTATTTAGTCGCCTTGTTCCAGACCTTTTGGACCATTTGGTCTGAAAGAAGTCGATTAAATAATGTTTTTCCTTGAAAATTCTAAATTGTTATTCCCAGAAGCTAAATCAAGAATAATTACATCACGAAAATTCTTTTAGAATATTATGATGTAATGAATTGAATTTCATATCAGACAAAAATGAAAAAAAAAATTCACTTCAAGCTGGCCGACGTGTTAAGGCGACGCGACGGGACAAAGTTACAACAATATGACAGGAAGTTACATCAGAAGTTCCACACCCGCCGTATGTACAAGAGATTTGCGGGAACTCATTTCTTTATTTTTTTGTATACAAAAACTTTCTTTATATTTTCAATTAACTGCAAAATCGATATATTGGAATTTTATGGCATGAAAAATAATTATATTATTTTATTACAAATTATTTTTTATCAAAATAGCTGATCTGTCTAGAAACTAGTCGATCCGAGCGCTACATTCCAGTCTAGTCACTGGACAGTCAGCCTGTGGCCCGCTAGTGTCGACTCAAGGCGGACTGGACAGAAATAGTACAGCGCAAAGAAATTTTTCCACACGGGCTCCTTAGACTCGTTTTACGGGCAAGGGGAGAGCGGAATCAGAATCTGGGTTCCGTAGGGAGACCAGATGCGTCCGAAGACACCCTGAATTAGCCTATCATTAGCCTATAATTAGCCTTTAATTAGCCTTTAATTAGCCTATAGCTGAGACGAGAATCTCCATGATGCACATTAATTTGCACCACAGCAAACGTGCCTAACAACGATAATACCCACTAAACGCACCTCCCTTCCTTGCCAACCCATGTTCCCGGAATCCGCTTTCGCATGACTTCAGGAACGTGGGTTATGGGTATTCTACGCCGTGGTTCGGCATCCCGCTGTTTTGCCAAGTTGGTCTTCTTCTTTTCACCCAACCAAGATGCACGCATCGTCCTCAGTAGTGTGGTGGTACCACACATCGGGCTCGTCGGCCTTCGGCATATTGTTTGGATGTGGTCAGCTATTTGCGTCGTTCATCTGACTTCTTCACCTCGATGCTGGGGACGAGCTCGCGCACGCTATCCCCGCCCCCAACAGCCTCCCTAATGGCGGCGGACAGCTTAGATCTGCCATCAGCTGCAGGTCCTACCCCCACGAGGACCTCCCCGTTCCTGGTTTCTCTAACACTCTTGATTTTAACACCAAGAGTTTCATGTTTCACCTTGCACTTGAGGTCTTTCAGGACCTCTGCACAGCTTGAGCCGTCGGCAGGTTTTATGATAACCGCCCCGGGTCCAGCTCACCTCTGCTTCTCATTCTTCTTCTTGGCTTGGGCTGCAAATGTAGGCACCCCTTCCTCGTCCTGTTTGGGAGTTGAGGCCGTCACGGCTGCAGGACGACTCTTCAGCTTCTTTGTCTGTGGCTTCAAGGTGCCAGCCTCAACGGGACTCAGAGTGGGCTCCCTCTCGCGCTTCCCTGGGTGGGGAGTTGGAGTTTCCATGGTTCCTTTGGTCTGAGTACCGTTTTGGGTGGTCTCTTTCTTCGCCTTATCCATCTTGTTGATCTCTCTCCCATTTCTTCCGGCGGCCGTTTCAACTTCTATTGGAACGAAACTGAACCGGAAGTCATGAACATATTCTTCTTTGTATCTGAGAAACCCTGCATCCTTTTTAGAGCGCCTTCCAACTCTTTGATGAGTTGTTGCGCCTCTTCCAACCTTTGCTCCACCTTCATGATCTTCTAACGGACCACCCAACTTCTCACACACACTTCTGTTTAGATTTTGCTGATTCTCCATTTTATTCCCACGAGTAGCTAGGGAAGTGTGGGTCCACTCTTACAGAGCCCCGCATGCGGGGGTAATGTCTGCATACTCTAAGAGGCGACCTATTATCCTAGAGACACCGTTCGCAACACCATACCCTGGTGCCAGTCAGTCTTCGGCACGATTGTTAACGCCTTGACTTGGCGGGTTTTCCTTCGGTACCACACCTGGACCATTCCCCTTGACTGCTTATTGAGTTGTGTAACCGTATTCAGCAGAAACCCTCGGTACAGAGCCCCTTATCCGCAACCCGTGGACGTGCCTTGGTGATTCTAACCAGGCGTATGTCAGTGGTGCAGACAAGAATTGGCCTAATCTAAAAGAACCCTGGTTATACAGGGGAAGAATTAGTGACTTGGGAGGGTATGGCTCCATATATGAGGTCCACGCGAAAAAGCACCAAGGGCATGCTTAGCCATCAATGGTATGGATGCGATTTTAGTTCCTAAGCACTGCTCCAGGGACTTTACTGTTATCAAGATGAGACTCAGGGGCAGAAGCGGAGGGAGGCAAGAGGTGTATATCGCCTCAGCTTATTTCCCTGGCGATGTTGAGGGGCTATCACCTTCTTGGAAGGTGGAGGCACTAATTCAGCACTGCCAGGAGGACAGGATTCCTCTGCTATTAGGCTGTGACGCAAATTCTCACCATACAGTGTCTGGAAGCACAATGATCAACGATAGATGAAGAGGTTTAATTGGATACCCAGCGGGAACTGAGCTAAAGATTTTGAACCGTGGCGATACTCCCGCATCCCAGATTGAAAACAGGAGAGCTGGAAAGTCTCCGACGAGGAGTCTCTCTCGGATTACAAATAAATCTTTTTCCGGTTAGTTCTACGAAACCGGCGTTTTTAAAGATCAGAAACTGCAGGAATACACTTTGAAACTCATATGAGAACAATATCCCTAAAAATATAATTAAGTCTAGGGAAGGAGTAAAATGGTGGAATATCCACCTAGGGAAATTCCGCAAAAAGACTAGATAGTTGTGCAACAGGGCAGACAGAATTAAATTGCCTTCAGTCTAGGATATCTGTAAAACGGCTCAGAATGAATAAAAAAAAAACATGAGAATTTATAAACAGGAAAGAAATCCGGAAGCTCGCTTAGGGCTCAGAAGGCTCGATGATGGTGAGTTTGCCCGAGACGAAGAAGCAACGCTAAATCACCTGGTGGAAGTCAACTTTCCAGGTTTTCAGCGATCTTTAACCGACCAACAGGTGGAAGGATGGGGCCAAGAGAGGGAGAAGGCTGATCGGAATTTCGCCGCCGAGGTCGTTCATATGAAGAAGGTGTAGTGGGATTTTGGGTTCTTCTGTCCCTTCAAATCACCAGGATCGGAAGGCGTCCATCCAGTGATCTTAAAAAAGAGCATATATTTTGTCGTGCCCCAACTATCGAAACTATTTAGGGCAAGCATTGCTCTAAAATACGTGCCATCGGCATAGAAGGATGGCAGAGAGGCCTTCATCCTCAAACCTGGAAAGGAGGACTACACTGCTGCTAAATATTTCCGGCCGTTCAGTTCAATATCCTTCATCCTAAAGACGGTACAGAAGCTGATCAAGATATATATCAGGAATGAAGTGTTTTTAACCTCCCCGCTGCATAGAGAGCATCAAGCCTTTACGGCAGGCTGCTCTGTAGGTACTGCGTTTCATGCTTTTGTGGCAAAATTGTAGTAGCAGCTGCAACCGGGGGGGGGGGGGGGGCCCTATGAGGTGGGCACCTTCTAGTATATAGAAGGTGCCTTCAGCGAAACCCTACAGATAAGGAAGGGACCAGCCTGGTTATTTTCATAAGAAAGTACAAAGTTTCGAAAGTTGACACCCCTGCATTTCTTATACGCATCCGTGGTGTGGTGGCCTCGGGCGAATCTTCAAACGATACTGGACAGACTGTGATGGTTAAAAACGACTGACAAGAGCAAATAGATGGACTTGCAGTACTGGACACACTAGGCTCCCAAACACTTCAACTTCACTAAGACTTCCCGCGACTGCATTTCCAACAGAGATATGTGGAAAAGAAATGGTAACCCGCCCCTTCAGGGCGAAATCTGGTACACAAATAGTTCCAAAGGGGAAGTGTCAGGAGCAGGAATCTATGATAGCTCGAGAAATCGTTGACGCGTTATCCGTACCTGGCGTTCTCATGAACATATCGGAATGGCACTTGCACTATTCGAACTGATTTTAAACTTAGTTTTTTTAGTTTTCTCGCTTAGCGAATTGAAATTTTGGAATTAGAATTTATGTACTTGGATGCTTTTGTAATTTACTTACGGTATTTTCTTGTCACACTTATGTGAACTCTTAAGTCCTTTAAGACTCCCACGCGAAATAATATTTTACAACTGGAAGGAAATTGCAGATCAGACTTTGCACGTGAATATGGTCCATCTGAGTTCAATATAAGGATTCTAGCCGAGAAAATTAAAGACAATAAGTTCCGTGCAAGAATATCTACTTCCCAAACAAATTTTGGTTTCGGAAACTCGAATTTTGAGAATCTGTTCACCTGTCACAATTTCAATAGAAATTGAAACGAAATACTGAACGAGACACACAGAGATAGTGAGATATCAGCAACGAAGCTTCTGTAAAGCAAATCAGGGGATTCTATCGTAATAAACAAGAGCTAGCACCTGGAGAACCAAGAAAAGGTTGCAGCCTAGACAAATCCGTTATTCTGAAGCAACATCAACATTTTAATATTCAAGATGTAGTGGCAATATTCCTGCCGTTAAAATTGGAAAGATTTTGGTTTTATGAGCAACATCTTCTGGTCGCCAAAAACCTGATTTTGAGCGTAAGGATATTGATTTCTTCAGTTTTCACCCCAGCTGGTAGTAAAAATAATGTTGTACTAGTAGAATTAAGACATAAGAAATCATTTTTGACTGAGTCAGTTAAGTTTGCTTGTTGCGTCCAGATTTATCATTTATGTAATAGTGTAGGGGAGGACACCCTACAGTAGATAATAATTCTACAGTAGATAGTCGTTCATTATAAGCACAAATATAAGTAAAATAATTTATTATAATTTTAATATATTAACACGCATCTTGCTTTGACTTTATGTTAATTACATTAAATTAATTTTTTAAATACATTAGTTTTTGAAATTAATGATTATGTACTGTAGGGTCTTTACCCGCGGGGGGGGGGGGGGGGCGTCTCCCCTATTGAAGACAACAAATCGATTTGATTGTTTGGAAAGTTAGAGTACGATTGAAATTTGTTTGAAAAATGTTTACTGCTGAAATAGATTATCTAAAGATAATTAAACAGAAATTTTGAAAATTATTTGAGTCGTCAGACAAAAGAAGTGATTTCTATAGAGGAAATTCAACTGCGAACCAAAAATGCCAAGGAAGCCAGGCAAGAAATTGACAGAGCACTATGTAGTTCAGAATTTTTATATCCTACGCAGGAGTTTAAACCCGAAAGGTCAGAATTTGAATAATTTGATTGTAGATATGTTATTATGTGGACTTTTTTTTTATAAATAATGTATCTAGTAAGCTATTTCTTATAACCTTTAGTGTCAAACGGAAGCTGGGTTTTCTACAGAGGGTTTTGCAGAGCTCAATGAAAACTTTCAACAGGATTCAATTATTTGACGCTGCTTGGATATTTCAAGCCCACGAAGAAAAAAATGAATCGAGCCTTTTTTCTGAAAACTCAAATTTTGATTTTTTTGTTTGCAAAATTTCAGTCATAGATACGTTATTATATGTGGAATATGTAGTAAAAAAGTTCTTATAATCTTTTGTGTAAAATAAAAACTGGGTCATTTATAGAGGTTTTTGGAGCCTTGTTTGTGTTACAAAAACCTCTATAGAAGACCTATAGTTTTCGTTTTACTCAAAAGTTTATAGAAACTTTTTTACTACATATTTGGTGTATAACAATGCACACATAATAAGAAAATTTTATTAGAAAAAAAATCACAAAAAATCAAATTTTGAATTAAAAAATAGCAAACTCGACTTCTTTCCTTTTTGGCTCAAAATATTTGGGAAACATCAGATGATTGAATTCTGCAGAACGTTTTCGTTGAGTAAGAATTTTTAATAAGCTGAGGGATAAAAAAACCTATTTGAGCTACAAAAACGAACGAATTTCTTCACTTTTTTCATTTCGAACTTAAAATATTCGAGCACTATGAGAGAATTAAATCCTGATAGGAAATGGCGTTGTGTCAGAAGTTTAAGTTTAAATTATTTAAGGCTCTAGTTCGATGATATCTTTGCTGTTTTTTCGAAGGATATCGTTATTAATTGACCCAAGTATCAAGACTGTAAAGAAGATGTTTTCAATTGGCATTAGGGTCGATAGTATAAATTTTTATTCTGCAATCAATTTGTAAGAAATATATAATTTTTCTTTTTAAATTAAAATAAAGTTCGGATTTTTTATGTTTTGTCCTGGACAGACTCAACGGACTCTTCAGTAAGGCTATGTGGATCAGTCCTGCCTTAGAAAATGCCTTTTAAAAAAAAATTTCATTCAACCTTTTATATGACCTAGATTAATTATAATGTGTATTTTTTCAAAAATAACTTCGTTTATTTCTAAACTTTGCAGTTAATAATATAATGCATTTCAACCGCGGATAGGGGTTAAAACTTAATTATTTTATTTTTTAAAACCACAAACAAATTTTTATAATACTATTTTGGCCACGGATAGGGACCAAAACTGAAGTAAAAATTCAAAAATCAATACATTTTTAACATATTTGTTATTTTTTTCCAAAAATTGCTATGTTTGTTTGTTCACCATGCTGCCGGTGAGTCGTACAAATCAAGTAGATGCACAGAGCGCTCATATTGCGCAACTTGAAAATGAGCTAAGATTTCAAAGAGAATCTGTATTGACAGCTTTGCGAGAATCAGCACCGTCAAAAGCTTCGACAAGCGATGAAAATATTCGTGCGTGCTTTCCATAACAGAAACTCATTCTCCCTACCTTTTCCGAAGGTTACAACGAGTTGCTCGCATTCGAAGATGTTTTTTCTGCTATTATTCGTGATGACGCGACCATTCTGAAAATTCAAAAATGTCAGTATTCGAGCTCCTATTTAAAAGATGAAGCATCGCGAGTAATTTATAATTTTGAGACAACCGAAAGCAATTATGAAGTGAAGTCCAAGACCCATATAATAACAGTTTCGAGGGTTGCCTCGCACTGCCCTTGTTACTAAATCGGTACCCCCGAAACGTAAACAGTCAGGCTCGCGTGAACCGCTTCCTATTGGAATGCATAATATTGCGCAATATACTCGACTAAGTGCTCACGCACTGCGGCCCTTACGAGGAAAAAGTCGCAACATTCTCTCGCCCTGCCCGCTGAGAAACAGCGTGGGCCAACAGTTCTAAACATTTCAAAACTGGACCGGCTTCTATGGGACCTGGAGTGTAGCATGAAAATGATTAAAAGAACGTTACAAAATTCAGAGATTATTAATCCAGAACCACATAGCGGCTCTGTTTGATCTAGCGACAGTTCAAAAAGATTCTGCATCTTCTTCAAGAAATCTCTATTGGACCAACACTCCTTAGTTTTCTGAGCGTGTCTAATTTGTATCGAGCAACCAGAAGAAAGTGGGAGAAGTCAGTAAAAAGTGCAGAAGTCCAGAAAATGATAATTAAAAAACTTGGAGAACTTTTGAAAATAAAGGAAAAAGATACATGATTTAGAATCCGTACCATACTACACTATTGCATGAAGAGTCAAAATCGGAATCAAAGTCAAATGAAAATGAATTATCTGAAAAACAATCTAACATTAGGAACTTTCACATTTATGACGCCCCTAAAGTTATGCTAGTTATGGGAATAGTTGAGTGTTTCATTAAATGGGAAGGGGCATGTTTGTAGAGCTCTACTGTCATTGTTGACATCTGAAAATCACATTGTAGTGATAGAAAAATCGTTCGTATTTATGATTGAAAATAGAGTTCAGTTTCGATTATATCTTTATAAATCGTTATTCAGTTACATTGAATTCAAGAAAACTAGGCTCGAGACCATGAAGAAATCCAAAAATAAATTTGAAACTATTCAAACTTTGTATTTGGCTATGAATTGCGTGATGAGAAACAGCGACATACCAATTCTCATTTGTTAGTTGTTTCCTTATACAGCATAGGAAGAAAAGGAGGGGAAAAATAGGAAAGAACTCAAGTATGTTGATAATGCAGATTGATGGTAGTTCAAATCAATTTAATTGTCAACCTCAGTGAGAGACACTATTTTACGAAGTGTATATAGAAAAGAAATTGCATTGTACTATCGGTGCCTTCAAGGACGGGGCATGGTCAGGAAGGGCTGAACTGTAATGAAATTTGTTATTGTACTTTATCACGTGGTCGCCTTATCATCTGGTCAGTTGCGTTAATGACGAGTATTGCCGAGCACACGCGATCAGTAGTTTGAAAGAGAGATTGTTGCATGTGTGAATCTCAGCTTAATTGATTAAGGTATCGAACATCTGTTTTTATTTGAACATGCATTAATTTTGTTATAATATACATTTAGTTCATCAGATATTTGTTTTTTGAAGTAATTCCGGCTATTCCGTGGCAAATTAAAGTAGCGCTTTACATAATCTTCTAATCTCTTAAGTTGATTAAAAAATGTATAATTCCATGATATTATAAATACATTCGACTTGAAAGGTTTTCAAATTCCATATAACTTAAATTCAAGGATAGATTTCTTTAAAAACATTGTTTTTCAAATGATGAAATTTTTTTTCTTATTGCGATGATTGCTGACGTGTTTCAGTTTTATCGTCAAGTAAATCAACGGTTTCGCATCTGTCTTTCATATTTGGATAACAATTATACAAACAAAGTACTGAAGTCACGATATTTACCATTAGGTAATCAAGTGTTTCGGAACACTTCACTGCCTTTATGTCTCCATAATGGGAAAAAGCAGATCAAATTCGAACTAATACCAGGTGTTTTTTTTCATCTTGAGGCATCAAAAATATCTAAAAACACACGCATCCTACGAAAAAATGTGTATTGTCCTGGTGATGGCAATACAATGACAATCCGAAAAAATGTGCATCGCACCCCGCTAATCATTGGGGCTTTTGTAGCGCCATCTGTCGCAAATCGAACTTTTCTTTTGAATAAAACTTACGATTCTTTAATGGTGAATCTGAATCCGCCACAAAAGAGAGAGGTTCCCAACGTAAATTTTAAAGTAACCTTCCTCCCACAATTCTCTCTGCAAAACCAAATGCTTTTATCAATTACATTTCTTTCGCAGCATGCGTATTTTTCGAGATATTTCAATGTCTCAAGATGAAAAAAAAACACCCTGTATACCCATACAGTAAGGCCAAATTCATAGTAGTGTTATCATAGTATAGACATATTGAGAAAAAGATAACGACTAGTATAAATACCCTCATGAAACATCTTGTAGAACACTAATCAGTTCAGGAAATTATACATTAAGCAGTTCCTTAACTTAAAAAAAATGAAGATTGTTATTAGTAGTTTCATCTTTACTTTGACGCTTTTCCTTAATTCGATCGGTGTGTAAGAGTATATAATCATATATTGTAATATTATAATTATAATTTGAATTATAAAGTTTTAATTTACTATCTGGATGTCCGCAAGAAAACGAACCTTATGGCAAATTCTAGTTCAGGAAATAATATTGTTTTTGTGAGTCAGGTTCAACATTATTATTTTCGAGTTTGAGTGAGTAATAATACTACAACTTATACTGAACCTATTGGTTCTATACGCATGTCATAAAAGCAACTAAAAGTTTGTATATTTTATATTGGAAGAAACAGTATAGATTAGCGCTTATGGCACTACCCAACTTTAGGTGCGTTTTTTTTCGAAAAGCTGTTTTTCGAAGTTCCTAAAAGTTTGGAAATTTATCTGGCTATATGACAATACGTAACTCCATATGCGACCGTCCGCGAAGAAAGGGACTTAATGCGACAAAGTTGAATTTTACAGGACGGGCGATCGTAGCAGAGCCCGAAAGCCAGCATTTGAGTACAGTAGAAGTCCGATATGTTTCTCATTTCAGGGCTGTAGGGGCGGAAAATTCCAGGAATCGCGGACTTATCGGATGCTCCCTATAGTAGCACGATATTAGGTGCGCTCATGCGTAAGAATGGTGCGCAAATCATAAGCAAAATAGCACACGTAGTGGGAGAACCCCAATTAATGTGCGTTCCGTGCGTGTGATGACGCTTTAAGGGGAGTGTACACTTATCGGACGGCAACTTATCGGACTTATACTGCAGCGTCTACGTTCGGTCTCCACGTGCGCTTATCATGCCTATGTTTGTAGTCTAATAACAAGAAAAGTAATTAACTTAACAAACATTTGAATATTGGAAAAGAGTAACTCAGAAACTATCAATTGGCGTAAAAAAATGTAAATCGATTTTTTCCGCATTAGATCCTTCCTTCGCGGACGATCACATATGGACCATAAGGGTCTTTCTCATGTGGATGCCGGTACATAATTTTTCGTTTTTATTTAGTTTAATTTGTGTTTTTCTTCCACCGTTAATAGTATTAGGCAGTGTCTATCTATATCGAAAAAATCCGAACATTCATACTGAAATTTCGGCATGAATATTCCTTTTTCCAGGTTCCGAAATTCGTATCGGAGAAACTCTGACTATTCATTTCAAAATTTCGGTACACAATTCGCAACGGCCATCATATCAAGTAAATAGATACACAAGAGATTCTCAACTTAATTTTAAGGCTAGCTATCAATTGTATACTTAATGAAACTGCCAAAAGGTAATAAAATTAAAGACTGATCTGTTTAATCTATTTTCACTGGAAAATTCCCATTGATTTAACATGAGAAAAAGTCAGCTTTTTGTAAATCTAATATTTAAACCTGATAATGTGTTACAAATAATTCTGTGTTTCAGTATATTGTTCAGAATTTGTCAGAGAATAAGAATCAATCATAAATTTTTAGGTTGAAATAATTTAAAGAAAACCCCATAAGTGACAAATGTGAATTTTACGTTATTATGCAGTTTATTGACGCTTTTTAAAAGTTTTTTTTCATAAATAATCATTGATCAGTAATTTAAGAATAACTAGTCATTTGTTAACTAATATTAAATTGTTTAAACAATTTAAATTTGTTTAAATATTTGTTTTTTTTCAGCTAACTCGCGAAATGAACGTATTTTCTACACATTATGAGTTAATTTACCAATAATAACAATAAGATAATTTGATCAACTAATTGTACAATTATTTAAATAATACGTATTTGTTTACGCATATATTGTACTTAAAAAAAAGCAGGAGAAACATTTTCTCACTACATTTTCGACAAATTTTAATATTTTTAACTACTAATTTGTTTATTACGAATAGTCGTAGATGTTTAAACAAATTGAAATTTCTTGAACAATTTTTTTGTTTACATTTTTTGTTGTTGCTATTTTTAGGAAGATTGACATATTTTCATATTTTACTTTGCTTCTTAAGAATAATCTTGAATGTTTAAACAAATTAAAATTGTTTAAACAATTGAATATATGTTAAAAATTGACTGTTTATTCTTAAATTATTGATAAATGATTATTTATGTAAAAAGCAATTTTAAAAAGCGTCAATAAACCGTAATATTGCGTAACATTCACATTTGTCACGTATGGGGTTTTCTTTGGGGACCCATAAGAGTGGCTTAAAATTATTAAACCTAAAAATTTATGATTGATTCTTAGTCTCTGGAAAATTCTGAACAATATGCTAAAACGCGGAATTATTTGTAACATATTACCGCGTTTAAACATTAGATTTACAAAAAGCTGACTTTTTCCCATGTTAAATTAATGGGAAACTTCATGGTCTTTGCGCGACCCCTAAATATTAATCGATTTTGCTAAAATTTGAAGATTTTTTTTTTGGGCATTCAAACAAAACTGGGGGGTGAGAGCAGAGAAATTCGAAAAGTGAAAAATAAGGGCCACCCTTAGGCACTGCCTATGCTTCAAAGTGTGTCCCCGAGGTTTTGTTTCATAGTATAAGGCAAGAGATTCTTGTTCCAGGATTTTATATTCTACGTCGTAGTGCATGTCGTGGAACAAATTATGTCACATAATAATATTAGCAAATTATTTCTCTCATAAACAAAATATTACTAGATACGTGTGTAATGATTCGACAGAGCCATTTTTGGTTTGACTACTCTCATCTAGCTACAATTTAATTCGACTATTTGAATTTGATTTGAATTTACCATAAGATTCCATTTACAACGTTTTTCGAACATATTTGTCATAAAAATGTATTACATTATTTTATTTTTAATCTAAATTTTATTCTTAATGTTCAAGAGTAAGAAAAATATAACATTCTAAGGACGTTTTTACGATGTCCCAGTGCCCTCTGGGCTGTTTTAGTTAAGTATTCGACTAATCCGTTGAAAATTCATATCTTCTGATTCAATTTCACTGCTTTTGATTGAAAATTAAAATATTGTCTAGTGGAAATATCAACTATTACAATTTTTTTGTCGCAGATTAATCACTTTGGTTGAAGATTTAACTATTTTATTGGGAATTCCTTTTTTTTTTAATTAAAAATTAATTGTTCAAATTGAAAATGTAATTCTACCATATTTGGTTGAAATTATTGAATATATTATGATATTTTAAACCTATAATAAGGATATGAATTGTAAAGCCTAATATTGACATTGAGGAGTTCGACTTTATAAATGACCGATTGGCAAATAATAAACTTAATTCAAACTTTTGACTTTTGAACATTTAAATTAAATCAAACAATAAATATAAAAATATGGCGATAATAATCAGAGGTGGTCACTTTCACAAACGAAAAAATTCGTGTTTATTTCCCGGTTACTTCCCAGTTCAAATGAATTTTTCACGGGCATTGAAACTCAAGTTGAAATTCAAAAGTCTAAACTGTTAAAGCAGATGATTTCTTCATTTCAAGTATTCAAAACTAACAGACAAACAAGAGCAGCCGAAATGAAAAGTTTCTGAATTTTCAACTTTCTAAATCATTGAAATCAAAGCTCAAAAAATTTGCCATTTAATAGTATATTGCGTGACGAGGTCGTTCTTCTGGTAGAAAATATTAATTTTCTTGGTGGAAAATTCATCTTTTCGTTAAAAAATTTAACTACTTTCTTGAAAGTTGATCACCTTTGTAAAAATGTTTGTTGTTGAAGATTTATCTTTTTCTTTAAATTTATCTCTTTGGTTGAAAATTTATCCTTTTCTTGTTGAAGATTCAACTATTTAGTTGCAAATTCATATATTTTCTTGAAAATTAGTCGTTTCTGTTTTAAGAAATTATTAATCATGTAATGAGCTGTCAAAAGATATATTTTAATTTTTAATATATAAAATTGTAGACATTTGTTTGAAATCTTTATAATGTAAGAGTTTTAATTTTGAAAATCTACAATTAAAAATGATGCATAGCTTGAGCTTCAGGATTGAAAATTATGTAATTTTGATGACTTACATTTACAATTTTTTTAATTTGCAGATATAGAATTGAGAAGTTTTGACTTTTGATTTTCTAAATCAGCAAAATTTAAAAGATTGTATGCACATTCAAAATTGAAGAATCTTTAATTCCAAATTTTCAAGATATTCAAACTTTCCAATCGAATCGAAAAAACCGATCCGACCTTAGCACGGATCGAATGTCGGTTTCTCGACATTCGATGGGCGGGTTGATTGTATCGAAAAATCCAATCCTACCGCGCGGATCGAATGTCGGTTTTTCGACATCCGATCGATGGTGTGATCGAATCGGAAAAACGGATCGGAAAGTGAACGCACGTCGAGTCGGAAATACCATATTCCATCCGACAAAGTACACACGTCTATTTAAAATAATACAAAGAGTTGGGTTTTTTAAGTTCCAGTTAAAAAAATGAGTCATAGTCCAAACTTCACAACTTTTTGGAAACAAAAATTAAATATCCTTTAAATAGATATCGTTAATTATATACGTATGAAGAATTTCATATCAAATCATGCAAAATTTCTAGCAAAGTGTAGGTCACAGACTCAAAATAATCTAGTATTTGGATGTATAATTCTAGAATAATTCTAGGATATTCAGTCTATCGATGAAATACATTTCACCGATTGAAAAATCATTTGCTTTTTCATTTTCAACACTTATTTGAAAATGGATGGAGAATTCTTAAAAAAATACAGCATTTTTTCCAAATGTAGTATTTTTCGAACGAATATATATATTTGGTAATTTCCTTTTTTTAATTGACGTGAGAACTCTTTTTCTCTCAACTTATGAAAACAAAATGAAAAACTTTCGACAAATGAAAGCATGTCAGTTTTTCCAAAAATCTTGAGAATAGATTTTCTAAAAAAACACTGTTTAAAGTTTGAATTTTTTTTGAGAAAGTTGATAATATGTATTGCATATCCCCTGAGGTTCATTTCTGGTAAATAAAAAAATGAGGAAGCTCATTTTTCTCTCAGGCTTAAGATGGTTATTGCCCAATACGTCAAAGGCATTTTTGGCTGGAGTTGGATTTTTGTTGTTGTTGTTTGTTTGATTATGCACGGGGTTGTCCCGGTATATATTTTCAGTCACGGATGCATTATTAGAATGCAATCAAGTGATCTGATAAGAGCGTTTGCCTTGACATATTGGGCAAAGCCTGGTTTTTAACCCATCACTCACGGACTGGGTTGCAGTCAAGTGCATGATGGGGGGACCGACAGCTTAAGGTGGGTTCCGAACCACCAGAACCTCGGTAAAGGTACATAGAAAAATTTCAAGAGGTACCGGCTCAGGGATCGAACCCCGGACCTCTGAGGTGAAGTCCGAGCGTCTAACCAACTGAGCCACCGAGGCTCTTCTGGTCTTTTTCTGGTCTAGCTCTGGTAAATTATTAGAGAAGTTGTAGGCTCCGGAAGCTTCGATCATGATTCCTTAAAGAAACCAATCCCAAAGCTACTGGAACGTGTACGTCATCCGCTTCTGCTCCTTCTGTCCTAGAAGGTAAGCAAGAGCGGGAAATTTACGCGTGATAACATCGGGCAACACTGTTCTCTGGAGTCAGGTCTCTAGCCGCGGATGACCTTACGCGGCAGACAAGACAGTTGGAGATGAAGGTTTCACCTCTGGATACATTTTTAGAGCTACCAATCTTTGGAGAATTTAAGAGGAACAGTGTTGACGGACCAGATGGAGTGATCCCAGGAGAACAGCCTTTTGCATCCGGTTCGCGATGAAATGAGCCTGACGCTGGCAAGCCGGAATCTTGTTGAGTTGGCTAATAAATGAAGCTTTCATACCGCCAAGGCAGCCGATTATGAGAATTATAAGATTGACTTTGTAGCCTTGGTACAGCTTACTCAGCTCGAAAAGAAGTGCTTGATATTTCGCCTGTTTTTCTCCCTCCTTTGCCGTGATATTACCATCGGCTGGTGCCGAGAATTCAATCACGTAAATGATCTTGTTCTTCAGATCTTGGAGGACAATGTCAGGCTTCGTAGCACTGATACGTTGAGTGGTGGAGAATGAGAAATTCCAGTAGATCTTACACTGATCATTCTCCACGACTGACTCGAGTTCCCCCTGAGCGTATGGCAAGACGGGCAATAGATCAACACCATAGAAATGCCTAAGATGGTAATATATCACTTTTAGAGCTGCATTGTGTCTCTCTATGTACGCGCAGCGTGCATATTTAGAGCATCCACTGAGAACATGTCCAAGTGTTTCGGGCTCTAGCTTGCACGCTCGGCAGTTGGTATCGCGTACAGGTATATTCATTATGCGCTCGCGGTAAACTAAGGTGTCTATGACGCCGTCTTGACAGGCAAAAAGAAATCCCTCGGTCTCCGATCTCAATCCAGCAGACTTGAGAAACATGTTGGTCAGACCCATCGAGAGCTCTTCTCTACGTAGGATGCCGTAGAACTTACCATGGAGGGGTTTCTTAGCATGTTCTCTTAGTAGAAGCGTATGTTCTGTTTCCTGTATACGACTTTTGAGCACCAGAGGTGTTAGTGATTCTAGGCCATGTGTAATGTCGCTGGAATCAAATGGGAGGTCAAGCTCCTCTGCGGCCCTATCTGCTGCATGGTATGGAAACACCGCAGCATTGGCGACTTCATGTTGATGTACGAGTCGCATAAGGGAATCCGTGCTTTTTAGAACTGAAAAGGCTGTAGCCAGAACCGTTCTTCGATGAAGACACTCTAAGCTTAGCAATCCTCTACCTCCTTTATCGCGAGGGAGATATATTCGAGGTACGGAAGATCTAGGATGAAGACTTCGTTGAATTGTCATCATCTTGCGTGTGCTTCGATCAAGTTGTTTTAACTCATCGACGTTCCATTTTACTGCACCAAACGTGTAGAGCAGTATAGGAACGGCCAGCATATTGGTCGCCTGGATCTTATTCTTTCCAGATAATTCGGAAGCCCAAATTTTTCTGAGAATTTGGCGATACCTTTTTCCAAGGGCCGTTTTCAAGTTATGCACATTTTGGGTTTCCGCTTGCGGTATTCCAAGATATGTATATGTTTCTCCAATACCAAGTTTTTGAATGGTATTTCCGCCTATGAGTTGAACATCCTGATCGTCACTGGATGATGTAGTTTCTAGTCTTCCTTGGTGTAGGTGGACGCAGGCACACTTGTCCAGTCCGAAGCTCATGCCAATCGCTTTAGAATACCTATTTACCGCATCTACAAGGATGTTAAGGTCTTTTTTTGAGGAAGCAAAGAGTTTAAGGTCGTCCATGTATAAAAGGTGGTTGACCTTATATTCTCTTCTGCTCTGCGGGCCACATAGGTATCCAGAGCTTTTGCCTCGGAGCACAATAGATAGAGGCAAGATGGAAAAGCAGAAAAGTATCGGACTTAGAGAGTCTCCTTGAAAGACCCCCCTCTTATATGTGACAAAGCTTGTAGTCACTCGTCTTTTGTCAGATGTTATGACAAATCTTGTCCGCCACAAGAGCATAAGCTCTTCTATGCATCTCACTATTTTTGGATGCACCTCCATGCACTCAAGGAGCTTGATAAGAAGCTCATGGTTCGTGTTATCGAATGCCTTACGGTAATCAATCCAAGCCATGGACAGATTGCGTCGATACCTGATCGAGTCCTGGGTAATACACCTGTCTATTAACAGGTTCTCCCTGCAACCTGCCAGCCCTCTCTTGCATCCACGTTGTTCGACTATTGCACTCCATACCGGCTCGATAGATGTCAATATCCTCTCTTTGAGGATGCCAGTGAATAGCTTGTAGCTGGTGTTTAAATAAGCTATGGGCCTGTAGTTCTTTGGACATGACAAATCTCCGGCCTTAGGGATCAATACCGTGCGTCCTTCCACTAGCCACTGCGGGACGGGTTGTTCTCCGTTTAAGAAAGTAGTAAATATACGAGCTAGATGTTGGTGCGTAGAAGTAAACTTCTTCCACCAAAAGTTGTTGATTTTATCTGGCCCTGGCGCCGAAAAGTTCTTAGTTCTAGCGATAACTTTCTTCACTTCTTCAGCAGTAATTAGTGGACACTCTTCCTCTGGATCTTGTAACCTTTGCCTTTGGCAAAAGTTACGAAAGAGTGATATATCGGAAGCGTCTTCATTTAGCTGATAAGTATCTCCATATACTTGCTCCCAGAAGATTTGAATCTCTTCTCGACTAGGCGGATTTTTAACTACACATGACGCTTTATTGAGCAGACGGGAAGGATTGGTAGAAAAGGTGGAATTGTCCTGAATCCACTTAACTCGCCGTTCAAGGCGCTGCGCTGTTTCGCTGTTGAAAGAGATCTTACTTTTTACGTCCAGTGCTGCTTGATGGTCGACAGTTTGCACTTGTTCAGCGTGTGATTTGCTTTCCTCAAGTTTCGAGCAAGTGCCCTAACTTTTGGAGTGAACTTTTTGTTTGCTGTTATCCTATAGATGAAAACTCGTAATTTCATGGAGGAAGAATTTCTGTTAGCTATAGTAAGTCATAGGGTGACCTCTATATATTAAAATTAAAACTAACAGAATTAAAGAAGTAGATTTCTCATTTTATCGATCGCCGATAATTATTTCAATTTATTTATTTTTATTATTACTTTCAAAGTAAGATATTATATCTTTGCTTGTTATGACTGAATTTTTCAATACACGGCATAAAATAAAATGTATCTCAGTAATTTTTCTACATTTTTAATCCAGGCGCAGATGTTCTTTATCTGGATATATGCGCGTTATATTTTCGTCACGAAGAAATAGTATATACTATTCCTTCTTGACTATAGTCTACTGGATGAGATTAGATGAATGACGATATAGTCTCAGTTCCTGACGCTATCGCAGTGATATATTATAAAGCTTGACAAAATATAAAGTGAAAATTAATTGAATTTTTCAATGAAAGTTATAATTCAATGCTTCTTATTTTCTGAACTGATTGAATAATTATTTTTTAAAAGTCTTTGTCATGTTGTTAAATAACTGTATATGAATTAAATTTTCAAAATGATATGTACATATATATTAAATTTTTTTTAAAATTATTTTTAAAGGTTACTATTGAATTAAAGGTATGGAAATTCAATTTAATATATATATATACACATACATACATATATATATATATAATGTGAAAACTACTTGAATGTTTCAATGAAACTAATTGTTTAATGCCTTTTACATTGTGAACTGATTAATTGATTATTAACTGATTCTATTGAAACTTGAATTTTCTGGAATTAGTTTAAAAGGATGTTGATAACTGGAATTGTCAGAAATGAGAGTTCGAGTTCAAAAAAAAAAATATATAAAGTAAAAATTATTTGAATGTTTCAATGAAAATTATAGATTAATGCTTAAACGAGTATCTGAATTTAATTTTAAAAATTATATCTAAATACTATGTTCAAATTTGTTTGAAAATTATTATTAAAGTTAATAATAATTCCAATTTGCAGATATGAAATTTCATGTTTAAAAAATATAAAGTAAACATTATTTGAATGTTTCAATGGAAATAATATTTTGATGCTTTTTATGTTGTAAACAGTTTAATTAATTGTTGGTCGATTAATTTTGTCAGAAACTTCAAATTTCAAAGGAATTGAATTAAATTTTTTTTTCATCTTAGTAACATAAATGGATTATTTATACGAAGGTTATGTAATTGAATATTGATTATTACTTTTATAATGAAAGTTTACTTTTTCTTTAAAATACCTTTATTGCAATTATATAATCTTTTCAAATACTTGTGACGTTGTGAAATAACTCTATCTGAATTTAATTTTCAAGATTATATGTACATATATTTTTTTTCAATCAGTTTAAAAGGTTAGTAATGAATTGAATGTATAGAAATGAAATTTCAAATTCAAAGGAGAATATAATGTAGAAATTATTTCAATGTGTTAATGTAAATAATTGTGTAATGCTTTTTATGTAATGAACTGATTAATTAATTATTAACTGATTCTATTATAAATTAAATTTTTTGGAATTAGTTTGAAAGGTTGTTGATAATTCAAATTGTCAGAAATGGGAGTTCGAATTTGAAAAAAAAAATATATATAAATTAAAAATTATTTGAATGTTTCGATGAAAGTTATAGATTAATGCTCAAATGAGTATCTGAATTTAATTTTCAAAATTACCTCTGAATACTATGTTCAAAATTTTTCTGAAAATATTATAAAAAGTTATTAATAATTCCAATTTTCAGGATGTTTAAAAAATATTAAGTAAAAATTATTTGAATGTTCCAATGAAAATAATAGTTTCATGCCTTTTATGTTGTGAACAGTTTAATTCATTATTGGTCGATCAATTTTGTTAGAAACTTTGAATTAAATAAAGATTGATTTAACATTTTTTTTCAGTCAAGTCACATAAATTGATTATTTAGTTGAAGGTTATGTAATTGGATATTGGTTATTATTGCTATAATTAAATTTTACATTTTCTTTAAAATACCTGTATTGCAATTATATAATCTTTTCAAATGCTTGTGACGTTGTGAAATGACTCTATTTGAATTCATTTTTCAAGATGATATGTACATATATTTTAGTTCTTTTTTATTAGTTTAAAAGGTTAGTAATACATTAAATGTACAGAAATGAAATTTCAAATTTAAAGGAGAAGATAATCTAGAAATAATTTCAATGTTTCAATGGAAATAATTGTGTAATGCTTTTCATGTTATGAACTGGTTAATTAATTATTAACTGATCCATTGAAACTTATATTTTCTGTAATTGGTTTAGAAGATTATTAATAAGTCAAATATTCATAAATTAAAATTCAAACTAAAGGAAATATATAAAGTAAAAATTATGTGAATGTTTTAATGAAAGTTATAGTTTAATGATTCTTCTTTTTTGAAGTGATGAGATGTGTGATCAAAAAAAAGAGGAGGAAAATAAAAGGTTTGAAGAAGAAGCGGAGACGGCTAGGACGGATGAAGAGGTTTGGAAGGTGGTAAATAAAGAGAGAAGAAGAAGAAAAAGAGTAAACCAGGATATAGAGATGGTAGAATGGAAGAAATATTTAATGGAATTACTAGGAGGGGTAGAGAGGAAAGTTAGGAAAGGAGAGAAATATGGTAGGGAAACAGATGAGGAGGACATTACAAGGGAGGAAATAGTCACGGTATTAGGGATGACGAAAGATGGAAAAGCACCGGGTATAGATGATATTGCAAGTGAAGTACGGAAATATGGGGAGACAGAATTAAAGGAATGGGCATGGATAATGTGCGATAGAGTATGGAGAGGAGAGGGGTGGCCAGAGTTATGGGAAGAAGAAGTAGTGATACCAATAGTGAAGAAAGACAAAGGGGAGGAGGTTAAAGATTATAGAGGAGTGACACTAATGCCAACACTGTATAAAGTATATGTGTCTGTTTTATCGGAGAGGTTAAAAAAAGAAGTTTTGGAGAAAAAGATAGAGCCACCGAATCAGACAGGGTTTAGAAAAGGGATGGGGGTAATGGACAATATATATGTTCTGAACTACTTAGTAAATAAGAGGATTAAAAGGAAGAAAGGGGAAATGATAGCAATGTTTGTGGACCTAACGGCGGCGCTTGACTCATTAGACCGTGGTGAGATAGAAAAAGTTATGGTGAAAAAAGGGGATACGAGAGGGATTAACAAAGAGAGTATCGGGAATTTTCAGAGAGACAAAATGCAAGGTAAAAGTAGGAGAGCAAGTGGGAGATAGTTTCTGGTTGGTGAGAGGAGTAAGGCAAGGATGTCTTAGATACTTAGATGGAAAAAAGTTGATTTTAAATGTAGAAAAGACAAAGCTAATGAGATTTAGAAAAGGAGGAGGACGAAAGGGAGAATGGACGGGGAGATGGAAGGGAATAAAATTAGATGAAGTAGAAGAGTTTAAGTGTTTGGGACATACCTTGCAAGCAAATGGAGACCATAGAGCTCATATATAAGAAAGGATAAAAAAAGCAGCAGGGGTAATGAAACAGATATGGGGAATAGGAAAAAGAAGGTTTAAAAAAAAATTGGAGAAGGAGAATGTGGTTATTTGATACGCTGGTATGGCCGGAATTAGGTGATGGAGCAGAGATATAGGGATGGTGAGAAAGGAAAGAGATTGAGTGTTGACAAGAAAGGTATGTAAGGTGGAAGCTAGGGTAAGACGGGAGGGCGCTGGGATATATGGTGAGAGAAGAAACGCAAAGGGATCAATTAAGCACTAGAGCAGGAAAGAGTGCGTGGAATTTTGAGACTAAGCTGTGGGAGGGAAAGGGAAGGGAGTTAGCGAGAAAGTGTTTGATGGTGGTAGAAGAGAGGTGAGGGAGGGCGATGGAATGAACGAGATTGGAAGAAGAAAGCAGGGAGTTCTTTAAGGCTAGAGAGATAGATGACGTGACTGGAGTAAACTATGAAGAAGTGGAAAATAGGGAGAGAGAAAGACAATTAATAGAAAGATGGGGGATGATTGAGGAATCAAAATATAATATATGGTATAAGATGATAAAAATGGAAGAAGTACAAAAGTATTTAGAAGAGGAATGGGGAGAGAAAAGATGGACCAGAATAGCAAGATTTAGATTGTGAAACGAGGTAAAGGCAAGTATGTATGGGGAAAAGAAACATAACAGGAAGTGCAGAATTTGCGAATAGGAAGAGGAAACATGGGAGCATGTATGGGAAGGATGTAGGAGAGGAATGGAAGATAAAGGAACCTGGCAAGAGAATGTGGTAATGATTCTAGGGGAGGATGGTTTGGGGGAAGAGTCGATGAAGGAGTTAGAGGGTGCTAGGGGAGCAAATGAGAAAGAATGAAGTCGCTTAGGGGAAACATTATGAATAAAGAAAAAGTACGTATTGTCCGACAATGTTTGTGATGTTGCGAAATAATTATTTGAATTTAATTTTCAGAATTATATGTGAATATGTTTTAATTTTTTCTGAAATTACTATGAAAGGTTACTTATAAATCGAATTTTCAGAAATGAAAGTGTAAATTTAAAAAAAATGTAAAGTAAAAATTGTTTGAATGCCTGAATGAAAATTATAGTTGAGTGCTTTTTATGTTGTCAACAGATGAATGAATCATTAGCTGATCAATTTTTTTAAATATTAAATTACATAAAGATTATATTTTTATTTGTTTAAATTAAGTACATAAATTGATTATTTGATTGAAGGCCATGAAATTGAATATTGACAATTATATTCCAATTATATTCCAATTGTATAATTTTGGTAAATTTTTCGATGTTGTGAAATAAGTACCTGAATTCTGCTTTCAATATTATATGTACATATTTTTTACTTTTCTGTGGAATTAGTTTAAAAGGTTATTATTAATTCAAAATTTCAGAAAAATATAAAGTAAAAATCATTCGAATGTTTTGATTAAAATAACTGTTTATTGCTTCTTATGTTGTGAAATGATTAGTTATTATATACATATATTTTAAATTTCCCTGGAATTAGTTTTAAAAGTCATTAATCACTGTTAGAAATATCTGGTTGAATTTTCAACCACATGTGGTTGAAGTTTTATACAATTACCGTTGTTGAAATTTCAACCATGCAGTGGTTGAAATTTCAACCACCCAGTTGAAATTTCAACAACATGTAATTGAAATTCCAGTAACGAGAAAAAAATTTTATTCGGTACAGATAGTGAATTTCAAAGCAATTTTAATTTTTCAAAAATCTGACATGAAACCCATAAAGATTCGTGGAAAATACTTTGCTTTGAGATTCATTAACTGTACCGAAAGAATAGGGACCTAATCTATCTTTCCGATAGTGCTGCCGCCACCGAAAATTGCGGCGACCTTGGCAAAAGTAAGGTGATCCAAGCTCGAAATACATGGGAAACAATATAAAATAAATTAAAATTATAAATGCTGTCATAAGTTATACGCATTTTGAAAACATTGTATGCGATTGAGAACAAATTAATGTAAGGTAAAACAATTGTTCAAAATGTGTACGATTTATGGAAGCATTTGATAATTTCACTTTACTTCGCATTGTTTCCAATGTATTCCGAACTTTGCTCACCTCACTTTTGCCACTGTCGCCGCAATTTTTCGGCGAAACAGCGCCAACGAAAGATAGATTAGGTCCCTATTCTGATAAGGAATCAGTGAGTTATTTCGTACGTTTGTGTCGTGTGATTCATGAGATTAACAAAATGCATGTAATATTTAGGAAAATAAGCAGCTTTAAAGAAGACAAAAAAGGTACGTTGTAATCTCGGTTGGAATTATATTACCATAATGAGTTGCGCGCCCAATTAGACAAAGTTTTCAACACTCGTTTTTGTGAACATAACCTAAAAAAAACATACAGCAGTTAGTACCGATACTGTGAATGAAATGTTCCCATTATGATAATATTATTCCAGCTTACCTTTTGTTTTTCTTCTCTAAAGCTGCTTCTTTTCCTGAATATTATGTCCTTTATTAATATTATTAATCTTACGACACAAACGTACGAATAACTCCTCGTGGGACTCTTTCTCCTTGGGGTCTGGCCTCGCGGGAAGTATGAGGGGGCATTGTGTAGTTAAATTTTCAACTACATTTGAATGAATTTTATTTCAACTCCGTGGATGAACGAGATTTCAACCACAGAAGTGGTTGAAAAGTGGTTGAATTTTCAACATATTTCTAACAGTGATGAGTTCAATGTATAGAAATGCAATTTCAAATGAAAAAATATATTTTGAATGTTTCAAGGAGAACAATTGCTTAATGCCTTTTTTGTTGTGAACTTATAAATTATATATTACTGATTCTATTCTATGAATAAATTAAATCTTCAGAAATAAAAGTTCAAATCCTTCATATGGAAAAGGTAACCTCCATCTTATGTAAGATTGTAGTATAGAAGGAATCGTTATTTAATCAAATATTGGATATGATTTGTATAATAAAAGTTTATTTGTATTTAAAATACTTCTATTCCAATTTTATAATTTTCGAAATGATTGCGATGTTGTGAGATAATTATCTGAATAATCTCCAAAATTATATGTAAATGTGTTCTAAGTTTGTATGGAATTAGTTAAAAATATTATGAATAATTGAAATTTTCAGAAAAATATAAGATAGAAGTTATTTTGATGTTTCAATGCAAATAATATTGTTGATGGATTTTTATGTTCTGAACAGATGAATCAACTATTATTAACTATTGAATGATTTATTATTTTCAATTAAGTCACATAAATTGATTATTTACATTAAGTTTATGTGATTTAATATTGGCTGCTATTTTTATGCTAAAAACCTATCATTTCTTTAAAATATCTCCATTACAATGATATAATTTTTTCAAAATGTTTGTGATGTTGTGAAGTGAGTATCCGAATTCAATTTTCAAAATTATATGTGCATATATTCCAATTTCTCCTGGTATTACTTTGGAAGGTTATTAATAATTTAAATTGATAACATAAATTGATTATTGACTTTGCGATGATCTGAAATGTTTATCTGAATTCAATTTCCAAAATTATATGTACATATGTTTTGATTTTTTATGAAATTTGTATAAAATATTATTAGTAATTTAAATTTAAGTAATGCAATTAAACATTTTGAAAATTTTAATTCAAAATTGATTGAATATTTAAATGAAAATAATTCTGTGATGCTTTTCGTGTTTTTAAATGAGTGATTAATTATTGATTCTACTAGAACTTGAATTTTCTGTAATTTTTTAAAAGCTTATCAATTAATCAAAATATTCAGAAATGAAGTTCAAAATTGAAGAAAAAAATATGGAGTAGAAATAATTTGATTGTTTCGATGAAAATAATTGCTTAAGAGTTTTTATGTTGTGAACTGTTTAATTAATTATTAGCTGATAATTTTAACCACAAAATTGAATTACATAAAGACATAATTTGAATTGTTTTAAATTCAGAATCATAAATTGATCATTTACTTCCAGGTTTAGTAATTGAATACTGGATATAATTTGTATAATAAAAGTTTATTTAAATTTGAAATACCCCTAATTACATTATTTTTCAAATGATGCTGATGTTGTGAAACGAGTGTCTGCATTCAATTTTTAAAATTATATGTGGATATGATTTTATTTTCTCTGAAATTAGTATGGGAGGTTACTGATATATTAAATTTTCAGAAATGATAGTGAATTTTTTTCTCAATGTAGTATACAAATTATTACAATGTTTGAATGAAAATTATAGTTGAATGTTTGTCATGTTATAAACAGATTAATTAGTCATTAGCTGATTCTTTTTTTCAACAATTTTAAATTACATAATGATTGAATTTCAATTTCTTTTGATTACGTAACATAAACTTATTATTTACTTCAAGGTTATATAATTGACTATTGACTATACATTGTATAATAAGAGTTTGTTAATGTTTAAAATGCCTCTATTCAAATTATATATTTTTTTAAATTTTTGGATGTTGCGAAATGAGTATCTGAATTTTCATTTCGAAATTATGTGCACATATATTTTAATTCTCTCTAGAATAGTTTAAAGGGCTATTAATAATTCAAATTTTCAGAAAAATATGACGTAAAAATTATTTCAATGATTCAATGAAAATAATTCTTTACAACTTTTTGTGTTATAAAATCAAGAATTTGATTGGTCAAGGAATTTGAAGGAATAAATAGTGATTCGAAAATTGAGTAAAGGAGAAAAATGAACCCAAAAGTTGGCGCGCGCTTGCGCGCGCACATAATAGTCTAGTGTAGCTAATCACGCACTGAACATTTGATGCATGCCGTCTCGCCGTTTCAATTTTGAACTGAAGCTGTGCAATACGCTCGCGTGTCTTACTCAGACGTACCGAAGTTTCGTTACTTCTATCGTCGCTAAGCAGGGAGACCGCCTTCTCGTAAACTACACAGTTCAGATTCCAGAGATTAACATCTTCGGGGAGCAAATCGCGGAGAGCAGTATTAGCTTCAGCTAATTTGTCCATCCTGAGGAAGACTTTTTGGTGGATAGATCTCCTACTTCTCATGTTGACATCATCGGCTATCTGCAAAGGTGGTCTTGCTGGAACGGGTGGAATGTTCGCTGGAGGATGTTGCTCCTCTTCCTGTTGATAAACAGCTTCATATCCGTTTTTTCGCAAGAAGGATACCTGATCTCTCAAATACTGAGGCGTTTTATGAGCATATTCCGGGTGCATATTGCCCCAACGGTCATGCAACCTCTTCATGAATCCTCTCCGCGCCGGTGAGCTTCTTTGCCAACAGGTAAGAAGGTCCCTCCTGAGTTGGTCCGACCATTTAAATCGATGTTCTCGCGTTTGTCCGGGGTCATTGCCTGGTCGTCGCCTCGGTTCGTTCCTATTGTCACTCCCAACTGAACCATGGCCTCCATCCGAGAGAGGCCTATTGTGGGTGGCACTGCGCGATACTTGTGTCGTAACCGCATAATTCGTTGCATTGGAGAGTTAGCCCAAAGCAACGCGGCTGACTGCAAGAGCAGGAGCTTTCGGGCGATGGGGTCGCCACATCCCTACTTACATACGTCTACATACATTACTACATATACATTACATTACTACATTACTACATATACACATACATTACTACATCCCTAATTATTTAGAGAAGTTGTAGGCTCCGGAAGCTTCGATCATGATTCCTTAAAGAAACCAATCCCAAAGCTACTGGAACGTGTACGTCATCCGCCACTATATGTCGCCACACTTTTCTGTCCTTGCATACTACTCTAGCTTCCTTCAGGTGCATGCATGTTTTCATGCAAGCTCTCGTGTTTCTATGGCTTCTTATGTCTCTTCGGATTAGTGTCTCATTCACAGATTCTAACCATTCTTTCGGTGGTCTACCTCTGGGCATTCTGCCATTTACTTTACCTTTATACACTTCTTTGGTCAATCGTTCACCTTTCATTCTTTCAGAATGACCGAACCATCTTAACTGATTTCTTTCCCATGTGTCAAAATATACATGTGCCAAAATATACATAAGGCCACCTGGAGATCACCAGATGGTAACACTCACAATCAGATTGATCACGTTCTAATTGACAGAAGACGTCATACAAACATTCTCGATATAAGATCGTATAGGGGAGCGGATTTAAATTCAGACCATTTTCTCGTGATAGTAAAAATAAGATCTAGGCTAGCGATAACTAAGAAAACAAGCCGCACAGAGCCAACAGTTCGTTTCAATATAGATAAGTTCAAAACAGCAACAGAAACATTAAATTATCAAGTTGAAATTTCTAGTAGATTTGACGCTCTCCAAGAACAGGGAGACGATAACAGTAATTACGAAGAGGATCCGGAAACCCTGTGGAGCAATATAAAAAAGGCGGTAAAGACAGCCGCGAAGCTTACGATAGGTTTAAAGAAAGTAACAAAAAGCAAACCATGGTTTGACGAAGAGTGCAAACTCTGGTTTGAAAAACGTCGGAAGGCCAGACTAAGTAGTTTACAAAATAAGTGCGATCAAACATATAAGAAGTATCTCGAGATTAGTAAAAGTACAAGAAGGCTTTATAGATCCAAGAAAAGGGAGTGGGAAAAGAATAAAATACTAGCAATAGAAACGCATAATAAACAGAATAACCCGCGCGAGATGTACAGGGGAATCAATTTTATAAGGAAAGGCTTTCAAAGTAGAACGGAAGTAATGAGGGACGAAAATGGCAATCTAGTAGCCGATGAGACAGCGAGACTGAATTTATGGAAAGACTATTTCGAGAAACTATTAAATGTACGCGAAGCCCCCGTTGAAGGTAATCTCGGCGAAATCCACACTGCTGATCTATTAATTGATGATCCTGCGTATATAGAAATAGAAATGGCTGTAAAGAAGTTGAAAAATAACAAAGCCGCGGGCATTGACGACCTACCGTCAGAACTGATAAAAAATGGAGGCCCTCGCCTCACAAGACAAATTTTTAAATTAATACGCGCAGTTTGGAAAACAGAACGCATACCTGAAGAATGGAATACCTCTATTGTTATTCCTATCTTTAAAAAAGGCGATAAAATGAACTGTAGCAATTATCGGGGAATTTCACTTGTGTCGTCGTGTTATAAGATCCTGTCCAATGTAATCTTAGGTAGGCTAACTCCTCTCGCCGAGGAAATCATTGGGGATTACCAGTGTGGATTCCGCCGAAACCGATCTACAAGCGATCAAATGTTCACAATTAGACAACTGCTAGAAAAAAAATGGGAATTTAATGAAGCAGTGCATCAGCTATTTATCGATTTTAAAAAAGCTTACGACTCTATTATTCGCGCGCGAATGTACTGGATCCTAGAGTTATTGGGTGTGCCAAGAAAATTAGTTAGACTTATCGAAATTTGCTTAAGCGGCAGTAGGGGAAGAATACGCGTAAACGGAAGGTTATCTGAAGAGTTTTCGATCCGCGATGGGCTGAAACAGGGCGATGCACTTTCGTGCGTCCTTTTTAACTTAGTTTTAGAATACGTGGTTAGGCAAGTGCAGGCGAATCCGACCGGTGCTACCCTCAATGGGGTAATACAAATTCTTGGATATGCGGATGATCTCGACATACTAGGGGATGATAAAGAAACGGTAGCTAGAAATGCAGAAATCTTGATCACAAAAGCCAAAGATATTGGCTTGGAGGTTAGCGAAACAAAAACAAAATATATGACCGTCGTCAGATCTGAACAAAGTAATCAGGACGGGGATCTAATAGCCGGAAATATGAAATTCGAAAGGGTTAGCGAGTTTAAATACCTCGGGTCAATTATAACTAGCGAAAATAAGATTAAAACGGAAATCAACGCGCGACTGCACGCTGGCAATGGGTGCTATTATGCAGCAAACACACTATTAAAATCGCGATTGCTATCTAGAAATATAAAAGTAAGAATCTACAAAACAATAATAATGCCGGTCGTCATGTACGGGTGCGAAACGTGGGCGCTGACGAAAGGAGAGGAGAATAGGTTTAGAGTTTTTGAGAATAAAGTACTTAGAAAAATCTATGGTCCAAAAAGGGACGAAGAGACCGGCGAATGGAGAAAACTGCATAATGATGAGCTGCATGCTCTCTACGGGTCAGCAAATATTAATAGAGTAATGAAAGCGCGTAAACTAAGATGGGCGGGGCATGTAGCAAGAATGGGAAATGAAAGAACAGTGGCGCAAGTTTTAAGAGGGAGACCGATTGGTAAGAGACCCTTAGGCAGACCGAGAAACAGATGGGAGAAAAATGTAAGGGATGATTTAAAAGAACTAGGACATGATTACTTAAACTGGATGGAGGATGCACAGGATAGAGATGTGTGGCGGTTTCGGGTAGATGAGGCAATGAACTTTCGAGTTCGAACTGCTAATCTATAATAATAATAATGTGTCAACTATTGTCTCTATTGCACCACATTCTTTGAGGATTATCTCGTTTCAGACTTTGCCAACTTCATATTAGAAAAATCAGAATGTATGATTTTTTCGGAAATCCTAGCCAAAGAGGGAAAATATGAGGATAAAAGTGTTGATTGGTTAAAAACTTCTAAAAAAAACGTATTTTGCACTCTTTCGATATTTGGCATCACGCCAGCTAACCCTCAATTACAAAATACATCATAATAATAACGTGCACACCGCAGGCTTTATCTCAATCATTATTTTTTAATGATTATTGTTTTGATGAAATCTCGAAAATACTCAAATTTCTTAGGGTGTAAGTATATATATATATATATATATATATGTGTGTGTGTGTGTGTGTTTTGCTAGGGTTCGACTTCTGGTAATTTTTTGTATGTTTTATTAACTTTACTAGTTGAGTTGATACTTAAAACGGAAAGACTACGCGAATAATACGAATATTTTTAAGATAGAAGCAAAAGAATAATTAGTTAAAAATTAATTATGAGATCAAGACTGCGGTATGATGCTAAATAGCGCATGGGTGCAAAATACTTTTAGTAAAGATGAAACTAAGGGAATATGTAGTATATATTACCATCTATTACTAAGAGAAAAAGAAAAATGTTTAAACATGGGGTTTTTGAGAAAATTTACTTTCAAGATTTTTGGAAAAACTGACGCCATATTGTCATTTGAAAAGTTCCGAATTTTTAAAAAATCTATTGAAAAAAATGAAGTTTACACGTCGAATGAAAAAAGAAAATCCCAAATAACTATCATCGTTCGTGTATAGAATTCCTGGAAATAAAACAAGAATCCAACGACCAAATTTGGACAACCATTATAAAATGCTCCTATTGTAATTAGGAATTTTTGTTTTGTTTCTTTGGACAGCAATAAAAAAAAAAGAAAAGAAAAATGAGAAAAATTTCGGAAAATACTGCACAAAAGAAAAAATTTTGCCAACCTGATGTTCTAGAAATTCTGGAAGAAAAACCTTCTACTTTTAGGTACCTATATAAAAAAAAAACAATTTTCGTCATCAATCTTTTGCGGTAACAGGTTTGGCTGCGCGCGAGCCAGTGCTCCCAATCTTGCTCCCCAACCGCACTGCGCATGCGTCGCGCTGAATTTCTGATTGGCTGCGTAGCGCGCGCTTATTTAAAATGTTTTTAGTATGCAAATTGTTTCAAACAAATATTAATTAGAAAATGCATAGAAATACATTTTTCATTGCAAAATAAACTTACGCAGTCATGAAAGTAATAATATTTTGATTTCACTGCTGAAAACACATTATTCCTTCGGACATCGAAGAAAGATTTCAGCAGTGATATCAAATTATTATTATTTCTATGACTGCGAAAGTTTATTTTGCAATGAAAAATGTATTTTCATGCATTTTCTAATTATTATTTGTTTGAAAGAATTATTTTGCACTGACGCGAGCTCGCTCACCACGCCGTCCACCCGTATACCGTATAATTGATAAAAAAATGTCCCTATTAAATCGTTTTAATTCATATTTTCAACTATTGAAACAAATTTGTATTTCTTCTTACAGAATTAAGTTCGCAGGCCAAAAATGGACAGGATTTGGGTACCGTATAATTTATAAAAAATTGTCTTGTTTCTATTATTATTTGCATTATTAAACACTGTTTCTATCTCTTGTTACAGATTTAAATTTGTATCTCGGAATCGGAAGTGAGTCAGGTACCGCAAATTCATAAAAATTTCGCTACGATTCACCTGGAATCCTGGAGTCTCCTGGAGGCTTCCAACAAAATTTTCAAGTTCTAGTTGTTAAACGCTGCATCGGGTTGTTGAATTTTATTGCGCACCTTTTTTTTTAATTTCACTCTTTTTGGCAATAACGAATTTTAATTTTTTTTCACTTCAACTGGTGCTTCGTCAGTTTTGGAAATTTTTGAATACAATTTCAAGAGATTGCACTTTAGGGTGTCATTCGACTGATAAATTAGTCAGAAGTGAGCACGTCTTGCAGTGAAAAAATGATGAAAACTGATTATTCCCGAAAAGAGTAAAAGTAAAAAAAAAGATACGCAATAAAAATTAACAACAAGCTACAGATGTTCAAAATTAAAATTTGAACATTTTGTTGAAAGCCTCAGTTACGCCTTTCTTATTGATATTTCAATCAATAAAATCCCTTCCTTTTATTTCTCACAGGATCATGCTCGCAGCAAGAAAAGAGAGACGAAAAAGAACACGGGCACGAAATGGTCGGAAGAGCGCCACTTTCAACCGGCAGTCATGTGATTGCGCCTATGCGCAGAAGCAATGATGCAGGAATGTCGTTGTCGGTAGTTCCACCCGGCCATATGCGTATACGTCCTAACCAATATGATCAACCCGGCCTGTCGGGAGTTCCACGCGGAGTAGGCATCCGTTATCCGGTCGTGCGTGTTTCTGAGTGTATTTTTTACGAAGCAGCACCTAACGTTTTTCGACTGATAGTAGGATCTGTGCCTATAGTACTTAGGGGTCGTTTGGTCATTGGAAGATTCGACCATGGTTATCTTCGCCCAATATTTAATAATTCATTCAAGGTAATTAAGATGGACTTAAATGAGAATCCTCCTGCCCGTGTCGAAATGTCTCCAGAAGAAATGGTGGAATTTGGGATAAACGAACCCATTTCACAAGAGCTTACTCTTAATTATCGTCCACCGGTTTCTGCTTTAGAAGGAAACAGACACAATTAATCAATAATAATAAATCACGACGAACATTTCACTGTGCTTTAATACTGTTACTAAAGAGTTGGTACTATTATATAATTAGATAAATAGTATAAATTGTAGCTACATGTGGTAATAAATGGTGATTAATTGAAGAATATGAAGTCAATTTCTTTTATAACTCTCGGAATACATTGGGAAACTAAAGTGAACCATGAAAAGACTTATAGAGAAAACTACTACATTGAAAAAAGGCCGTGTCTACGGGTACCGAAATTTCGGTACGAATAGCTCCCAGATATAGCACTTTGGCTATTTGTACCGAAACTTCGGGGATAAACTTCCGAAAAGCTGATACCCAAATTACCCCCCCCCCCCATTGAGGTGTTGGAAAAGGGTAAGGATGTTTTTATTATTATTATTATACCATTAAGCCATTTCCCTTTCGGGATAGGCGTGACTTGCTCGGTTGGAAAGTAGTGGGATAGGTATATAGGTGTAAAGTAGGTCATTATATGGTATAAGGTAGATAGGTATATAGGTGTTAGGTATAGATGTTTTAGATTGATCTGGAGTTTTCGTGTTATTTATTCAAATGACACGTTCACTCCGCGACACTGCTCCGACCCAGGTTGCTGATCAATCTCTCTAGCGCTCACCCCAAGTGAGGAGCCTCACAAAATTGTTATGTATGGTTCCTCACTTGGGCCCATTAGTATCCAAGGTCTTTGTTTCAGGCATCATTCACTCTATTGTCACTCTGTTTATAAACTATTTGTCGCCACACTTTCCTGTCCTGGCATACTACCCTAGCTTCCTTCACGTCCATGCCTTTTTTTATGCAAGCTCTTGTGTTCCTATGACTTCTTATGTCTCTTCGGATTAATGTCTCATTCACAGATTCTAACCATCCTTTCGGCGGTCTAAAATATTTTTCTGACCAGTCACAGAGGTGCCTCCCCCCCCCATAAGACGTTGGAAAGGGGAAGGGGTTTGACCAACATTATTTCTGTAACCAATTACAGGGCTGCCTCCCCTACCCCTCCATAGGACTTTGGAAAGGGGTAGGGATGTCATGTAAAATATTGGTTTTTCAGGAAAACTGTATATTACATAAAAGGTGTATTTCCAGGAGATCAACAACTTATATCTGAAGAATTTTTGTAATTTTTCATTATTCACTGAAATTAAGCGGAAAACAAATAGCCAAAGTATAGCATTCGAGAGTTATATTCGTACCGAAATTTCGGTACAAATACCCAAAATTGTATCTGACAGCTATTCGTACCGAAATTTCGGTACAAATAGCCAAAGTCGTAGTTCGGAGATATTTGTACCGAAATTTCGGTACACGTAGACACTTCGTTGAAAAAATTACTTGAGCTAGGGAAATGCGTTTCTTCGGTTTATTTTGAGTATACCACTCAGGATTTGTTTACATCATAGAGACGTCCATCAACTACGTAACCACATTGAGGTGAGAAGAGGTACGTGCCAAAAATTACGGTTGATAACAGGGGGTGCGAGGGGGGCATATCATTGAAAGTAACGTTACGAACTTTGATAAAGTTTTGTACGTTTCCTGATGATAAATTTCAACAAAATATTAGAATTTTGCGAAATATTACTTGAAATTCTATTTTATTTCGTTAAAAATTCGTTTCATTTTTGGTTAAAAATTAATTTTATTTACTCGGATTTTCTTGAAACATATTCAAGTGAACTCAAAACTTCATCGAGATCGAGAGACTCAAATAAAAAGTTTCGAAATTCACAACTCGAGATCCCAATTTATTTGTTTAGGATTCTTGATCTCCATTAATTGTTTATTTCACCTAAACATGCTTCTTTTTTTAGCTGAAGATTCAACTTTTTGCTTGAAAATGTATGTCGTTGAAAATCCGTCTTTTTGGCAGAAAATTAATCTTGTCGATTAAAAAATCTTCTTTTCGGTTTAAAATTCAACTATTTGGTTAAATGTTGTACTCTTTTGCTAAAAATTATTTTTTCCTTGAAGATTCATCATTCATTTAAAAATTCATCGTTGTGTTGAAAATTTGAAGTTGAAAAGTTGAAAATTTAACAAGTTGTTTAAATATTAATGTATTTTGTTAAAAATTCACCTTTTTTGTAGAAATTGATCTGTTTTTGCTTAAAATTCATCTTTTGTGGTTGAAAAATCAACTATTTGGTTCAAAGTTTAACTGCCTTGTACATTTTTTCTATTGAAGGCTCTGTAACAGGAATGTTAAAGGATCTTTCATCCTCCCCACTCTTCGAGTCCTAGAAGCAGTGGCCGTCTCCACTGCTTCCCTTATACGCAGTGACGCCAACTTTGGCATGTTGAGCTACTGCGCTTGCCCGGCGCAGCGGCCCTCATTGGTCGCTGTTGGCTTGCGATTTAAAGCGGGTATAATTAACAATTTTTGAAATTAAAGTATATTATTATTGTGAATTGCACATTGATATCAGAAATCACCTAATTTGTAATTTAAGGTTAGAAAAAATAATAATATACAACCCTTTTTCATCGAAATATAAATTTATCTTTTGAATTCGAAGAAAATATGCTATTATTAACGAAATATACGCATGAGTATTTTTTTCTAACCTTACATCGCAAATTACGTAATTTCTGATATTAATGTGCAATTTATAATAATTATCTATTTTAATTTCAATAATTGGTAATTATACCAGGCTTAAATCGCGCGCCAACAGCGACCAATGACGGCCGCTGCGCCGGGCAAGCGCAGTAGCTCAACATGCCAAAGTTGGCGTCACTGCTTATACGGAGCAGTCAGTACGTTCGCTACCCCTGACCGAAAAATGTCTTTTATAATAAAGAAGTCCTGCAATATAGTTCAGGCACAATAAGAAGTATTTAAAAGTGATTCTTCTAACCCGTTACAAAATTGGCGATCCTGCAAAGATGGGAGTACACGATCTTGTCTCTCCGGAGAAATTTAGAGATGAAACGACCCTATCTTTGGAAGACAATCTGGAAAACGGAAATCACTTCGGTGGTGGTAATCGAGAAACTCCGGACTGTTACTACGGTGCAGACCAACAACCAGGAAGCAGAATTTGCAGTGGCGACGATATCTCTACGGTGGTTAATATCGAGGGATACATCCAAGACACCGGACTGTTACTGTAAGCGTAGAATTGATTTTTGAGAAATAAATGATGGAGAAAATAAGCTAGAAATTTTGTGCTCAGACGTTATTATACTTTTGTAATGAGATACCTCAAGTGCAGTGCTTTAAATCAAAATAAAATATCATATTGTTACGACATCGCGATCATGAACTGTCATGGCGATCGGATACGGACGTGTGAATTTGTCGCTCTTTAATTTTTTGTGTTTATATAAGTTTTAAAGTGTTCGATTACATAAAAAATTCGCCACCGCCCAGCCTTCATTCGGTCCCTTAGAATCTTCCCTTTTCTCATTTATTATTTTATTCTCCGGTTATCTTCCGAAGTTCTCCCCTTCCCTGTAAAGGCCACCTTCCCTCACCATCCTCGCATTGAAGTCCCCCCCCCCCCCCTGAATACCATTATACCCTCCTCTTGCTAGGTGAAAGAGATTTCACCTAGCAAGTCTTCCTTTCACCCCGTTATAATTCCGCTACTAGCTCTTCCTTTCTTCTTCACTCTCACTGCCTTCTGGATTCTCCATCAATACCCTCTCGGCAGCTATGGATCTATTACATCCCATTCCTCTCTCTCTCTCTCTCTCCCTCTCTACCCACGTCTCTACCAGTCCCACTCCATAAAATTCCTGGATGAGATGGATCATACCTCCAGAACTCCTCATATTTTTTTTTACCCATGCTAAGTTCCAGTGCAGCACTTTTACTACTCCTTCACTCTGCTTTACTCCTAACCCCCTATTTCCTACAAAACAAATTGTCCTGCACTTATTTCAGCACCTCTTTCTTGTCGTCCCACACCTGCATTTTCTCGTCCACTTTTATTTTCCGATACCCATCGCTGCTTTCCCTTCACTCCTGTTGTTCCTAGCCCTATCGTTCAGTATTCCGTGCACCTCCCTTTCATTCCTTGTCAAATTATGATCGATGAAAACTCCCTTATCCTTTACCCTTTTTCTTATTCGTATTACTTCAAACTTATCTTCACAGCTCTCATACTCCACAGGCACCACTTCCTTCTCCTTTCTCCCCTCCAGCCTAGCTTTCCCTGCCTTGCCTTTGACCCACCCTATATTCTGTAGCAGCTCTTCCACGAACTTTAGTTTTTCTCCGCTCTTCAGCTTCAACCCTATCATCACAATATTATTTCCCCTGTCTGCCTTCTGTTTTCTCTCCATTCTCAACTCCATTGCCCTTATCCTTTTCCTATCTACCCTCTCCCCATTTTCATTCCGACGCTCTCTCACTTTGTCGTCTATCATATTCGCTAATCTCTCCCAAATACCTTCCTTCTCGCCCTACCCTCTGTCACTTACACCCATTTTCGACCTGCCCTTCAGCTTTCCGAGCCTTTTTCCCGTCCTTCCCTTCTACACTCTAATCTCCTTTTCCATCTGCTTCATTTTAGCTTCTTTTTCCTTCCTTACCGATAGTCCCCCCCCCCCTCTCCCCTCTCTCTAATGCTTCTACTTTCACCCTCAGTTCTTTCACCTCTTTTTCCCATTTCTTATCTCTGATTCTCAAGTCCTCCCTTATACCTTCTATCTGCTCCTTGTTTGTCCTTATGCCATCATTCAGTTCCCTGATCTCGCCTACCAGCATCCCGAAGGCCTCCTTCTCCAACTTCTTCTCCATTTTTTGGGGAAGCGACCGACGTTTTCTTGTACTTTCCTCAAACGGACTCGCTGCCGCGCTTTCCTCTGGACACTCTTGACTTTCTCTCTTCCTCTTCAAGAGATCCTCGTCTTCACTTGCGTTAGACTCTCTCTTCCTTACCTTCTCGCTTCCTTTTCTCCAAATTTTCCATGTAAAGATGATTTTCCAGCTATTATTCGTGATGACGCGACCATTCCGGAAATTTAAGAATAAATAAAAGACGAAGCATCGCGAGACAACCGAAAGCAATTATGAAGTAGCATGAACATTATTGAAACATTGCTACGAAAATCAGAGAGAAATAGACCAGAACCACATGCAGGCTCTGTTTGATCTAGCTACAGTTTGAAAAGAATCTGCATCTTCATCGAGAAATGTATTGAATGATGTTCTGAGATGTATTCGCGCGTTATCAGTATTGGCTGAATGAACCGATCAGTGGGACACACTCTTTAGACTTTTGATCGTTTCATATTTGTATCGAGAAACCAGAAAAAAGTGGGAGAAGTCAGTGACTGATACAGAAGTGTCTGAATTCAAGAAACTTTGGGAGCTTACTACCTGAAATAGAATCTTGTCATTCGGACGCGCCAAAATAAAAAATGCCTCTCTTTTTTTACTAGCACAAGAATGATTATTTTAAAAAGGTTTGATCTATATTAGGATAAGATAAGCGTTTGAGACTAACCTGGTATCTGAAGATCACTCCTGCTTCAGACATGGCCTTGGCGAAGGCAACGCCATGTGTGTAAGGCGCTGTGAGATCGGCTAAGCCATGTAGAAGATAAAGGCTATTACTCGGTACCAGTCTAGCACGTTGAGTTAGATCAGCCTCTACATAACCCTTGAAATTTTCCGCCGGCGCTCCTAAAACGCGTTCCGTAAAAGCGGAATCTGTAAGCACAAATAGAGGACACCTATTTCAGTCAATATCTTTATTATTCTCCACCCTTCAAAATACTCGTACAATCTCATTTGTCATTAACCTTCTGCTCAAATCTTTCGTAAGCTAAGATCCTCTCTAAATGCAAACGTGAGGTTTCATACCCCGAGCAGAGGTTAAGATTCTAGTCAAAGTAACTTGAAAATCTGAATTTACATAATCGCTCTTTGAACCTTTAAGCTGAACTGCATCTTAACTTTAAGGGTGTTGATTAATCTGACTTGGAATTTTCTTCAAATATACAGCACTGTCTCCATATATATTTGCCCTGTGATTTTCTAGAATGAGAGGTAGAAAACTTGCCAAATATCCGGGGTCTTGCATGATCCTCGAGCCAATAAAATTTTCTAAGACCTACTCTTGCCCCTCAGGAAATGGATATTCAAAAATGAAATATGCATTTTCGGAAACAGGGAAACTGAAAGATAGTAGTAGAGACCAACAGTCATACGGTGGACAAAGTTACAAATTTTTTTTTTCACGCACAACTCTGACATGGAATAAGTATTCTAGGAGATCTTCTCATATGCCAAGAGTGTTGACTTGACGATGGTGAACATAAATTTCACGATTTACTTCGCGAAACGGAGCAAAACCCCAAGAAAATCAAGAGGTCCTGTATTTGAGGACCATGAGAATGTAGTCGTAAGCTCTGCAGGTACCCCGCGTTCCAGGCTGTGAGAGTAGTGATATCAAACGGCACGCTTATAACTGATTTCTCGTCGTCCTCACACATAGGAGTTTCCAATTTTCTCAGGTTTTTGCTCCGTTTTGCCTATTGAATCGCAAAATTTATATTCACCGCTGTCAAGTAAGGAGTCTTACAAAATAACAAAAGCTCCAAGAATGCTTATATGATGTCACAGTTCTGCTTGAAAATAGTATATTCTGATATGAGAGGCCGAGTGGGTGGTTCGCTCACTGCAAGTAAGGCGAGGTGAAGCCGAGCCGAAGGGTAAGTACTATGCCTTCACACGAGCAGGAAGCACCCACCCGTGAGACCTCATGTATCAAATAATATTTTTTTTCGCAAATTGAATGCGCAAGATGTTTTGTTGAGCATTAGGAACAATGGACCATTTCCTACCCCTGCAAATGGCGGCCAATCGAAGGTTCTGAATGTATGTGTGAAGAAAAATAAATTTGCAAACGTGTTTCAAAATTTAGCTATGAGCGTCTGCTATTTTTACATTTCTCCGTTCTGGAAAATGAATATTTTGACTAAAGAGAAGTTCCAAATCGGGTTAAGCATCACCCTTCAGATTTTCTAGTTTTTTTTGTCTTCATAATTGTTTTATGATGGAATACGAGAAAAAAGATGAAAATTCAGAGTGCGTAATGTTTCAAATCTTCATTTTATATTTTTCTAGAGGGGGTATTCACTCGCGTATTACTTCGTACATTTCTGGCGTATTAATTACGCAATATCACTTTATAGTGTGCAATAATATGTAATACTGCGTAATTACACGGAATTTTCACGTATCTACACACTGTAACTCCTTTCAATGATATATAAAAAGTACCATTAGTGAAGTTTAATAATTATACCCTAAAACACAATCCATGAGTAACAGAACGAAAATGGAAACAATGATGCTGGAAGCTTTTGGTAAATGTATGTATGTATGTATGTATGTATGTATTTATGTATGTATGTATGTATGTATGTATATTTATTGCCTCTAAGAATACAAGATTCTGTGGCAAGGAAAGGCCACTATTACAAAAATCGATAAAATTGAGATGAATGCCAAATTAACGAAAAGTTATAATATCGTATGTACAATGGGTTGTTAGGTCATACTGGTCGAGTTTAGGCAGTGTACTATTCGAATAGAGAGAAAACTCTGACTTTCAAACATGTACTTCTGAAGATGTATATCGAGCGAAGCATTCCTGGATTTATATTTGACAATAATAAGTAAATATTGTTTTCGTTTTTATCATACAAATGTTGCGTAAGTAAGAATTTCTAACGGGCGAGTAGATTGGACATTTGACGAGGATGTGCAAAAGATCTTCATTTTCTCTCAGATTACATGACTGGCATATCCGTTGTGGATCGATTACATTTGTTTCAGCTTTAGAGGTCAACTCAATGATGAACCTTGAGGAAGTTCTTATTTGAGCGAAAATTCGCCTAAAAAGGAAAGGAGCTTTGAATAGCAGATATTTGATGGGTTAGCGCACCATTGTGTAAAATTGTAATGAATATATAACTAAAGTTGCTGTTTTTCACTCTTAACAGATCCTGCGAGTGGAAAAAATCACGGTATCTATCGTATAGTATCGATTCGAGTCATATGATTGGGACTCTCCAAATGTTTAATAACTTAACCTATCCAATTATATTTAACATTTTAGCTGTTTGCGGTTTTGACTAGTTTTCGCATACAAAGTTTAGGATAGCGTGGGTCTTCCATATAGAAAATCATTGCCGCCCAATTCAGCGCCATTTTCAATATTTCGTATGACACACAGGGTAGACCTAGTTCCAATCTGATAACGAAGTCAGGCGTATCTCTGGGTAGACGCAGAAGATTTTTGAAAAAAAAACTGACTTGTGCTTATTCGAATACATTCAAATAATTTAATCCGATGATGTGAGCCGCATACAATAAGGAACACTTTATGATAAGAGTCATGAATTTTCATAATGGACGACCATGAGGAGTACATAGTTCTAGTTAGAATATTGAACGCCGAGGCTGAGGCTGGGTTGGCTCTATGCTGACTACTGCATGTGCAGCTTCGTTGAAAGCACCTTTTCTAAAGAAAATCGTACCCAAGTATTCAAAACATGGAATAAACTCCAGAGACCTACCATTATATTCGAGGCCTAGAGGTTTCGCACTGATCCGACCCTTCTTGAATATAGTTTATTCACTTCTGTTGTTATTAACCATGATTTTTTATTATATTACAATACCCCTGGAGAGCATTGAGTTTTTTTCTTGCGTCTATTTTGGATTCTGCGAATATAATTGCGTAAATCATCACAATAATTTTCTTGTCACCCATGGTTCTGAAACCCACAAGACTTTTTTGTTTAAAAAAAAATTGATATCCGAGGTTAAGAGGTTAAACGTGATTGGGCTCAAAATATCTCCCTGTAGAATTCCCTCAGTGACCCGCGATTCCTCGGAGAACTCATTTTCCACTTTATTGCAAGTTTGAGGTTCTCTCATACAGAAATTTCGGAATTCGTATTATTTTGGAGCTGACCTCAATATCAAAACGTTTTGAATAGATGTGAGAGTGATCAGTCGATTGGAAAGCTCATGAAAAATCCACCACAATGGCATAGATATGTCAATTCTCCCATTCTTCCAATCTAGCCAACAGAATTTGCGTAAAAATTTTAGGAAGCGAGTTTAGAAGCTCAATAAGTCTGTAGTTCTTAGGATTGGCTGGACCTTGTTTTTTATGTATCATATGCGTTAAAGATTCTGTCTATTCGAGCTGTATATATTCATCATCAAGTATTTGATTAAAAAATGTTTCGAGGTAAAGAAGCGAGTTGGGTGGCAAGTTTTTGTAGAAATTATTTGAGATCCGGCCCCGGAGCGTTATTTAATTTACATTTGTTAATTGAAGGAAAGATTTTTTTAGCTGTAATGCTGCTATCTAATAATGGATGTCGGACATTTGTAAGCAATGACGGTAACAGACGTCTGAGAGGAAGTGTCAGACGGAAAAAGTTTTCCCAAGCTTTTGTAGAAAGGATTGTAGATTTTATCTTTGAACCTCCGAATCTATTAACAGTATCCCAGAATGTTTTGCTATCGTTGACACTCTCAAGACTCGCCAGAATATTGGATTCGAAGCTTGCTTTTTTATAAGCTATCAGTGCTTGGTACGATTGTTTAGCTTTGACATAAACGAACTTAGACTCATCCGAGAAATTTGCTTTTTGTCTGTGAGACAAGTGTAATTGGTTTGAGAAGATCTCACGCCTGTCGTCCGTCCATCTCAGAAACCTCAAGCTTTTATTTTTGTTTACATTCCAAGTGATCCAAGGTATGTGTGGATTTATCAACCTTCATGGCGTAAAGTATACCTAATGCCTCAGCATTGCACCGAACCAAGTCATTGACACTTTTATCCCCTGCATTAACAAAAGAAAAGTGGGCTGGATTGTCGTTCCGCGATCTACAATTTAAAAAATAAAACTCATTCACCTGCATCAGTTCTACCAATCTCAGCCCCCTTCTGTTTTGCGCAACATCGCGACTCTTCCGGTTCATTGAATTTGTGTGAGAAAACATATCAGGTGGACCCTGGCCTAATACCCCCACCCTACAGTTGAAATCGCCATGTATAGTGATAGGAACGTTGTTGTATTTCTCTGACAGAGCGCATAAGGTTTCTCCAAAATGGAGGATAGGGGAGTAGAGAGAGGCCTAATTGAAAGGGTAAGGGAGATATATGAAGAGACCAAAGACAAGGTAAGAGGAGGGGAGGGGATTTCGGAGGGATTCTGGATGGATAGGGGGTTAAGGCAAGGGTGTCCACTTAGCCCAACGCTTTTTGCGATTTTAATTGCGGATATGGAAAGTAAGCTGGAGGCCGGGGTGGTAGGAGGAGTCAGGATAGGAGGGGTTAGAATATGGTCACTAGCATATGCAGATGACATAGTGTTGCTGGCAAGCAGCGAGGAGGCCTTAAAGGAGATGATGAAGAGGTTGAGAAGATATCTGGATAAAAATGGGTTAGAGCTGAATGTGGAAAAGTCCAAGGTTTTGGTGTTCAGAAAAGGAGTAGGAAGGGATAAGGGAAGGGAGTGGAAGTGGAAGGGAAAGGAGGTGCAGGAGGTGAAAGAGTTTGTGTATCTGGGATTCGTGTTCCGAAGGAATGGGGGAGTGGATGGTCACATAAAAGAGAGAGTGAGGAGGGCAAATGTGGTGATGAGGCAGGTGTGAGGGTTGGGAAAGAAGTTATTCGCAGATGATTTTGAAAGAAGAATGAAATTGTTTGATTCACTAGTGATGAGTGTGCTATTGTATGGGGTAGAGGTGTGGGGTGGAAGGAAAGCGAAGAGGTAAATAGAACGCAGGAGAGGTATATAAAGTGGACCCTGGGGTTGGCAAGGAACACGCCTAATTATATTGTCAGGAGAGAGACGGGGAGAACGAGTGTAGGAATTCTAGCAGGGAGCCGGGCGTGTAAATATGAGGAGACATTTTTGGAAGAGGGAGGAAGTAGGCTGGTTAGGGAGTGTTGGTGGGAGAAGGAGAACAGGGGAGGGGGTGGGAAGATGGAGGCTGAGAGGGAAAGGTATTTTAGAATGAATGGACTGCAGATGGATGAAGTGAGAAGGATGCACGAGGAAGGAAGGAAGGTTTATGACTTGGTTAAGCAAAACGGCATGGAGAGAGAGAAGACAGAAGGGGAGGAGAGAATAAGAGAGTCAAGATTCAACGGGAACTATGTGTGGATTATGCCAAGTGCAAGAGCGCAATATTTATGTGAGAAAGGAGTGAAAGGAAGTTGGGAGCTTATAGCGAGGATGAGGTGTGGGTGCATGGAGGGTTTCAATAGGTTCTGGCTCTCGCGGGAGAAGAGGATGTGTTAACTGTGTGGAAAGGGGGATGCAAGAGTGGAGCACTGGTTGGAGGAGTGCGTGGAGGTGGAAAGAAGTGAGATAAGCATGGAGGTATCGTTGTATGAAAAGGGGGGAAAAAGGACAGTAGCATGGGTGAAGGGAGTGTTGGGTAAGATGGAGATGAAGAGAAGGAAGGAGGATGAGGAATGGAGACGGAAAGATTGTAAATAGGAGAGAAAGTAGATATAAGTAACATGTAAATATTGTAAATAGTAGATAAGTAGTAGGTATTAGAGCGAAAACAGAGGTTGGCAAGCGAGGCAATGCGAAAAAGTAGGGACATGCGAGCGAGGTGAAGCGAGGGAGGCAAGGCGATAAGAGCGAGCGGCTTAGATATAAGAAATGAATGGATGTTAGTTTTTAAGGGTTAGTTTCAAGAAAATTCTGTAAAAAATGGATGTGTAAGCGAGTCAATTTTTTAAGGCCAGCAGGCTGAAAAATAAACATTTATCTATCTATAAATTCGGGTTAAAATAGCAGATTCCTACAATAGAATTAATTTTAATTGCGCTATAAATTCGAACCAATATCCAATGCCCTGATTTATCTATGATCTCACTATTATAATAATGTTTGTTTATAAAAAGGGCTAGGCCGCCACTGGCTCTACCTTCTGATTTTTCTTTCAACGCGTTAGAAAACAAATTATTATATTTGTTATCCGCATACAATTTTTTGTGAATTCACGTGAGCCAGGCTTCGAGGATTCCTATAATATCAAACTTATCATGATTAATACAGGAGTTCAAAAATCTTACATAACCATGATAGTCCCAGAAGAAGAAGTTTGTAGTATTGTTGGCTCGTCCTGATGTGTTTCGCTTATTTAACCATTTATATTTTTTTTCATCGCCTCCCTGGTTGATGATAGCCGATTGTGAAAATTCCCTTTCGTAATATTTCCCGCCTTTTCTTTGATGATGGCTGGTGGGGATTCCGAGGCCTTACGCTTGCTTTCCCCATTTTCCCTTTTTCAAGTGGTCCCTCCATATTCCCATATATTAGGCATTCTGGATTACAGACTCCAATGCTGACAGATCTTTGAACGCGAATTTTTTTTCCATCCACATATATTATATTATAGCCTGAGGAAGCTTCCAGGTCACGATTTCTAGCCTCTTTAAGGTATCGAAGCAGAGTCTTCCCTCCAGTTAAGACATTTTTTGTATAGTCCTCCGCAGAGCTGATCCCAGTGCCGCGAAATTTTTTCAGCTGCGATAAGATCATTTTCTTATCCTTAAAGGAATGTAGCTGAGCTAGGAGGGGACGGGGTTTGTCCAGGATTTTTCCTCCAATCCGTCTAACAGATTCGACCTGGTATAAGAGCATTTCAATATTAAGATGCTGCTTGAAAATACCACATACTGACTGCACCAGGTCCATTGCCTCGATTCTCCTTCTCGTTCCGTAATAACCGACCTAAGTTTTTTCTGCTCGACTTCAAGCTCTTGATTTTCAACGTAAGATGGTCAATTTTGTTGCAGAGAGCTGAAAATAAGGATTCCAGATTCCCATTTCTTGCATTAAAAGTTTAAATTTATCCTCAGAGACGAGACACAGAACTGGCAACACTTACACACTGTTCACCTGACACAATGACCTTAAGAAAATTGACAAAAAAATGTTTGCTCTAAATTGATTGCGGTAATGTCTGTAACACTCACAAACCACTAGAAATGAAAACATTATTGACAATTAGTTACTTTGGAAGCACTTTATAGATCACACTGCACAAACTCAGCCCGTAAAAAACCAAAATTTTGACGAGCGATGAAACACGCGACCGACTGCCATACTTGCTTAGCAGAACACCCTGCTTTTAGTGAATGTGCGTTTCTAACTTCCAGGAAAGTTTGAAGTTGTCATGAAAAAGAAATTGAAAAAACAATTTGTAATAAAAGATATAAATTGTCAGTAAAAGTTTGATGGCTGACTCAGGTATCATCATGAACATTGAACAGAGCTATTCCTAATTATTTAGAAGAATAAAATTAAATAAAGCGAACTCACTGTAATAGAGCCAGTCAGCAATGGGGTTAACGGAGACCCCACATTTGAAAACATCCTGCTGACTTCCAAGCACCATGGCAGTGACATATCCACCATATCCCCATCCCCAAACACCAACTCTCGTTTCATCCAAGTACTTGAGAGTGTGCAGAAGATACCTCAGTACAGTCAGCTGATCTTGTACCTCCACTCCTCCAAGTCTCCGAAATAGGGCCCTTTTTCCTTGCCCCCGAGCTCCACGGACATCGAGTCTGACGTATACCACGTCGTTGTGGCTCGACATATATGTACCCCAATCTATACTGAACTTGTCCGTGACCGCTTCGCTCCCAGGTCGTCCATTCACCTCCACCAACACCGGAAATGCGGCGTCCCGAAGCTCCTCTCTCCAAGACGGTGGCAAAAGAAGCTGCACTTGCGCCCTCCAGCCTTGTGGCAATGGTACCTTTATCAAATTATTCAGAGGCATTATTTTTAGAGCAAATAGAACAATATTTAGAAGTATTGTTGCTATCAGATGTTTACTGCTACCATATTTTTTTAAATGTCGTTTCTGACAAACTACATTTTACATCGTGTATGCTGGCTGATGATGTGTTTAGGATTAGCTCCTTTTTCTGCCAATTTTACCTCAAAGATAGTAAAGTTATTTCAATTTTTTGAAAAAAGAAAACTAAATAGTTCTCAACAAGCTCGTATTTTTTCCGGAACTTTTTACCATAAATTTCCCTTTCGGCACTCTTTCCTGGTCTTTAGGAACAAAAACTATTTTTGAATTTTTTTTAAAAACCTGGAACTTTTTGATATTGTTTAGATTTCAATGTTATCTTGTTCCAGTTTGTCAAGTTGTTTTCACTCTTCCGAAAACGATAAGAAAAACAAAGAAAGAATGAAAAATTTTAAAGCTATTTCGATTTCTTGAAGAATTAAAACACGATGTTTCTTCAAAACAGTCACCTTTTTACGTTGAAATTTTCAAGATTAAAAAGTAATATATAGGCAACATACCATACATTTTAGATTTGATTTGTATTTGCATTTCTAGGAAAACAAAATTCTCTTTTTCTTTACTGTTCGCACATTTATAATATAATGTTTTATCTTGAAAAATGAAAAAATATCAAATGGAAATTTATGGTAGGTAAATTATATGCGGGCGTCCGTATGAAAAGGGTAATGACCAGTGATAGCCTAGGAGATATTCGTCTTTTTCAAGGTCAGGGTCAAAATTCTTATTTTTGAATTTGAGTGGGGGGGTGCTATTAGGACCTATGCTGAATCTATTGAAACTCTACTCATGTCCCGGAAGCAACCGGAAGTAGATTTACTTCACGTCAAAAGAAAAAGAATAACACGTTTGCTTATGGTACTCACCAACTTGAAATGCGTTTCCCTTCAAAAACGGTTGTTCAAAGTTCAGACTTCATAAATGCCCTGGCGATTGATTTTCCAAACTAAAGGGTTTGTTTAAGGATTTGAAATTCCGGCAATTTCTCCGGTTATGACTGTATGTAACTCCATAACGGCTATAAGGGTCATAACAATTTCAGGAAAGAAAGATGGGGGTTTTGAGAATTTTTTTTTTCTTTTTTCTAAAAATTGGAAATAACTTCAACATTTTGTATTTTTTGTGAATTTCGAGCAAATGACGAAAACTGGGAAAACTGAAACTAGAAAAACACAATATGAACAAAATAGTAAAAAGGGTACGTACAAAAATATATTTTATTGGCCAGCCAGTCCTGAACATGTCAATAGCCGGCCTGCATTATTTGAAATGAATTCGGTCTTTTATTAAAACCTGACATAAATATTTTGTTTTTAGACCGCTAAATCGTCTTTACCGACATCAACCCATAACGGCTTTCATCTTTCGGTTTTCATACTCTCATCATTTATGATTGAGAAAATATTAGAATTGTCCGAAATGTCACACCTCAGTTTTTCAACGGATCTCCACGTTTTGAGACCATATACAGCCGAAAATCAAGTTTTGGGGATAGCGTCCGTCTGTTCTTATGCCTATTCTGGTCTTAAAAAATATATAAGTTGGTTGAAAAGCATTCCTTAACCAACAATTATGGTTTTATCCATCGACAATGCTATTCAAAAATCAAATATTCCAAGTTTACGCCTAACGACGACAGGTACGTGGAAAAAGATTACAAGAGGAATAGAGGCGGTTTAATATATCTATAATATTTCTCTTAACTATTTCTTGATAGGACTTGTATTTTTGTTTTAATGTATGGAAAATGAATGAATAGAAAATTTTCATTATGAGCCAAACGAGGACAGATACGTAAAGCTTTTGAATGCTTCGATAACATTGTTAATAACCATTTTTTGATAGGACTTGTCATTTATGTTTCATTTCTGGGAACGAAGTGTCTCGTTCCGAAATTCGGGATGAGTAGTCAAGTATTTTTCATAAGCTTGGCTTGTCGCCCCGTACTTTTTGAGACGACTAGTTTAGCCCCTTCTTCAACTCACCCTATATTTCGAGAGGACTAGACATAGCCTTCTCGTAAATACAATAAAAACAAGAAAATCAAATTTTTGAGCCAAACGACGTGAGATATGGGAAAAAGTTCCAAGGTGGAACTGGGGGTTGACCGATGCCAACCCGCGGCATCTTTCAACAGGAAAAATGTAGAGTCCACTCGAAATGGGCAAAAATGCGGCAAAGTCGAATTTGCGGTGAGTCACATTCACGGTGGGTCACATTTCGGCATCTCTCATTCGAAAAAATTCGAAGTCCAGGAAAAATTGGCAGGAGTGTGAGAAGATACCCCTGATACGAAATCGCACGGAATCAATGCCGGAATTTGACTTGCCGAAACGTGACTTGTCGCAAATGTGTCTTCCCGCATTCTTGCTTATTTCGTCTGGACTTTAAATTTTCTTGAATGAGAGTTGCTGTAAATGTGACTTGCACTTAGTGACTCCAGGTTTTTCCATTTTTTGATGGGACTCGTTATTTTATATTTATTCATCGATTTTTCAAATTATTATTTATCATTATTATTATTATTATTATTATATTATTATATTATATTATATTATTATTATATTATATATTATTATTTATTATCATTTATTATTATAATTTATTATTATTAAAAATAATGTCTCAGGCTTAGGATGGTTACAGCCAAATATGTCGAAAATAATATCTTAATTCATTTTTTTTTCAAAAATTCGCTCTCATCCACAGTATTTCAAGATTTTTTTTACATATCCGAAGGTTTCTCCAAAGAATTTTAAAGCATTCAATATTTCTTTCACGGTCTAACTTAAAACAGACGTATTTGTAATTGGACCCTTGCTTGTCAAAGCGGCCATTGTCCAAAAAAAATTCAGTCTGGCTTCAACGCCGCAAGGAGTCAGTCGAATTTTCAAAAACAGGAAAGAAATCAAATATAACATTTTACAGTTTGGTTATTTCTCTATAAACTGTGCTTTCTGTATCGCGTAACTGAAGTGAAGCTTGGAAAGTGGAATATACAAGAGACCAAAGCCGTTTTTTAAAAAGATGAGTTTTTCTTTTATACCAATTTATATCTCTTGTAAGGATAGCGAGGAGGGGGGGGGGGGTAAGGATGGGGGTGTGATGTAATCTTTATAGATACTTTAAGGTGGTTGAAATCTCGAAAATTTAAACTGATGACGGTTGCCTTGACGCGTTACTTTAAACATTTCTAAATGCCGGCAATCGGCAGATGGGAACATAGGAACTCCTATGTAATACGATGCTGCTGAAGGCTGTTGACCTTCTCAGCACAAATCACCAACCTATTGAGACTCTCGGTTTCCTTTCTCCCCCCCCCCCCCCCGCCACCCTCACCAGTAACATGAGTTTTGGTTGAACTGACGTTACAACTTGACCCTCCACCATACGACAAATCACTGCTTAATTTGGACATGATTTCGACTCGTAAAACAAATCTCGCGCATACTCCCAACTATCGTTGGGAGTACAATATGAAGATGAATAATAGAAACAATAAAGTAGCCTCGGAATGGACTGAAACTTTAATTGACGAAAAGCATGCACACGGTAAACGAAAAGGTTGAGTTTCGGGCGATGAATGGAGACTGGGTGTTTGGAATGCTAGATAAGTGAGTGGTCTTAAGATAAGAAAACTACGAGAAACTATGCACATAAGGAAACTATATATTTTTTATGTACCTGAGACAAAGAAAAACGGTTGCGAAATTAGAAACATAGAAAATGGGGTGTTGAAAGACAGTTGCGAAATATGGTCAGGAGTAGATAGCGAATCACATGGCAGTTAAGGGGTCGGTTTAATTATGAATGAAAAAGCAAGACTCTCAAAGATCTCAAAGATCCTAATTTTGTATCACCCAGACTGCTATGGGCTAGAATGAAGGTAGGAATCAGAAGATTATTTATCATAGCGTGCTACACGCCAGTCGATAGCGATTCGAGGGAAGTTAAGGACGCCTTCTGGGATACTTTAAATGATACAATAAGTACTTGCGATCAAGGTGAAAGAATATGTTTGTTAGGAGATATGAACGGATGGGTAGGCGTCCAACGTCGGGATACAGATACAGGAGGGGTGCTAGGTAATTTTGAGGACCCAACAAGAAAAAATGATAACGGGGGAAAATTAGTTACCTTATGCTTAGAGAAGCGCCTATTTATTACAAATACTTGGTTTCGACATAAAATGATCCACACTTACACCTGGTGTGAAGGAAATAACCGCAGTATAATTGACTTCGTTATTGCAGATTAAAGACTAGGAGAACTAGTTACAGATACAAGACTCATGAGGGGGGCCGAATGCAATACTGATCATTACCTTTTAGTCTCCTAGATGAACTTAGGGCGGGGATGGAGAAGAAAGAGAACCAAACAAACGAAATAAACGCGAATCAAGGTCGAAAATTTACAGAAACCGGAAGTGCGAATAGATTTTCATAATTAGATAAATGAACGCATAGATAAGGCAATTTGGGAGCCGCTTGAAAGCAATAAAGATATAGAGAGCGCATGGGCTTTATTACGGGATACCATTGTTAAAACTGTGATTGCAGTGTGTGGTACGGCGATGGTAGGGAGAAAGTCTGGCGATGCGTGGTGGAACGATGAAATTGAGGCAGCCCAAAAAGAAAAGAAAGAAGCGCACAATAAAACGCTGAACATGACAGGTCTTAGCGATGAGGAGAGAAATAGACTCAAAAATTATTACAGGCACAAAAAGAGGAAAGTTAAACGACTAGTCAAAGAGAGTAAAGAGGAAACCAGAACAGAAGAAAAGAACAAAATACAAAACTACTTTGGAGGAATTATGAAATTATGAAGCTCTAAAACACTCTCTTAAAGAACTATTAGGATGTGAAGATACAGGACAACAAAACTGCGACATAGAACATAATGCACAGGTTGTGCGAATTGATAAATTTATGTTTCGAGACAGGAGAAGCCCCAGACGATTAAAGAAAAGCGATTATCGTACCAATATACAGAAAGGGAGATAAAAGAAACTGCAGTAATTACAGAGGTATCAGCCTACTAAGAAACGTAAGTTAAATCTACTCAAAAATACTTATTCGTAGGGTAATGGAAATTACAGAAGAGAAGATATGGGAAGTCACAAATAAAAACATATCTAAAAAAGCTAAAATGGCCATGAATAATTCTATATTCGTACCGACTGTATTATACGGTAGCGAGACATGGACCTGTCAAGAAAAGGACAGGAGTAAAATCAACGCGATCGGCATGAAACCTCTGCGCATAATATGCGGGAGAACACTGATGGAGAAAGTCCGAAACGAGACAGTCCTCAGAGAATGTGGTACAGGGGAGACACTAGTTGACATATGGGAAAGAAATCAGCTAAGGTGGTTCGGACATCTTGAGAGAATGAAAGATGAACGACCGACCAAGCAAGTATATAAAGGTCAAGTAAATGGCAGAATGCCCAGACGTGAAACACCGAAATAATGGTTAGAATCTGTGAGTGAGACATTAATCCGAGGAGACATAAGAAGCCATTGAATTACAAGAGCTTGCATGAAAAAATGCATGGACGTGAAGGAAGCTAGAGTAGTATGCCAGGACAGAAAAGAGTGGCGACAAATAGTTTGTAAACGGAGTGACAATAGAGTGAATGGCGCCTGAAACAATGACCTTGGATACTAATGGCCCAAGTTGGGAACCATACATAGCAATTTTGTGAGGCTCCTCATTCGGGGTGATCGCTGGAGAGATTGATCAGCAGACTGGGACGGAGCAGTGTTGCGGAATGAACGTGTCATTTAAATGAATAACACGAGAATTCCAGATCAATCTAAAACATCCATACGTAATACCTATATACCTATACACCTTACACCCATATATCGACCTACTTTATACCTATATACCTATTCACTATTTTCCAACCGAGCATTTTTCCAATAATAATAATAATTTTTGGTTACAGTTTGAATTTTTTATTTTTTTATTAGTATGCACGGAGCTGTCCCGGTATAAATTATCAGTCACGATGCACTATTATAATGCAATTCAGTGATCTGATAAGAGCGTGTGCCTTGACATATTGGGCAAAGCCTGGTTTTCACCCATCATTCATGGACTGGATTGCAATCAAGTGCATGATGGGGGAACCTACAACTTAAGGTGGGATCCGAACCACAAGAACCTCAGTGAAGGTACATAGAAAAATTTCAAGAGGGTACTGGCTTAGGGATCGAACCCCGGACCTCTAAGGTGAAGTCCGAGCGTTTAACCAACTAAGCCACCGAGGCTCTTATTATTTATTATTATTTATTATTCATTAGTATTATTTATCTCAAAATACGGGAAAATGTCTGAAGCAAAAGTTATAGCTTTTGAAAAGTTCTATAGAATTTTCTTGAATAATCTTTCAATAAGACTTCTCATTTTGACTTTATTTATCGAAAATACTATGTCAAAAATTGAAAATTCAAATGTTGTGCCGAAAGACGCGAAATATTGGGAAAAGTTTTTGCATGACTTTTAAAAATTTGAACCATTTTTCGACATAACTCGTCGTTTTTATTATACTTATCGCAGTTGATACTCAGAAATAGAAAATTACAATATCAAGCCGAAAGTAGCGAGAGGTGTAAAAAGTCTAAAAGAAGACATGTAGAAGTTTTTATTTCATCCATCAAAAAACCTATAAAAAATCTTATTTTAAGCATAACAATGCCATTGGGAAGAGAGTCTCAACAGATGATTGTAGCTTTTTATTGTGAGGTAGCTCAAAAAAAATACATCTAAGGAGGTCAGTCGAAAATCGAACGCGTAGCGCGAGTGTCACCATGAGAATGTGTATCCCAGAGCCTATAGAGCTTTGACCAATTTATTCTTTAACGTAGAAAATTCGGAGCATAGATATGCATAGAAAAACTGGGATCTAAAAGAGTTGTTTCTGCCAATGTTTTATTCCAGCATTCTGAGTGCCAATATAGTTATTTGTGATACAAGTGCGCAAAATAGGTGATTGTGTGCGAGTGTGAATTTTGCAGCATAAGCAACACCCGTCCGAAGAATTTGTTAGGAGGTGGTAACGAAAAATACTAATTTTATATTGCATAGAGTGGAGTAGAGAAATTTTTTTGAAACAAAAATTTGAAAAGAAATGTTTGAAAAAAAATGTTTTTGAAAACAAATGTTCTGTAAAAAAATGTTGTGCAAAAAAATTTTTGAAACCAAATTTTAGAAAAAATGTGAAAAAAAATTAAGGTAGATGTCGCAGTAATCGGGACGGTCCCAGTAATCGTGAGTTTTGAGGTGTAAACGCCAGAATTAAGTATTTTCCGCATAAAAATACAATCCTAAAATATTTTTAAGTAAGGTTGAACAATGCTTGTTGTGGAAACCAAATTAGTTTTTTTATACAAATAGTGCACATGGGTAAAAAAATTCATTTGTATTGCCGGTGGCGATGAATCACGAAACGTGGAAAATAGCTTAACATTTTGGTTAGGAAAGGCGTCTCTTTACTTAAGCTTCTACTATGCCAAGAAATTAGTTTATCGGGACGAAAATAATTTTTTTGTAATAAAAAATAATTTTTGTTTCATAAAATAAAGTAAAATCTTAATTTAGTACCTTATCGTTCAAGAAATATCGGTCACGATTATAGGGACATTTCAAAAGCATAGTTGCTCGAGTAATCGTGACCTGTCACGAAGACTAGGACGACTCTGTCAAAATTTTATTTCCATATTTCGTTACAAATAATAATATAATTAATTTCAAAAAGGTATGAAATGAAACCGGAGAACTGACTTATTACTGTGAGCAGTAATCGTAATATAAATTAGTGCTTAAAACTGAAAAAAAGTGATGTAAAATATTTGAATGAGTTTAGAGATTTCATTATCAATTTTTGAGTTTATTATCATTCTTCGGTGAAGTTAATATTTATTGAGTAATTTTTCATTAGATAACGTTAATCTATACTGCATTATATAAAGAAAAATGTGTAATAGATATATAATTATTGATAGTTTTAATATTGTGACAACGTAAACAGAAAATAACCTCATTTTTTTAGTCACTGCATTTGATCAAATTTCGTGTGCTACATCTAGTTACTTAAAATGTTAATGATTTTTAATTATAATATTCAATATTATAAAAGAATTCCAGCATTGTCGTTATTACTTATCGTGATAAAAATTCTGATAAATATTTATCTCGACTTATTTTTGTGACCACTTTATTTCTTATGAATAAAATATTAATTTTGTTCGATAATATTTTTGACTGAAATAAAAACTAAACATTTTAAAAGAAAATTCATTTTCATTATGATTAATTTTCATAGAGTCCATCAGACTTATTAGAACTATCAGAAGATTCGATTTTGAGGTTGTTTCGACGGCTTTCATCACAGAGGTCTCAATCAATATAAAATTAACAATACATCTTTCATTTCATTGAAGTATAGTAAAAAAACAAAAATACACTTAAAATACACCTCCAAATTGCTAAAAACTGATTTCAAGGAAGCTTAACCTTTTTCACGAAGACTGGGACAACGACTCACGATTACTAGTACATGACAGATTTGGAAATCACGATAACTGGGACATCGTGCTTTTTGACTTTTAGTTGTTTATAAATAAAAAGTAATATTAAATATAATGTAAGAACAATTTTTATAATATTCTGGGATGTGTAATGCTTCAATCAGTACCAATTATTTTTCAAATAATCCTACAAAAACAATTTTCTAATTATTTGAAGTCGATGAAATCTCTTATGGTCACGACTACTGGGACGTTTACCTTATTGAAAAAAATTTTTGTGGAAAAAAAAGTTTGAAAACAAATTTTGAAATGTAGTTAACTTCGCGTAGTGAAACTTTGGCACCTCCAAGAGCGCCGATGATTAAGACGATTAGCTTAATAGAATATTCCAGGTATTTCGTTTCTTCAAATTAACCTTGGCGTATTTCTCTAACCTGAACTCCATTCCAATCTCTTGAGTGTACTCTTTCACAAATTTTAGAGCTAGATATAGTTTCTCTTTATTTCTAGCTCCCAACATCCTGCTACGCCTTTCTTTGAGCCGCGTTGTTCATGTATCTCTCGCCACACAGATACAATTGTCCGAACAATCCTATCATTTAGGATAGCTGTGAAGATCTTATACAGTGTATGCAGACAAGTTATTGGCCTGTAATTCTTAGGGTCGGCTAAGTTGCCCGTCTTCGGCAGGAGCACTGTGCGACCTTCCACCAACCACTACAGAATAGGCTCTTCCGACTTTAGATATAAGGTGAAAATTCGTGCCAGATGCTGGTGGACCGAAGGAAACTTCTTCCATCAGAAGGACTTGATACCATCTGGAATAGAAGCGGAATAGTTCTTCATGCCTCTTAATAAGTTTTTCACCTCCTCGGTAGTGATAGGTGGACATTCCTCCTCAGCTGTTATGAGGGCATTGCACAGCTCCTTGAAGCTATTTATGTTCTTTGAGTCTTCTTGAAGTGGATGTTGGACCTCGTAGGCTTCTCTCCAAAATGCTTCGACCTCCTCTCGTTTGGGCGGATGGTCGACAGTAACTGGAGGGTCTTGGAAGAGTCGAGATGGGTCAGACAAAAACTGTTGATTTTCTCTGACCCACCTCTCCCTCCGCTCTAGACTTCTCTTAGCGTTAGATAGTACTCGTATTCTGTCAACAATATGCTGCCTGATGGTCATTAGCTTTGACTTGTTGATTGTGTGATGACGAATCCGCAGTTCGCGCGTGAAGTTTCGAACCTTGGCAGTGAAAGTCCTGCCAGATGTTATGTAGTCGATCGCAAACTGAATGCGGAACGCGTACTGTCTTGCCCAGCCTATCTTTGTGCTGAGTTCATGTATTCGTCTTTCGGTCTTTTGATAAACCGTTGATTTTGTTTTACGGGTTGCATCTGCCAAAGTTCTCGTTGCATTGTACACATCACAATTGATACAGAGGTCGGATTCTTCGGAAAAATCTCCACGTAGCTCATCATCCAGTTCAGTCAGATCTTCGGGCTTGGGAGAAACCTGAATTTTGATGTTTCTCCGAGTCCTGAAGCGTCGTCCTTTGTCTATTGGATGCCTGTTCGCGGTTTGTCTCAGTGTCGCCACTCTTTCTCTGTTGCCGGATTCTTGTGGCTGCGGTAGAGTAGGCGCTTCGCTTACATAGCCCCTTTTTCGTAGTTGTCCGGCATGGTTTCGCAGACGTTGACGCGAAAAGTGCGAGAGCTCTGGGTGTTTCTCGCACCACAGAACCTGCAGTCGTTTCATGTAATCTTCTCGCTCGGGGGACATACTGCTATCGTAGCACTCCAGCAGGTCGTCATTGAGTCGATCCGTCCACCCAAAAGTATTGAGATTACGCCGGTCCATCGCATTGACTCCATCTTGATTGGCTCCCCCAACTTTAGGTTAGTCGGAATTGTTGTCCGACCCATTGTCGGAAGCGTTCGATTGTTTTGAACCGCACTTACTACAACTATGTTTGGTGTTGTCATTGTTGTTGTTCCCACGAGCAGCGAGGGAAAGGGCTCGTCTATCCTTGTAGAGCCCCGCGTGCAAGGATAAGGCTGATACTCTGAAGGTCGCCCGGTATTTTAGTTCACCGTTTGAGACACCTCACCCAGGTGTCATTCCGCTTTCGGTACGGTTGTAACGCCTTCGCTTAGGGGTTATTCCTTCGGGACCATCCCTGGACAATTGTCCGCGACTGCTTATTCATTATTGTAACCATATTCAGCAGAAACCCTTGGTATAGGGACCCTCTATCCACAACCCGAGGACGCGTTCGGTAGCTTTGTCATAGGCTCTTCGGTTTGATTCCCAAGGAACCAAAACCGAAACCGAAATTGAATTATTTTTTTGCATAGTAGGTGGCTTTTATTTTTAAAAGGAAATTAAAAGAATACAATTTCAAACGGATTCTTGTACTGGTGGTTCGTAACCTTCGGGTCTGTCAACTTTGGATCCGGCTTCATCACCTTCTCCTTTGTTGCTGCTACCGCCTCCGTCGCCGTGTGATTCAAGAAGTTTGCTCAACTCGAAACGGGGTTTCTTCAATACTTTTACCTTTTGGATGTAGACATCATGAAGGGGGTAAATTCCCTGGCAGGTTTTTTCAATATCCTTGGCAATTGCGTGGGGCAAAAGTTGGCTAACCACACCTTTAAGATCGCTTTTGGCAATGTCGTCCTTGATGATTTCCACCATCTTCTTGCGAATGTTGCACACCTGGGCGTGTTGGGCGTGGCAAGTTTTCCTCTGGCTTTGTTGATCTTTGTTCGTGAAACCAATGCAGAATATTCTCAGGAGATATCCAATCTGTGGTCTTCACATCAACGTGATCCTCGATAAGGGTTTGCCATTTCTTGACCATAGACCTCAGTTTGTCGGTGGTCAAGTCCGTGCCATGGAAGTTGGTCAAGACATTGCGTCCCTGAACGTCTTCTGCGATCAGCCTGAATTTACGGAACGACCTCTCAGCGTCGTTGTCGCTCTAAAGATCAGCAAGCGAAACTTCGAACACTCGGAACTTCAGATCCTCGGAGGTGATCTTTGTTCCTTGTGTTCTGTTCACCAAAGTCTTTCCCACTTGGCGGCTAGTGAACATCGATGGAGTTTTAACATCGTACCAGTCTTTACGGGTGAACGGGTCACAATCTTCTTTTTGGCGCCTTGTTTGCCTCCTTTCGAAAGACCTTCATTTTGACCTACCGCCATAGTTGCGGTCAGAAACGGAAAGAAGTACAAGTATATATATATATATATATATATAAAATTATATAAATATTTTTTTAGAGAATATTCCTGTACATAAGTGGAATCGAGGGGTACATAACTTCAAAATTCTGTGTACACCGATTGAATGATTGCACTGTGAAATTGCAATGTGATTGAAGTGATTGCAAGGTGACAACAGAGTGATTGCAATTAACTTTGTACACTGATTACAGGAGTTGTGCACCCCTCGAGTGAAATCCATTTCTTCTTAAATACCATGGACATTGTATGCGATTTATTTCTGATGAGCTATCTCACCAAAGAGGGTTTATATTGCATCAAAATGAGCATATCAAAATGATATTATGATTTATACTGGATTGTTGGATTTTTTACTGGAATGTTGATTAAAGTTATCATAGAAATAGAATGGCACTACATTGTATATTAACCTTATTTATTAATTAATTAAATTATTTCAAAAATGTTATACCTCTAAGCTTCTTCTCTTTGGAAGTGCTAATTGAGACAATCTATCTCCCCGCTGTATCCTGGTGTCGTAAAGAACTCGAACCATTTTGTGAGTTGTAACTGAATGAACACCACCCAGAGGAAGTCCAGGTCCTTCACAGTAAAGGACGTAAAATCCTGCACCACTATCTGTCGTTGGGGGATTTACGGACGCACCAAAGTGGGTACAGTTTATATAGTAAAATCTGGAAAAATAATACTTCATTACTTTAATTCTAAGAAGCTATCTTATCATCTTAGAAAATAATAAAAGATAACGCAAAATTTTATTCAAAAAAAAAAATGTTAGCTACTTCCGCGTTATATTTGATTCATAAATTTATTTTTGAAGTAACGTCAACCACTTTCATAAAGACGTACTGCCAATGAAATATTACTTAAGAATATTTCAAGTTGAACATTATGGCAAACTGTATAATGTCCCTTAATTTAAAACTTCAGGTATTGAGTTATTGCTGGAACAGTATATATATGCAGCAGCCATAAAACAATATTCCGCGTAATGCATCAAAAGTTTCTGGTTACAGAAGCTCTTTGCAGAAATGTTTGTGAACATCCGCAATGCACACGTGATACATGGATAAAGCTAACTCTTGCTTCCTTTCTTTCTCTTAAAGACATCTTGTAAAGTTTTCTGGAATTCAAGTTTTGAAGTCTGCAGCTTTGCCCTTATAAAGAAAGAGTCGCGAACTTTTAATGAATGCAAAAACAAACAAGTATAAGAGTTTCAACTTGACCAGAAGGTCTATCTTTTATACGAAACTTTAATCGTTCCATGTAATCCTGCTGATATTGAGTCGAATTTTCATCATAATATTATATTATGTCAAACTGTTTAAAATTCAAATGAAAAAAGCTGGTAGAGAGTTCAATATAATATTTTAGTTGGAGACAAATTTTGACAATAAGACTTTTTTTTTACTCAAAATCACTTTTAAAAGGGAATTTTAACTAATGAATTACTATGCCTTGTAATTAGTGAATTTCTAATTAGTCATTTCAGTCTCTAAATGGTTTAATTAAATATTTGAAATGCATGTAGCTTTGATCTTACCGACTACTCCAAAGGACCTCTCCAAGGTCGCATGTAATGCACAAAGGTTCCAAATTTCGATGATCATCGGCGGTTGGATCTCGCACCACATAAAGGTGCTTCTGACCCGGTTTTCGCTCTCTAGTTCCCAAGTAGTATACTAAATGCGCTGAAGTGTCCCACGCCAGAATTTCACTCACCTGCCACAGAATTTAATATATTTTGTAATAAATTTTGCGTCATAATTTAGAATCAGTTTTTGTACGGCGAGAAAAAATATCTGTTTATTTTGCAGGATTCGTACGTTGAAATGAGTACAGCACCAACGCACTTCTGTGGAATTTACAGATTTTTTTTTGATTTAATGACAAAAATTTAAAAAAAAAATTTGTCTTTTGAAGTGTACCATTTTTTAAGAAATCCTTGGTTTCATTCAGAGATGCCCAGGAAATATGAATCAACTATCCAAAAAAATATCCAATAGCAACGCAAATGTTACCAAATCAAATTGTTATAAACATATAAGTGATTAAAAATGGTTTCATGGGGATTAGTTGCGATTCCTCACTTGATCCTTACTAAATTTGAATAATTTATGAATGAAAAGATTTTCTTGCTTGGATAATTAAAACTTAATCAGAAGGTTATTATTTTATAAAAAAAATTTTTTAACCATTTTTAGAGTTCTGCGCCGACGTCACTTTAAGCGGCGGCGGCATTGAGGATAAATTTGATCGGTGACGCTGTTCTCAATTTTCGGCGGCAGCGTAGCGGCGTCAATGTCAGCGCGGGTTTCTAAAATAATCTTTTTTTCATTTATTGCTTTGTTTACAAATAGGAAGAAGTTAAAGAATAACATTAAATTAAAAAATTAATTGAATATTTAATTATATAAACCTATTAGGAAAAGTATCACTTAAAAGAAATCTTAAGCCTAAAATCGCTTATAAAGTCAATAGCATGTTTTTCATTTCAGTCAATTAATAATGTAATCTCTAATTGAATCTATCGTCAGAGCGAACTAGAGAACAATAGAGACCAATAAGAAATCTGATGTTGGTCATAAGTGAAGTATTATCAATTGAGAAAATCGATACCTGAGCAAATTACATGCGCAACTATACGCTACCATGTTTACATTTAGGGGAAGTATTCTTTAACATTTTTGTGCAGCCAAATTCAGCCTTAAGTAGTCTTGAAAGTCACGCCGCGCGCCGCCGACAGACGCCGCCGAAAATTGAGAACGGCGTTACGCCGGCGCGCTGAATTCATAAATATATGAAATAGTGAAATTTGGTTCTAAAAATTGTTTATTGTCATCGAGAAGTCGATAAGTCGTGCCAATCCGCACGAAACTATGTACTAGAGCGGTGATCGTCAAGAATTTCTCTGATTTTGAACCTCAACTTCAAATCGTGCTATGAACTAGGAAAATTGTAACAGAATTCTAAAATTTGTAACACGTAGTCTTTGAAGTATGGTCTTTAATATAATCCTATAAAACTTAAAAAATCTTCACGTGTTCCCAATGTATGACTAAAAATGTCCAAACGTGTTGACATTGAGTTTCAGTCGGCTTGAGCCTTTAAAGTGATATCTAGGAAGCCCGTGAAGATTTCTTAGGCTTATTTAAAAGGCTTGTTTAAAAAAATTTTCTAGCCTACTCAATTCAGGATAGACATTTGATTCTATAATGGACGTTCATCTACAAAGTAATAAGAGGTCTAGCTGACTGTCCGAGGTTCAGATTACGAGGTCTATCCAAAAAGTATCAGATTTTGTGCTATAACTTTGTACCCAGTTATACTATTGTCAAAAACAAGTATTTACCATTTAGGGGGGACCTCTATGAGACCCTCCACCAAGTGACATAGGCCTGCGAATCTTTGGTCTAATAGTGTACGCAGTTTCGTAAACGTCGTAAGCGTTGAATTTCAGAATGACGGAACAAAGTGTGTGCAATAAATTTGGCCAAAAACTTGACCTTTTTCTTCGGAAACGATCGTTATGATTCAGCATGTGCATGGTGATGAGTCTATAAGTGGTATTCATAGAGTGGCTTAGGCGATTCAAAAGTGGTCATATTTTAGTAGAAAGTGACCCTCACTCTGATTTGCCCGCAATAGTCAAAACGCTACAAAACGTGGAACGAGTGCGAGTGTTAATTATTGTAAATCTTCGTTTAATAGTAAGAGAGATACAGAAAGACAGAAAGGTTACAGAAAGGTTTCCAATAACTATTGTTTCGGAAATTTCTAGCCTGATTTGTAGAAAATTAGTGGCTGAGTCCTTCACAAGGATAACACACCTGTCCATTCATCGCAGCTTTTTCAGTAATTTCTCATGAAACACGACCTTACACAACTTCAGCAGCCCCCATACAGTCCTGACCTGGTTACCTGTGATTTTCAGCTGTTTTCCAAATTGAAGTAGGGGAAACCACCCTACAGTAGGTAGGGAAAAAGTCAACAGCATTTAACTGCATCACTTTTCAAAAATCAAGAAAGATGATCATTGTTAAATAAAGCTTACATATTCAATTAAGTATTCTTATATAAAAAAATATCACGAAATTAATTAATGAGCTGTATTAAAAATTTTTATTAGATCAGGTCAAGGGTACGATTTTGACACCTTTGTCCATCAATAGATAATCGTTTCTGGTATTACTCCTGGGCAAGTTAGAATAATCAATTCTGGATAATTATAATTTATCATTAGTTTACTTACAATTAAAATCAATTTATTGAGTAAATAATAGTTGAAACTACGATTATTTTACAAAAAACGCAAAAGTTTAAATTATTGACATTTTTTTATCTCTGATATTTCTTAAGGTTGGTGCGATTGGTACAAGATGTTTAATCTTCATACAATTTAACCTGACTTGCGATGACAGAAAAGTGCAGTTTTTTTTACATACCTTAATCAAAAAAATTATATTTTTTCCGAAAGGCTCCTTGAAACACAATTGAAATTTATGAACTTTTTAATAAATAATAATTTACACTATTTTCTTAGTTTATCATTTGAAATTAAAAATTTCACAAATAAAAAAAAACAAACACAACCTTTAATTTAAAACAACTGCGAGACAGTCGCAGAGCTGCCAATTTTGACACCGACATTTCTTGTAATTTTCCGATTATCTACTGTTGGAAAATGTAATGTCCAATAAAATGTCCTTAAATATTTATAAATATTGAAGAAAAAACACTTTGTATTTAAAAATATTGTTCATTACACTTCAAGCTTTGATTCTAATGTATAAACATGTCATAAAAATGTTTCATTAAGTTAAAAAGTATGAATAAAGACGAGGTGAAATTTTTTTTCAGTTTAAAAATAAATTTTTTGCTCTCACGCATTAATTAATTATAAAATTTCAATAAAAGTTCGTCAGAAGATATAGTATCCTTGCTGAAACGTTATACTAACAAAAGTAATGAACATTTGTTGTCAGTTTTCCAGTTAATTAGGATTATCTACTGTAAATCATTATCTACTGTAGGGTGGTTTCCCCTATCGACTAAAAGAAAACCATTTCAAGGCGTAGATGAAATAAAACCGAATGCGACGAAGCAGCTGTTAGCTATTCCGAAAGGTGACTTTAAGGGGTGCTTCTAAAAGTGGGAGGATCACTGGATGGAGCTTGTGGCTTGTAAAGGGGAGTCGAGTACTTTGAAGGGGCAATTATCGCCATTAAAAAAAATTGACACCTAATTCTGGTACATCACAAGCTCGGATAATTTCCCAACAGATCAAGCAAATAAAATAAGAAAATAAAAATGAAATAGATAGTAATGAATAATAATGAGTTAATAAAATAATAGAATAATGTATGTATCATATAACCCTTTCATAGGTAGATGTACTGTTGGATTATCGCTTTTTAATAAAATCAAGTCAGTAATTTTTACTTTTATCTTCGATTCTTAACACAGGCATAAGTTCAACAATTTTCATGTAAAATTCATACTATATATTTTTATGTGTGAGAAATTAGTTTCAATTAGAAATGATTATGTGAAATTGACAGGTAATATTGACCTCGTAACGACCGTGCGATAGAACAGCGATCCTTTGGTCCGTCAGAGTAACGTGTTTAATGTGAGTGAAGTGTTCCTGGCCTCCCTCTTGTACCGCTGCCAGGAGCAGGAAGCTGTCTCCATCAGGTGCGAAAACGGGATGTGGTTGAGCGTCCAGCCACTGTCCTTCCGGAGCCCTCTCCGCGTGAATTTCCTCACACTCCCAGTTAGGAGCTCGACATGCTGATACTACAGATAAGTTTTGGGACCTTGTCATCCAAACCACTGAAACTTGAGAAGAGTCTTCTCCTATCCATCCCGCCGAGATAAGATAATATTCCCTGAAAATACATTTAATGATTTAATTTAACTTATTGTTTAAAAAAATGAGGAAGCTCATTTTTCTCTCTGGCTTAACATGGTTATTGCCCAATATGTCGAAGGCATTTTTCGTTGGAGATGGATTTTTTGTTTGTTTGAATATTATGCACGGGGTTGTCCCGGTATTTATTATCAGTCACGAACGCATGCTTGTAATGCAATCAAGTGACCTGATAAGAGCGTGTGCCCTGACATATTGGGAAAAGCCTGGTTTTTACCCCATCCTTCACGGACTGGGTTGCAGTCAACTGCATGATGATTATAAGTTGAAAATTCGAACATTTGGTTGAAAAATGGTATTTTTTGGTAGAACATTAATCATCCTTTGGTTAAAAATGAAATTAATGGATTGAATATTAAACTCTTTTGTTCAAAATTCATTTTCAAGAATCAAAATTTTAGTTAAATATTCGTTGCTTTGGCTGAATATTTAACTAGTCAAAAATTCATGTATTTTGTTGAAAATTCATCTCCTTTGGCAAAAAATACAACTACTTGGTGGAAAGTTGACCTATTTTGTTTAAAATAAATCTTTTCGATGTTTAGTTATTTAGTTTAAAATCTAACTATTTTGTTGAAAATTGGTTTTTGTTTCTTCAACAATTGAACTTTTCAGTTGAAAATTCAATTATTCCATTTTTGTTTCAAACAAATTCAACAATTTGGCAAGCAATTAGTGTTTTTCTTGGAAAATCGTATTTTAAAGTAGAAAATTAATCTTTTCGAAAATATTCAAAATTATTTTTAGAAAAATCGACTTTTTAGTTTGAAAACTTAATTTTTCTGTTGAAAATTTGTCATTTTGGGTAGAGAGTTATTCTTTTATGTTGAAAATTCATCTGTTTGGTTGATAATTCAATTATTTTGTTAATGTTCGACATTTTTCATTTAATCAAACAGGTTAAAAATTCCTCTTCATTTCGATAAAACGTAATTTTTTGACTGAAAATGTCACGATTACATTTTTTCATTAAAAACTTATTTTCTGTAGTTGAAAATTCAACTATTTGGTTCAAAAGTCATGTATTTCGTTAAAAATCTGTGTTTCAGTAGAAAATTAATCTTCTTGGTCAAAAAAGTATCTTTGTTGGTTACAAATGTATCTATTTAGTTTAAAATTCAACTATTTTGTCGTCATTTTGATTATGTTGTTGAAAATTCAACTGTTTTATTGAAGTCATCATTTTTGGTCGAAAATGCAACTTTTTTGTTGAAAATTTGTCTTTTGGATTGAAAATTCATCTTTTATGGTAGGAAGGTCACTTTTTTGGTTGAAAATTCATCTATCTTTGTTGAAAAAGAACTTCTTGTACTCCCAAGAAAGGCAAAAAACGGAGATTAAACGCGGAATCAGTCTTTAGCTAACAGCTAATTTACTTTTTTTGGGGGTAATAATTTGATGATTGGTGTATTAATTTTCACCAGAGGAAAGGATCACTGCAGAAAACCATATTCCTATGTACAGTAGGGTGGGTCGAAAATAAATACTTTTGAAATTCGAAATCGCTACAACGCGGAAAAGTAGCGTATTAGGGTCCTAAAAAAGTATAATTACTTTGGAATCGATCGACATGCAGCCTGGTTACCCGCGCTCGAAAAAAAAGGCTTCAAAAATTTCTTGTTTGTATAGTTTTCAAATTTTATTGAGTTTCAATTTTTTTCTACATACCTGGAGGTCAGAAAAGTCTTCTCAATTTTTGTCGGATTTTAATCTATCATTTTCTAAGAGATAATTCCTATTTAATTTACCATTGTTTTCGGAATTTTTTTAACACGTTTGTAAATAGGACGAAAATTATTTGAGGTACATAAAAACTTTTTAGTGACAAAATTGTATTAGAAAAAAAATCCCAAGACCCACGAACCGAAATTTGCAATATAGAGAATTCTTAAAATTTTGATTTTAGTATTTTGTGAACTTATCTTCATAACTTTTAGTTAAACATTTTTGTAAGCTTGTGTGGGTTTTTCAAATATAAAAATACACTAGAAAAAAAATCTACAAGACCCAGGAATCGAAATTGGCAATGCAGCAAATTTAAAAACTGTTATTTTGGTATCTTATGAACTTATCTTCATAACATGTAGTTGAAATATTTTTGTGAGCATGTGTTGGTTTTCTAAACATAGAAATACACTAGAAAATAAATCCACAAGACCCAAGAATCGAAATTAGCAATAGAGCGAATTTAAAAATGTTTGATTTTGGTATTTTATGAAGTTATCTTTATAGCGTATAGCTTAAACATTTTTCTGAGCATGTGTGGGTTTTGAAACATAGAAATACACTAGAAAAAAAATCGACAAGACCTAGGAATCAAAAATGGAATTACAGCAAATTTCAATTAAGATTTGTGGATCTTGCCGAATGTCTCTGTGGTATATTTCTAGGCTTAAAAATTCTACACAAGCTCGGAAAATGTTATACTTATAAATAAATAAAATAATTCTGTTAACTACAAAATTCCGAGATAAGAAATTTTGCGGTCATTGAATTTCGATTCCTGGGTCTTCTAGATTTTTTAGTGTATTTCTATGTTTAAAAATCCTATGCATGCTCAGAAAAATGTTCAAACTACAAGTTATAAAGATAAGTTCATAAGATACAAAAATAAAAATTTTTTAAATTCGCTCTATTGTCAATTTCGATTCCTGGGTCTTGTAGATTCTTTTTATATTGTGTTTCTATGTTTAAAAAACCACACATGCTCACAAAAATCTTTAACTAGAAGTTATGAAGATCAGTACATCAAATACCAAAATCAAATTTTTTTAAATTCGCTCCATTAATTTATATTCCTGGGTCTTGGGGATTTTTTTCTAGTGTATTTCTATGTTTAAAAAACCCACACATGCTCACCAAAATGTTTAAACTACAAGTTATAAAGATAAGTCCATCAAATACCAAAATCAAAAATTTTAAAATTCGCTCTATTGCTAATTTCGATTCCTGGGTCTAGGGGATTTTTTTCTAGTGTATTTCTATGTTTAAAAAACCACACATGCTCACAAAAATATTCAAACTGCATGTTATGAAGATAAGTTCACAAAATATCAAAGTCAAAATTTTGAAAATTCGCTGTATTGCCAATTTCGATTTCTGGGTCTTGGGGATTTTTTTTCTAACGCATTTTTGTCAATAAAAAGTTTTCATGCACCTCAAATAATTCCGCTCCTATTTGCAAACGTGTTTAAAAAAATTTCCGAAAACAACGGTAAATTAAATAGGAATTATCTCTTAGAAAATGATAGATTAAAATCCGAAAAAAATTGAGAAGGCTTTTCTGACCTCCAGGTATGTAGAAAAAAATTGAAACTCAATAAAATTTGAAAACTATACAAACAAGAAATTTTTGAAGCCTTTTTTTCGAGCGCGGGTAACCAAGCTGCACGTCGATCGATTCCAAATTAATTATACGTTTTTAGGACCCCAATACGCTACTTTTCCTCGTTGTAGCGATTTCCAATTTCGAAAGTATTTATTTTCGACCCACCCTAATGTACAGCCAGTATTTCCGATAGTGGACTTTGAATATAGACATTTTATATCATCGAGTGCACACAGTCATCCTCGGCGTCAAACCTCCCGCTATTTGACGTTAGTGAAACTCAGTGGATACACAATTTAGACGTGCATCCCATTCGTTTACCCATCCGAGTGTTAACCGCGTTCGAAATTCTTCAAGATTCACGAGATAATCCTAGGCGACTATTACTCTGATGAAGGTGGAGTCTTTAATGAAACAACTTTCACGAAATTGGAAGATTCTCCTCTTGATTTGAAAAAAGAACAAAAAAATAGTAAGAATCTTTCCTCTTATTTCTCTGAACCAAGGAAAATTGGAATACTTTCATTCTTTTTCTGGAAACGAAACTTTGTGAGACTTTCGTTTTCTTCCTGAGGAAATAAAAGTTTCCTAATGACTCTTGGCTTGAAGGGTAAATCTCACCTTGCTAAAAATAAATGACCGTCTTAGAAACAGTGTCTTACAGACTATTACTTTAATGTGAAAACTTACTGTCCATCTAAAGCAGAAGGCGGTTTCAGTCTCGTTCTTAAAGGCTGTGTGGTATTCGTGAGATTTGAAAAATTGGTGTTATTATTCAGATCAATGAGCCAGAGGTCCACATCTGGATTCGGTGAGCCAGGGGTTGGATATCTGATGGTCCTGGAGGGTGGAAAAGTTCCTCGTTTTGTAGCAACAGTAGGAATGCCACCGAATCCATTTTGGCCCATCTGAGTGCCAAACCAAGGAAATTCGAGCTCGGTGACTCTGGTGTCATCGAAGCTGGCAAAAAGAATATGCGATCCATCCGAGCTGGACCAAATTGCCTCAGGCCTTGGCAAAACCTCTTCCTGATAAAGCCAGTCCGGAACTCCGTTGTAAACCACTCCTGGTATCCCTGTGTCTGTCAGACGAGTGTCCTCGGTGGCCGAAGGCGTCGTTCTTAGATAAATGTCATTCTCAGATATCATCAAGAGGACAGTCGTGTTTCCGAGCCAGGCTGCATGCTGGAGGCGCGTCTGGTGAAACCTTGTGGAGGTGTGGAGTCGAAGAGGCATGTGATGGCTAAGAAGAATCAGAGTTTCATCACCTTTGTTGATGTATGGTTCTTTACGCGTTTTACTTACTCGTTTGTGACGTCGTACACCGTGTAATGAGCTGTGAAGGTGTGCCGGAAAACCTGTAAAACATGAAAAGCGACGAGTAAATTACTTGGGTCGCCGGAAAATCGTCCTTTCTGGTCATTCTTTTCAATCCTCGAAAGTTGTCGTATAGGAATGTCTCAATTAACTGGCTGTCATTTGGAGTTCATAGTTTTTTTATTAAAAACAAATTTAAGTAGGAGATGCGAGGCGATGCGAAGTCTAATGGTACTACATAAGTGCATGTAATAATTGGGTGGTCCATAAGAAACCAAAGTTTGAATTTTTTTCGGGATAATGGCTCATTTTGTAAGGTACCCGAATGAAGTAATTCCGTTTTTTTTTTGCATCGGACAACGATTAGGGGTTCTGCCCTTCCCCTTGGGTTTCGAATTAAAAATACATGGGGAAAACATCCATTATTACAAATATAAGACTGGAAGGTGTAAATTTTAATGTAAAATATGGGCCTCTTAAAATCCCTTTTTCGAATATGACATGTGCATTGATTTTTTACGTGGCATATGTGTCGTGAATATCACTTTTGTGTATTTTTTATAGATGATTAGGCAATATGAAAAATCGAAATGATCGATTGAATTTATTATTGATTGTGTATAAGAGTTTTTATTGTTTAATTGTAACTTTTGACTGCTTAAACAATTTTCATTTGTTTTAACATTTCTCTTGAATTAAGTACGAAAAATTCACACCCTTTTCCGAATAAAATGAACTAATTAGTTTAAATAAAAAATTAACCAAATCTAATGAAATTATTTTTAATTATTTAAGTAATTTTCCATTTTGAAAATGTAACTTTTGTCTAAAATAATGCAGAAAAGTTTAGTTTTTTGCAAATTTTCCGGAGAATGTCTTTACCTTTTTTTATATTGAAACATTTCATCACTTACCCATATTTTTGTAAATAATTCTCATTCACATTAACCACTCTTTCGAAAAAATATCAAAACTTTACACCTTTCTTTAGTAACTTTATCTGTTTTATTCGAATCAAAAATCTGCACGAACATCTAATCAGTTCATGTAATTCAGAAAAAGTGAACATTTGGTATGTTTTGTCGGAACAAGCTTTTAAATAAGTGGAAATTGTTTTAGTAACTATAGGTACCTAAGTGATGAAGAGTTTCAACATAAGAAAGCTAGTGAAATTTGTTGAAAAATTTGCAAAAACTACACTTTTCTGCTTTATTCCAGTTAAAAATTACATTTGAAGGATGAAAAATTATTTAAACTATTTGAAATTGAAGCAAATTGATCGTGTTGATTTTCGATCAAAGCTAATTAGTTCATACTACTCAGAAAAGGTGTTTTGGGATATTTTGTCAAAAAAAAATGTGTAAACATATGGAAGTTCTTCGAGCAATAACAGTAAGTGTTAAAAATACAAGACATACCAGAATTCTAGAAATTTGACAATTAAAAAATACCGGTGATACAAAAATACACAAAAGTAATATTTACGACTAATATACCGTAAAATACTTGATCCTCGTTCAGAGGGAGTTTTTAGGAACGCTGGAAGAGTTTAGGTGGGTCAAAATATAAAATCAATGCATAATTTTTATTTGGGAATTTTTTTCAAGAATGTCATGCAATTTGAGCCTTTTTGAAATTTACGTCTTCCAGTTTCATATTCGTAAAAATGAGTTGTACGCCTGTAACCACGGAAAGTTTACCTCGGCTTGGAGTAATCAGCTATTACCCTGCTTGAACGATTAACTGCAACGTTTCGTACCCCTAGTTTTTTCCGTGTAGCTTTCCCTGGTATTATAAATAAAAATAGTACATAAATCGTTAGGGAAATAATTTTTTACTGATATAATGATTAATGATATGATGAAAAATGATTCTTATTGTTTAGAAGAGAATCAGAAAGTGGATAATCTGATTGTTATACTCAGGTGGAAAAGTTATATATACTTCATATACAGTGGAAAAAATTACGTATATTTTTCATTTGTTTTATACATTTTTCTGTATGAAGTAAATTTGAAATATACATAATTTTTTTCAATTTGTATAAAATATACATATATAACTTTTATTGTTTAAGATCTTTCAATGTTAATTATATGAGAGTTAAAACCTTTTCCCTCAAACTGGTTAAAAGCTATCAGAATTCTCTATAAAAGAAGCCACGATACAGAAAAATAATAATCATGATGGTGATAAGTTGATGAGATTTGATAGAAATTTACCTTCAAGATAATCCCAAGGACATTAAGAAATGTTTATTATATTGAATTTTATTTAAATTTTTCGAAAACATTAAAATCTTTTCAAAAAATTGCCAAAGTGACTTCATCCTTGCTCATTTTATACAGAATTTCGATAGCTTTCAAACTATTCAAGAGAAAAAATGTAGCTCTTATATAATTCGAATTCAAAGGACTTAAGCAATCATCCAAAAACTGGCAGTGTCATACTCGTGATCGGCAATCTAGTTTCGATTAATATTTATTACTTCTATCTGTGATTCAGGATAAGTTTGCCACGTGTGCATAAATAATTGTTTCCTTTTTGATACTTGTATTTATATTATGTTGAAATTCCCATGTCTCTGCGTTGGTTTGGGACAAATTACAAAAAGACATCTTTAAATTGGTCAGGGGAAAAACTGTGGTCGAAAAAAAACGGTGAATTTTTAACATTTATCACATTTATGTACTTCCAGTTAATTCTTATTCATTTCATTTTGTAATTGAAAATATGATTAGGAACAAAACAAAAAATAGTTTTTTTTCAAACTTAAATATTACGTTTTTGTTCATTTAAGCGCAGAAAAAATAAGAAATAGATACACTTATTTTCACAGCTTATTCGACAGATATATCGATCGGTTTGTTATGACTAATAATATCTTTTCGTGAAACATCCGATCCATCTTTTATGAAACCACGAGATGAGAATTGGTCAATATTTATTTAGACCCGGGTAGAAATATTAAGAATTCAGTATAAAATTATTATTAAAGTCTCGGTGACATTTTATTTTATCCCATACATACTATGTACTCAAGGTTTATAAATTCCTCATGAACAATAATACAAAAAGTATTTGAGAAAAATCATAAAAAGCTGAAATCGTTTCAGTAGAAAAATCCGACTTCAGGCAGACGGAAGTCTGATCAATCGTCTGTCTTTCTTACTACTCTTACGACTTATTTTGCTGATCTCTCAAGCACATAATAAAACGTAATTCGATATTCTTAAGTACCAAGTTAATTTAAAGAGATGGATACGTAAGAAGATTTTCTTTCTTACTTTTATTCGCTCCTATCAAAGCTAAAGTCGATAAAATATAAAGGAGAATATCAAACAGAGAAACGTAGCCGATCTTCCTGGCGATGTCACGGAATTGTTTAAGGCGGAAATATATTGTTTTCCAAGGCGAAATATGAGACATGCATTTTTAGTTTTTCACCACAAAAATGCCATGAACTTACGGCTTCTTGCATATTTAGGTGAATTATGAAAAAATTAACAAAAACATTCTTTAAAAAGTGAATTTTCTCAAAAGGCTCACCTTAATTTTTTTTCTTAACTTATTGTAGATTTAATGTGATATGAGGGAGATATCCTGTAAGTTTTGTCCTCGCCATACCATTCCTTCATATAGAAAAACTTATTTTTTATAATGTAAAATAAAATTTTCGAAAAATTGATTCTTTTTTCAAACATTGAGGGACATATTCTGTAAGCTTCGTCATCGTAACTGAATTTTAGTACATTTATCTCAAATTACGATTTTTGTGTGATTTTTTGTTACATGTAACTAGATAAAACTTCCGTTACTAGAAACCTAAAAATTTTTTGTTGAAACTTTCAGAATTTCCAGATTACAATGCATGAGAAACTTCTGTAATTGTAACGGAAAATTATGAGATTTGTGACTGAGTTTTCCTAAAATTATCTTAAATTTATAAAAAGAAAATTTCCGAAATTTTGAATTAATAAGAATAAAATGAAACTACTGAAAAGGTTTATTAACGAAACTGAAACATTACGAAATTCCAAATTGCTGAAGTTCAAAATCTCCCAAAAAATTGTAAATATTTTATATTTTTATCGGTTAAAATATTTTTTTATTTTACAGGTATGTGTGCCTAGTTTATAATTTTTAAGAGCTCTTTTAAATTTCAACCTTTTGGGAATTACAATTTTTTGTTATTAGAAATTTTGTAAATTTACTATTTTAAGAATTTAATAATTTCGTACAGTGGAATTTTCGGGATTTCGAAATTTTTGGTTTCAATTTTTCGAAAATTTTAAACTTCTGAATATTTTTCTAGATCCAATTAATTTTATTTCCGTAATATTTCAATCTCGTTGATTAATATCTTTCATAACTTCTTTCAAATATGAAACTAAGAATGTTAAAAAAAGACTTGATATTTCGGAAAATTTATTTTATATTAGGAAAAACATAA
>CAKNXH010060915.1:165620-192659 GCA_932178445.1 Andricus quercusramuli
GGGGGGGGGGATATCTGTTCTTCAGGTATGCATAAGAGTAGAGGTATATCCTTGATTGCCATCGAACTCTTGTAAAAATAAATATTATAATAAGACCAAATTTTACAATCAATACTTTCTTCGTGTAGGGGGGGGGGGGGTCTAAAAATCGTTTAAACAAGCCTTACAGAATATATGGGTGACCCCATATCTCCCTCATATCACTATGAGCCTAAAAAAATGAAAAAAAAAAATCAAAGGTGGCCTTTTTGAGAAAAATAATTATTTTTTACTTTGCTTCGTAAAATTTACGGCATTTTAAAAGATTATAGATTACACTAGATACTGCTTTAAAGAAAATTAAATTTTTTCAATCTGTCACTAAGATATGACTCTTCAAAGAAAATTTGCGTTTATTTTTTTTAAGGCCGTGTCTACGGGTACCCTCCATAAGACTTTAGAAAGGGGTAGGGATGTCATGTAAAATATTTGTTTTTCAGAAAAACTGTATATTACATAACAGGTGTATTTCCAGGAGATCAATAACTTCTATTTGAAGCTTTTTTATAATTTTTTATTATTCACTAAAATTAAGCGGAAAAACATGACATTCTTATAGTTTTTTGACCTCAAAATGCATAGGTATACGGAGTTTCAAATGAATTGGACGTATTCGCTTTTCGGAAGTTTACTCCTGAAATTTCGGTACAAATAGCCAAAGTATAGTATTTGAGAGCTACATTCGTAGTACCTAAATTTCGGTACAAATACCCAAAATAGTATCTGACAGCCATTCGTACCGAAATTTCGGTACAAATAGCCAAAGTCGTAGTTCTCCTTTTTTAATTCACCCAAACATACAAGTAGCCCTACATTCATGAGAAAATTTGTTGTTAACAAAAAATACGTGTCGCATATTTTTCCTTGTAAGACTATATATTTCAGCCACAAATGATTCTGTGACATTACTAGGGTTACACTGTCCGATATCATATGAAATCTGTCATAATATTAAAATAAAGCTACCATAAACCCCGCATTCACTATTCTTCACTTCATAGGAAATTGACTGGAAAAGTAAACCGCACAAAGCGATAGTGAAACTGTACTGCCAATAAAAAGGATTTTTTACCTCGTGACATGGTTCTTTAGGCTTTCTTCTGCACAGTATAACTTCCGCTAAGCGGGACAGAAATAAAGTACTTGACGGTCACTTAAATCACGCCTCATGACTTAAACGACTTTAAAGTACTCTTGATCGCGATGCTGCTGTTTCAGTGCAACTAACATCGCGTCGCAAGTAGTGCAGCATTAAACGGGGCTGTGAATTCCGAATGAAGGCGTGCATATGCAAGAGAACATTTAGAGCACCTCAAGTGGCAACGAATCTTATTATGAGTACGTTTCTAAGGGAGTCAATATAAAAGCGATTCATAATTACCTTTAAGTACCATCGGAACTTTATAGTAAAGCAGAGTATAAACTATATAAACTATAGTTTTGCTTATAGTTACACCTACATTTTTACACAGGAAAAACTGGGATTTCCATAAGAAGTGATTGACGGCTTCAAGGGAGCTGCAAAAAGGGAACCTCTCTTGTTGAGAAGGAACTCAAAATTATGAATAATTGTCTTAGAGCGCGGCCGTATAAACGGCTCCATAATCCCCGGTGGTGAAGACATTGGAGCAATGACTTGTTTTTGAAGACGCATGGTGTTTCTCAAACACGGAGAAATTTCCTCTTGTGAAAAAAATATATTTCTTGACCTAAATGGAATTTCCTCTTAAATTTAAGGTTCAGAGGATTTTCATTTATCTTAACAGGAATCCTTTTGCACCAAAAATTTTCCTTATGCGAATTATTTCATCTAATCTTGCAATGAAATAATTCTCTTTGTGTAAAAAATATATTCCCGTAATTCAAAACAAAACAGGCAAGAGGGCGATACTTTTGCTTTAAGACAACTTTTTCTCTGCGAAGTGGCCACTTAAGCCCCTCACAACAAAATGATATCCTTGGCATATCCCTAGGATATCTCGGCAGGATATGAGATATCCTGAAAAATGTCCCATAAATCTCACGGGATATCCGTGGCATATTCCAGGGATATCGAGATTTCCGCTCCTGAGGATATCGTGACAGGATATCCTAACAATATCCCGCAGAATGTCCACAGGATATCCCAATACCATAGTAAAATGTCCCACAAATATCCCGATATTATTATAATAAAAAATTCTCCTGACATTCTAATTAATTACTAGGGGATTAAAAATTCAAGATATAAAAAGGAATATACATATAAGAACAACAATTTTATTGCTTTTAATAATTTTTTATGTATATTTTACATTTGCATTAGGTATATGGAGGCTCGCTGGAGGTTAGATATAACTGTGTGGCATAATGGATAAAACTCATGAAAAATTTGATGTTTTAACTAATTACTTTTATTTTTCATTTTACTGAATAACAATTTTTGTTAATTACTTTTGTGACTAATGATTTGATTTCCATTGTAAACTAATTAAATTCATTAAAGTATATACATTTTGTGCACTTTTGAGGTTAAGTTAACTGTAATGAAGAAAAAGCCAGTCGGCTTTGCGAAACTTCTGATATTTTTAAACCTGCAGCTTGCACTGCTTGCATGCATGATTCGTTGAATTTGGTATACCTACTAATTTAAAATTTGTTTACCTTTTTTCATGATTTTGCCAAATTTTGATTATACGGTCAGCAACATGTCATAAGTGTTGAAAAAGACTAGACTGAAAAGTTATGAAGACGGCTCTACATACTATCTTCGATTCTTATTTTTTGTAGCTTCGGGTAAATATTTTTTAAATAATGCTGAATTTGTTTATTCAAACCGCAGTGAGTATAAATTATTTGCAAATTGTACATATATGAATTTTTTAATAATATTATAATAAATTATATTATTAGGATATCTTGGGACATCTTGGGGACATCCTTGGCATATCCTGCATTTTAAATACTGGACATCGTAAGAATATCCTAGGATGTCCCGAATTATGGAATTTGAGATATCCCGGGCTTTAAAAATTAGGACATTAATGGGATATCCTCAGCATATTCTGAGATATCTTTGGGACATTCCAAGGATATCGAGATTTCCGCCCCGTAGGATATCATTCGTGATGTCCCTGGAATCTCCTGGGATGTGCCTGCGATATCGTGGGAGATAAATGGGATATTCCACCGATATCCCTTGCTGTGAGGGGCGCGACGATCTTAGAGTAGAGGGTTCAAAGCTAACCTAAAAACTGTGTTTTTCTTTTTTCTGACATTATTGATGCCAATTATTGATGCCACGTCGAATTTTTATGAAGAACATGCTAGTGTGGAGGGGGCAAGTATTCAATGTTTCTGATACCAAAGAATTAAAAATTTCGCAAAGAACGGGCGAAAAAATTCCAGGAATAAGGTGACGCAAATATTTTTAGTATGTGCCGATAGATTCGAAACAATAATTGTCTGTTTCAAAAGATTTCAACAGAAATGACGCAAGTTGACAGATAACAATGCATTTACTTCAAAACGCGAGTCACTCCTACCACTGGAAATTCCGGACCTGTTCAAATACGACCGTGTTCCAAAGGAATCCAAGGTATACGTTCTAATAGAAGCTTTTTGTACAGAACTCATTTTCTACCTCGACTCCCTTCCAAAATTTTACAAGTTAATGATGCACCATTTACGTTATAATATACAGATTTAATTATATTGCACTAAGAAAAGCATAATAAGGAAACTAAAATTATAGAGATAATCCATTATTGAAAGCAGGGGGTTGACTCGCCATACAAAGGCGCTGTGTCAGTTTTGTGAAGGACGACAGAAAATGAAACACTGGCGCCACTAGCGCGACGCCCTACATTTGAATTGGAGCTGATTAGAGTCATGGGATATTTAGTATTTTTCGCTGTTTTTGTAATATTTTTGACGTTTGTGGATAATCTAACAACTTTAACTTGAATTAGCCCATTAGCGCCTAGCGATGCCATATGGCATCAATTTGACGTTGTTTCAAATTTGCGCGTCAATTGTCGCCTGTATGTCGCAACCGCACGAACTAATCTAAAGCTTGTCAAGCAAGCTCAGAGGGATTCCCACGACCGTTTTCGACACTGCGTGACATTTTTTCTACTGGCACAAACGCTGTTGCAATTCTGAAACCCTGAATTAATTCAGGCGTTAATGGGCTAAGCAAGTATAAACTATTTCTAGAATTAAAAAAATATCTAGGATTAGAATAGACCTTACATACACTGGGAATGTCGGTTTTTAATTTTCAAGTAGAGTAAAATGGTAAAATATAAAGATAACGTCTTAACGTTTAAAACAAATAAACTAAATGTTCTGCAATGATAATATTAAAAACAGTTTTTCTATTTTTAAGGGGTTAGCCCTACTTGCAACGCAATAAAAAAGTTAATTTTATTGATTTTTTTTTTGAAAAAATACTTTTTGGTAAAAGTTTATATATTTGAAAGAGTATCATATAAACCTAATTTACACTAATTTTCATCTGATACACCGTAGTATGATTTTTTGAAGGTGTATTGCGGTGAGCAACACTGCTCAGGACTCGATCATCTAAAATGGGAAAATCAAAAATATTTCAATAAATTATAAGTTTTTCTAGTCCTTAACCGAAGAATGTGGACAAAAATTTTGTTCGACAAAATGGCGGCCAGTCAAAGTTGAGAAATCGATTTTTGTCAAAAAAAAACACATTCATTTTTAAAATAAAAAAAAAGTTTCCGATGAAAAAAAAATTCCTTCGATTGAGGACTGCTTTTTCATATCACAAAAAAGTTTGCCAAGTTTGGAAATGATCGGTTAAGCGGTTTTCTAGAAATCTTGCTCGCCGACTTTGAAAACGTCGTTTCGAGAAAAACGCATTTAAAGTTTTAAATACTATTTACATGAACATGATTTTTTTTTTTACTTACACAGAATCATCAATTCCGAACAATTCACGATCTTTCCCGAACCAGTGTAGTTATGCTCAAAATGGCGTCGTTCTACTATACGTGAAAATCGTGTTCTATACGCTATCCAGTTAGTATATAGATCAGTGGCCTAGACGGACCCGCCTACGCTTCCGACTGAATAACTTCTACAATTTCATTCAGATTTCATTAAGACCTTCAGAAAATATTTCTCAAATTATGTACTTTCAGAAAATGTCAAAACCCAAAAATCGAATTTTTCGAAATTTGCAAGTAGGGTTAACGCCTTAATGACTTGAGTAATCCTAATATATTATTACATTATGATAAAAATATACAAGAAATGATAAAAACCATCATTTTTTTATTTTCAGTATATTGTATTTGACCATGAAACGGCTGAAAAGATTATCAGTATTAAAGCTATTAACTTTATCATGTATTTAAAAATTGAATTAAAAGATAGAGACGTAAATTAAATATGGAGTGAAGACATTTGGAGCGTATATAGGAACAATAAATGCCAGGTTAATTCATTTGAATATATTGAATTATTCAATTATCCACGAATTACTGCGATAAAAGTTATTATGCAGACACAACATGATCATTTATTACATACAATTGAGAAAAACTACTTTTTACAAAATTTAGCGACTTTCTTTTTCGCAAAATTATCCTTTTTTCAATTTAGGTTTCTTGTACTATTCTTGTTGCAAGAAAGTCCTTATTTTACAATTATAATATACTTTAATACTTGAATTTATTATTAAATCAATGTAATTGTACAGAAATGACGAAATCAGCGATAATTCAAAGCTTTCATTATTGTTACTTTTACATTTTCCTTAAAGACAGTAAGGGTCTAGAAATATATTTTTAAAAAAACTGTTTAAAGTATAACTTTACACACTGTCATAATAATCTAAAAGTTTAGCAACAAGAAGAATATATAAAAATTTAAAAATCAATTTAGTAATGAAACCGTCAGAGCAATTCGATTATTTTAGGTTAAAGGACATCGGTGTTCCATCCGGAGCTAAAACTTTCTTTTCGATTTGTACCCTGATCGACAGTTCGGTGGTATACATTGATGCCCCCATTTTCATAACACGAGTTTTTATATGCAAAATAATAAGACAACGGGCAGGCAGGGCGCGCAGAGGTGGCGCCAATGTTTCACGACTTGCCGCTCTTCACGAAACGGACACGCGCTTCTAATGCAAAAGCGAAAATCGTGTCACACTCCCCTGTTGGAAGGAAGATAATGGACATGATATGTGACAGTTTTTAAGGTAATTTTGCAAATTTTTACCAACTGCAGATCTGTGTTTTTATGTCACCATTTATCCTATTTCCGACCCAGAAAAAATAATACTCTATTCTAAGTTTGTGGACAAGTTTAGTAAATAATGATTTTGAATGAAATGTATTATTCAAATAATTATTGGTATATAGGCATGCCTGAGATTGTCAAAACTTAATTCGGTAGACCCTGAGTTATTGAGAGACTTGGGGGGGGGGAGGGGGATGTTTGAAAAAATCATATACATATCTAAAACGTTTTATTTCCTTAACGGCAGATAATGTATCGTTATTAATTATTATTATTATTACCAATATATTATTAATAATATGTAGTATTTCACAAAAACTGATTAAAAATATATTAAATAACACATGCAACTGATATCAAAGAAAGGAACGAAAGCGACTTCCATGCAAAATTGCAAACTGCCTTCACGAAAAAATGTTATAGGAAACTCAGTATAGGCCTATAATTATATTATTATTATACCATTAAGCTATTTCCCTTCCGGGAAGGCGTGATTTGCTTGGTGAAGGAAGGAGTAATGTGAGGTAGGGGGTAAAGATTTTTTAGATTGACCTAGAATTCTCGTGCTTTTATTTGAATGACACATTCGTTTTTCAGCACTGCTCCGACCCAGGTTGCTGATCAATCTTGCTAGCGATTACCCCAAGCGAAGAGCCTCACAAAACTGTTCTGTGTGGTTCCCCACTTGGTCCATGCATTTTCTCATGTAAGCTATCGTGTTTCTATGGCTTCTTATGTCTCTTCGGATTAGTGTCTGATTCACAGATTCCAACCATTCTTTTGGCGGTCTACCTCTGGGCATTCTGCCATTTACTTTACCTTAATACATTTGTTTGGTCAGTCGTTAATCTTTCATTCTTTCAACATGTCCGAACCATCTTAACTGCTTTTCCTTTCCTATATGCCAACTAGTGTCTCTCCTGTATCACATTCTTTGAGAATTATCTCTTTTTGGACTTTGTCCCATGTCTCGCTACCGTATAGTACAGTCGGTACGAATATAGAATTATGTATGGCCATTTTAGCTTTTTTTGATGTTTTTATTTCTGAGCATGTACCCTGCTCTACCGATAACTTGCTTACCCTTATTTATGCGCCTTTCTAACCCCCCATCTATTTTTCCATCTCTAGTGAATAGGCTACACAGATATATGTACTTGTCGACTTGTTCTAATCTGTCATCATTTAGGGCAATGTTGCACATTGTTTTCTCACTTTCTCCCTCAAAAACCATGATTTTTGTTTTATTTACGTTAATTGTGGGGCCCATGTTCTTCATGCTGGTATTAAGTTTATTCAACACTCTTTGCAAGTCCTCGATTGATTCTGACATAAAAATCTTGTCATCTGCGAAAGCTAACCCACGTACCTTGATGGTTTCGAGATCTACACCTTCTTCGTCGAAGAGGGCAGTTCTTAGACACTTATCCATGAATATGATAAATAGCCACAAGGACATAACGCATCCTTGTTTCACGCCTTGCATAATATCAAACCAGTCACTCAGTTTCCCATTAACCCTGACACTCGCTTTATTACATGTATATATTGTTTTTATTGCTTGTAGGGGCCATTCATTGACTCCGTACTCTTCAAGGACATCCCAAAGTTTACTCCTATTTACCTTGTTAAATACCTTTTCTAGGTCAACAAATGCACAGAAAACTTTCATTCAAACTCTCAAGCTTTTTCCTGTGATCTGTCTCATGATAAATATTTGATCCGTACATGACCTTCCTGTCAAAGTCACTTGAAATTTCATTAAAATTCCGCGATACGTTTGGAAATGTTTTTTAATTCATTAAAATCTTTGAAATCTGTTAAAATCCGTAGAAATGTCTTAAAAAGCTTTAAATCCCTTTTAAATACCCTTGAAATCCTTGAAATTGTTAGAAGCGTTAAAATCCTTTAAAAACAATATAATTTAAATTTATCCCCTAAATTTCTCTAGAAATCCATTGAAATTTATAAAATGACCCATAATCCTGGAAATACATGGAGATCCTATCAAATTTCCCAAATCTCGTAAAATTGTTTTAAATTCATTGAAATATTTGAAACCCCTAAAAAATTCTTTGAAATCCCTTAATATCTTTGAAATACCTTAAAATACTTTGAAATCGTTTAAAATAACATAAAATCTTTAAAATTCTTTGAAAGTATTTTATTTCCTTCACATCTATTTGCATTCTTGAAATCTGTAGGAATATCTTGATAAAAATTTATTTTATTGATCAAAGTTTTATAGAAATTTGTTGAAGATCTTTAAAATCATTAAAATCTTTGAGAATCGTAAAAATCCATTAAAATCAGTAGAAATCTTTGAATCATTTTTCAAATTAAACTTTTTTTTCAAATCACTTGAATAAGAATTAAATGTAACACATTCTTTAAAATTTCTTTTAAAATATCCCGTTCGAATTCCTAGAAATAATTTTAATCCCTCGAAATCTCTCAAATCCTTGGAGATTCAAGAAAATCCTTTATATCCTGTCAAATGCTTCGAAGTACCTTAAAATCACTTCAACTTACATTTAATTAAGTTTTTTCCTAAATTTCTCTAGAAACCCCTTAAGATACAGCTTAAAATATTCCAAATCTTTTGGAATACCGTAAATCCTGCGGGACATTTGGAGGTCTTATGGAATATATTAAATCTTGTGGCATTTTTTAAAATACGCGATTAGAAATATTTGGAAATCTTACAAAATTCTTTGGCATTTCTTGAAATTTTTTAAATCTCTCAAAATTCTTTTGAATTTTTCCAAATAATCTAAAGTCTTTAAGCTCATTTGAAATTTGTGAAAATCCCTTGAAATATTTTGAAACCATGATATAAATTATATTAGTCATTATCCTTATAGATATAGCATTACTGTTTCCAATATTTGAACATTAGTTATATCGATTCTGAGTTTCATATAATGATTTACTATAGTGAGTTTTCTAGAATTGCAAAATAATTATAAGAAATTCGTTATAGGAAAATCTATTGAGCTTGGATACTGATAGGCCCGAGCGGGGAACCTCACATGATGACCTTGTGAGGCTCTTCACTTGGGGTGATCGCTAGAGAGATTGATCGGCAACCTGGGTGGGGGCAGTGCTGCGGAACGAACGTGTCTCACATTACTCCTTTCCTCGCCGAGCGGGTCACGCCTACCCTGAAAGGGAAATGGTTTAGTGGTATAATAATAATAATAATTATTATTATTATTTTATATATATAATATATATATAATAATATATAATATAAAATAATAATATATATGTATACCATTAAGCCATTTCCCTTTCGGGGTAGGCGCGACACTACCCGATTGGGGTAGTGTTTCTAGGTGGATAGTTTATTGTAGTAAAATAACTACAAGTGTGGGCTCACCACACCCACGACACGCGAACAGCACGCGGTTAGTAGTATTCCCGAACGGTCACCCATCCAAGTACTAACCGCGCCCAACACTGCTTAACTTCAGTGATCTAACGAGAAGTGGTTTTTTCAGCGTGGTATGGCCGTTGGCCATTATATAATTTTATATATATTATTATTATTATACTATACTATAATGAATTTCATATATTATTTTTTCAACAGTATAACGACCATAACAGTGCGCTACGAATCCCTTGAACAGTTTTTAAATCCTTGAAAAACTGTTGAACCAAAAAAAATATACAAAAAAATATGTAATGCGGTTTTTTTTCTTAAAAAACTGGGGAGCCGGGATTCAGTGGCCTCTATGCAATCTCAGGCCTGACTACAGACAAGAGTGGCTGTCAGTGAGTCAGGTGACATTCAAAATAGTTTTTTTGCTCCAAACAATTGAAAATACGCACTGCCTCCAGCAACCCAGTGAACTTGAAAAAATCGATCAATATTCAGCGGTTCCGCAAAGCCAAAATCAGAATAGATATTTTTTACTTGCAGAATTTCTTATTCCTAAAATCTTAAAGACCTTCTAAAAACTTTCTCAGGTTCAAAATATACGAAACAAATTAAGATGACTTCATTCATCAAACGATTTGACTATAGTAGAAAATAGCATATTTTTCCTCACCCCGTATAATAGAGAATAATCAGTGCCGGCCTTAGCCTATGTGGCGCCCTCGGGCAAAATCCAATTCCATTCAATTCTATTTATGTAATAGTCAAAACAAAATAAAACGTAGGGCGCCTGTGGCGCCCTTATTTGCCCAGCGCCCTAGGGCGGGGCCCGACCTCGCCCCCCACGAAGGCCGGTACTGAGAATAATAGGAGATTAAAGTAAGCTACTTACCGGTTTGACATTGTGTTTGAAGAGCACGTAACGTAAGTCAGTACTGCACTGATATCCTTGAACATTGAGCTGCCTCTGAAAAAAAGTTACGGATAATTAGTAGGAACATTTATATAATTCTCTTTGTTGAAAAAATATGAAAAACATCCAATTCATTTTAAATTCCTCAGCTCTGAGCATCTTCGAGAAATTACTATTTATTTTACTGAAGAGTCTTGATTAAAATATAATCTGAATAGAATTACGATTATCGCTTCAGGAAATAATAAATTTAAATAATAATCTGGCAATATTTTCAATAGTGTTATTTCTCAATCTCAGGTTCTATTATTCATCTGATTCATTAAAATGCGAAAAATATGACATTTTCCAATTTAAGAATTTGATTGATTTTATACGAAATAATTGTCGACACTCCATCAGTTAGATTTGAATTTTAATCACAATTAATCTGCAAACATAAAAAGCGAAGGCTGCTCAACCCCCATAATAGTTAATGCGTGTATTTGGTTTTCATGAGGTAGTATTTCATGTCGAAAACAATTTTATCAGGCACCTGAACTGATATTTATTGCACGCAACGTCAAATCACGGCTGATTTGATGTTCTGCGACAAGCTTACCACCTACTTAATTAATCTTCTTCATCCAGAAAAATATTTAAGTTGAGAATCCTATTCAACGGTGTCCCAATCAAAATTTATGTTTTAAATTTTGCAAATGTTATCCTTTCAGTTTCTTGCTTTTCGTAAAAAAAAACCTGCCATACATTTTCTTTTACTTTTGAAAAAATCTTCAGATGTTCCGCTGGGCCGTTTCAGGTCTGAAAATTACTTTTTTCAACAAATTTAAGGCTGGAAGATTGTATTCACCCCTAGAAAGTATCTGTGATTCATTGGGGAACAAGCCTTAAACTTCATGAAAAATATCAGGCTTAGATGGCAAAAACTTTTTTTTTTAATAATATGCACATAATTTCTTTTTTAATATAAAGAAAATATTCTGGATAATGAATAAATTGAGAATATTCATACCGGGTGATAGTAAAATCCTAATTTCCGAAAATATATAAAAAAATATTTTGTATAGTTTAAAGTCTCCTACTATATAGTAATTTTAATATATTTAGGTCCGGATCATGCCAACTTCCGGCAAGTCACATTGCGGCATCTCTTATTCGAAAAATTTGAGGTACACGCGAAATTGGCAAGAATGCGACAAGTCACATTTTCGGCGATTATTTCTGTGGCCAATGACAGCGGTGTGTTCCTACCGTCCCCTCTCCCCGTGGAACGTTGGAATGGGGTCGGGGTGCAATATACATGATTTTTGTGACAGGGGTATCTTCCCGCACTTTGGCCAATTTTTTTCTGGACTTCTAATTTTTCCGAATGACAAATTCCGCAATGCGACTTGCCGCGAATATGACTAGCCGTAAGTGTGACTCACCGTAAATGTGACTTGCCGTATTTTTGCCAATTTCGTGTGGACTTGAAATTTTTCCTGACTGAGAGTTGCCGCAATGTGACTTTCGCAAAGGTGACTTTCCGGAGGTTGGCATGACTCGATCTTATGTAATTTTAGTTATAATTTACTCGAAAAAGATGTAAGATTTCATCACTTTGTTATCACATATCTTATCACTTTTCAAACATAAAGTCACTATAGTCACATTTTCAAATGAATACAATACATCACTTTAGTGATGTTAGAATTCTATTGAATTCTTTGATATGCTTCTGAATTTAATGGAATAAATTCAAATTTTAAGATTTCTGGTAAATTGACTCGAATCATTCTTAATTTACCCGGAATTCTTTTGAATTCTTTCTGGGATTTTCAATAATTTCATTGCATTTTCTTGAATTTTCCTGAACTTACTCCAGTTTTACTGAAATCAATCAAATACTTTTGAATTTTTTTACTTAAGTGCCATTTATTAGGAATTTACCATGAACTCTTTTTAATAAATCCTTTTTTTCTTCTAAATTTACTCGACTCTATTCAATTCAATGGATTTTTTTATTTTCTATTAATTCACCTTGAAGTCTTCTAACCTAACCTTGAATTCTTAGGTATTCTTGAATTCTTTTCGATTTTATATATGGCCAGGTTAAACATACGGACAGTCTGCACGCTGTTGGTCAAACCCCTTCCTATTTCCAACGTCTCGTGTGGGCGGAATAGCACCCCTGTGACTGTGATGATGGCACCTCTGTGAATGGTCACAGAAATAATGTTGGTCGAACCCCTACCCCTTTCCAACGTCTCGTGAGGAGCGAGAAGGCGCCCCTGTGACTAGTCACAGATGTAATTTTGGCTCGAATTTTCGTTAAACCCCTACCCCTTTCCTTCGTCAAGCATCAAACAATTTTTTAAACTTTCGAACAAAATTTTCAAACTTTCTTTCGACCGTCAAAAAAATTAAATTAAGAAGAAATTCGGCTTTGACTTTTCTTTCCAAGTGTCCGAAGTTACGCGACACATGGCAAAGGTTTGCAACAAGGTCTATACGTCCGGACATAAGCCACGCCCCCTTTTCTTTTCCAACTTCCCCTTTCACTCACCAAGTCCGTACGTTTAGACTCGACCGTGTTGTAAACATACATAAGCGTACGGACTGTCTGTACTTTTAGCTCGGAAGTGTAGTCAAAGCTAGACGTACGAACAGTCCATACTTTTAGTCTGGCAGAGCTAAACCTATGGACAGTCCGTACTTTTAGCCCAAATGAACTAAAATTATAGACAGTCCGTCAATTCAGACTCGGCTTTTTTTTTTAATTCACCTGGAAGTTTTTTAATTTCATCGAATTATTCTCCTTGCCTTTACATTTCTCTAAGTTCACTTAAATTTCATTTTATTCATTGTTTTTTATTAATTTTACTTTTTTAATTCACTTAAAATTTATTTCATTCACTGTTTTTTATTAATTTTACCTTCTTAATTCTTTTAAATTCTATACGCCTGTAGGATACTTCTGTGAATTTGACAACAGCGCCATCCGACACGCCAACTATTGGGTATCTCGAAGTTATTTGGACAACGTTTATGAGAAAAAACCGTGAATATCAACTATATTTATTCAGAAATGTTAATCTTCCGTTAAAAAATAATTTTTCACTTTACTTATAAGTTCCTCATTAATATTTAATCGAAGATCAAATTTCTTCCCAATAGTTCCAAATTGGTGTTGCTGTCGTAGCTACCCAACAGGCGTATTGAATTTGCCCTAAATTCTGGATACATCCATTTTAATTAACGCAATGGATATTTTCTGACTTGTACATTTTCCTTTAATTCACTAAAATTCTTATGAATTTCATTAGAGTCTTCTGAATTCCTTTGCATTCTTCTAATAAATCAACTTCCATTTTCCTGAAGTCAATGAAATTTTTTCGTTCTTTTACATTCTCATTCTAATGAGAAGGTATTGGTTTTATGTAAAATTTGACTTGGTCGGTTTTCATCGAATCTCCACGTTTTGAGACCCCCTGAGCTAGAAAAAAAGGTTTTCTACCAAGGTGTCTGTCTGTCTGTAGTCTGTCTGTCTGTCTGTAGTCTGTCTGTCTGTCTGTAGGCACGATAACTTTCGAAAAAATAATCAGATTGGGTTGTGCTTTGGCACACTTTTTTAGGGCCTAAAAAGAAAGGACAAGTTCGTTAACCAGCTATTTCGGATGAAAATTCAAAAAGTGAGCACATTTTGAAAATTTTTGAGAACACTTTTTTTGAAGATTTGGAAATTCTATGGACGGTTATTAGTAGTAAGAACAAAGAGGAGAAAAATATCCTAATGACTTTTTCAGATAAAAGAAAATTACCAGAGTTATAGCATTTTCAAAATTCTAAAAAACAAACGAAAATGAACATTTTAAGCCGAAAAACGCACGTTATGAAAAAAAGTCAAGAGAAGAAAAACGTTGATTTTTGAACACCTTACAATATTTTCATGACAACTTTTTGAATTTTTCAAAAAATAGAAAATTAAATTCTGATCGCACAACAAAATAATGAGAAATCAAAAATTCCATTTTGCTGTGAAACTATGCAAGATACGATAAAAGATGACTGGACCTAAATTATGCACCTAGAAAAGATCTACAAATTTGTCACTATTCACTTTTCGATATGACGCGTAGTTTTTGTTTTATTCATAAAAAACAGCATTGAAAATAGAAAAAATAAATTTTTAGACGAATAACACAAGCTACGAAAAACATGACGGAGACAACATTTGTTAATTCAAAGAAGAGGTAAAAATTTGTTTTCCATCATGTTTCAATAGGATGCGTAGTTTTTATTTTATTCGTGAAAATAACATTGACAGTAAAAGAAATCAAATTTTTGGAAAACTTTGGAAAAATCAATTTTCGTTGTAAGAATATATTCAAAATGAAAAAAATAACTTTTTTAGAAAACGGAAAATCTAAAATAACATTTTAACTAATAAAATTTGTCGCCTAATTTATATAATTATTCTTGATTTGAAATCAAATACAAATCGCGAAGCGCGAGTATCTGGATGAGAATGTATTCCTTAAGGTCGATAGAACCTTGAGTAAATAAATTTCCTTTTCAGTATAAGATAAAAACAAATTTAACAATCACTTCATATGTAGAGGTTTTGATAATTTTCTAATATTTGGAAATAAACTTTTTCTTTTCATCGAAGTCGAACACGAAGTTCAAAGATCTAGAGGAATCGAGCGTAAAGCGCGATGTAAATACGCCCGAGCACGTAGCGCGAGGTGAATACATAATCGAGCGCGAAGCGCGAGATCCAACAGTCGCGCGCCCCAGGCGCGCTCAAACTTGCGAGCGTAGCGAGCTGCGCGCGATGAGAATGTGCCCGCGGAGCGGGCAGATTTTTTTCAATTCATTTGAATTGTTTTGCATTCTTTGTGAATTATTATGTATTGATCCTAAATTTCTTTAAATTCCTTTGGACGTTCTATAAATTTAATCGAATTCTTTCGAATTCCTTTGAAATGAAGAGTACCTTAGTTACATTAATAATTCATCTGAGTCCCTTTTGGTCAATCTTATCCACAAAATGTGATATATTAAAAATTACTATAGAAATCTTTAAACTATAAAAAATGTACATTTTTTCTGCATTTCGAAATTCAACTTTTTTCTGTCACCTGGTATAAATATTTTCAATTCATATGTTATGGAATATGCGCTCTTTATATTATACAAGAAATCCTGTGTATCATAATCCAGGAAATAATGTTTATACATATTTTCTTATTCTAATCCCGACATGTTCAAAAAAATGTGTTCCTTTCGAAAAATGTAGGGCTTCTTCCCTAATAAATACGAAATAGTTGCTAGAGCTAAAAAATTGTTTAGCACCCTTAGCCGTCCACATTGCACAACAGACATCTAAATATCTGATATAATAAAAGTTCATTAAATAAGCCTTCAAGAATTTCATAAACAGGTCAAGTGGGGCATTGATTATTATTGTGTACTTGCATACTTTTAAATAATGGTTTAAGTTTTAAGAGCTCGCGATTCGGCAGAAAATTTCGCCTGTATGTATCATAATCCGATTGAATTTTCTTTTGAATTCGATTTTTCGCAGATGTTTGAAATAATTTTATAACCTGAATCGGACTTCAAAAATTTTAAATAATGGCATTTGATTTCTTCCTTTGAAAGCATATTCTTTCTTACTCGTTATGTTATTATCATCACAGGGTTACGTTTAGTTATTCCTACGTTGACAGGGAGAGAGCCACCCTCATTGATCACCGATTTTGATGGGACTCAAATATGTAGGTGAAAGAATATCGAAATCCATTAGGTATGTATGTTTCAATAGTTGTTAAACCGTGTGACCTGTTCAAAATTAGCCTTGACTTTGAAAGGTGATAGCGCCTATAAGAATATAAATAAAAGTATGTTTTTAAACAGTTGGAAAGCTTATCCAATTTTGCGTTAAGTGTGCCTTAGCTGAAGTGATTTTGCCTTGTAGGCATTGAATTATCATGTTAGAAAGATAAAAATACAATTGCGATTTGTAAGGAATTTTTTACTTCAACTTCAACTCTTCACTGGAGCCTTGGGAAGTGAATTTATCATTTTGTTATTCTACAAAAGTGATCTTTAGATTTTTACTATTGATTTGAGAAAAAATCTTCACGGGTTCATGAAATACTAATTGCTTCTATTAAAAACATTTTTATCCATAAATAAATTTAATTTTTAATAGGTCACTCGGTTAGTAGTCCGATACTATCCGTCGTTAGTGTAAACTTTTTCACGTAAAATTATGGCTGGACACATTCTGAATAGTCCCTAGACTAAGCGAACTAACATTAAGCAACACCTGTCATTTTTATAAACAATTATTATAGACGAGTGCATAATTTAGCCACTTTTCTTCATGAAAGCACCGTTTTTTTTTGCAAAAAAAATATCAATGAACCCGTTATGCATAATTCTTAAATTAATTAGGCCAGTATTAAACAAAATTTATTATTGTGATGAACATTTACAAACAAATAAACATTTTAGCCGTTTTTCAACATGAAAGCACTTTTTTTGCATAGAAAAAGTATTATTCAATGCATTTTGCGTTATATTTAGTTACACTTACACACTAATCAATAATATTTTGAATTTTTACACATATTTATTACGAACTACAACCACAAGCTAGCCCTTTTCTACATAACAATGCCTTTTCTCCACAGAAAAGTATTACTAGATACATCTCGCATTATATTCAGTTACATTGAAACAGTATTCAACAACTTCTTATATTTTTATAAACAGTTATTGTGGAAAAAATGAATATTCCAGCCGTTTTTCAATCCACTTGTATTGTTCCTTCACGAAAAAGGATTACTTGATACGTTCTGCATTCCATTTATTGTTAAACTGAGCTAGTATTCATGAACTGAATTAATTCTTATAAACATTCTTTGGGGATAAATTAACATTAAACAAGGCTTAGTTGTGCATTTGTTTAAACAAATCCACAATTTAGCCTCTTTTCAAACTAACAGCTGCGTTACTCGAAAGAAAAGTGTTACTAGTAATCCTTTTCCGTGAATAAAAGTTACTTGGGGGTCAAAAGAGGGCCACCATTTTTTTTTCCTATGATAAATGTGCATAACAATAATAAATGCTGTTAGATGCTGGATGAATTTAACTTAGAACCGTGCACGAGATATTAGTTATTTTTGACGACGAAGTATTTAGCAAAGGCTTAGCAATAATTTTACATGGAAAAATAATGTTTACGCAAAGAAGTTGTCGAGATTTAGCATTTATTCAGAACATTTTTGCTATCTCGTAAAAATGTCCCATTGGCAGGTGAAAGAATACGTACTCAATGGATTTCGATGTACTTAATGTTCTCTTAAACTTAACGAGTGTAATTGTCACTGGTTGAATCAGTATTTTTAATTATCATTGGTGAAACAGTGATTTTCCCACTTTGACTGGGTAAACCAGTGAGTGACTCCATTGAAATAGTGTTAATGAATATACCAGTGACGCCATATGATGGATTGAACCAGTGATATAACGCTCTAGGCGGGCAAGACATGAACCTCCAGTCATCTAGTACGCGCGTGTCGCCAGTCAGGTGTTGGCATTTTTCGTGTGAAAACGAACCTTTTTGTGTACTAGTGTTTGTTTTATGAATATTTGGTGCCTGGATGCAATCGGCAGGGGATATAATATCTTTCGCTTGAAAAAGGGAAGGCCGCTTGGGTTTGACTTTGAGCGAAGCGACACGTTGACATAACGACGGGCCTTTCCTCAATTAGGCGCAACAAATTATATATAATTATATTGCAGCCCGTCCTTCATTTATTGTTGTGAGAGTAAGTGTGGTTTTTAAAAGATAGTTTTACAACTAGTTGTAAAATTATAAGCTGTTACGACAATAGTGATGTATGATAAGTGTCATACCTAAACAGATTTTGACACTCGAAATTCCCAAGATAAAATTTGTTCTGTAAACTATGAAACTCGTATTTCCTTATTTTCATTGCCGAATACTATACTTAAAAGCTTATTTATTCTGACGCCCTAACAGTACCTCTCTGCATGATGTGAAATGTAATCGGTCTTATCTGCTTTATGAACGAGCGGGCTAGTGCGTACTTTTCATTCAATAGAATTTTTTTCTAAGTGTGAACAGAATCTTGATTCAGTCAGATTCATAAAAATAACACTTGCACATTGAATAAAATGAGAAGATTTCAATTCATATCTCTTGATGAGTTTCTCCAATATAAAAAGCAATTCAAGATTTGAAGAAGAGCCATCATTTTCTCCGCCGATTCTTCTTCTCTGCAATCTTCATCCCTTCAGCTGTCTCATTACTGAGGTTATAGTTTGGGCACCTTAAAATATTTCCAGCGAAACTTGGGCCAAGAAAACGGAGTAAACGCGTCACTTTTCGTGTTTTTCCGCATTTTTTCGTCACAATTGAGAACTTTAGTGGCGACGTCGGGTGCGGCATCCTAGTGGACGCCAGATCTGTTCGGATCAATGCGGTATTCCCTCGTGTTCCGGTCCTCCGACTCGAAACCCCATCCTCAGTGAAGTACATAGGAACAGAAAAGGGATGAGGATTTGGAACTTGTCCACAAAACGAGCAACCCCTCTTCTGTCCTTCTTCCCCTTCCTTGAGTCTTCTTTTCCTTTTCCGTATCCTCGTACTGCGATCTCGCTATTGGGATCAATCACCCTGTGTTTCGGTTACAGCTTCTTGCACCCCACTCCCCACCTATCCAGACCCCACTCACTTTCTTCTTTCTTATTTTTCCACTAGTTTGCAGCCCCCAGGGCAAAATCGAGCCATCGAGCAGAAAATGCAATACCCGGAAGTTTTCCCCTTTACCTCTAGCAAACTATGGAATACCTTGCATTCCACATTTTATACTACGTAGGCTTTGTTTTTATGTCGCGTTCGAGTAAACGGTACAAAACAAAATGAGGGAGAGGACGGGTCGGCTCTAGTTATGTGGTATAGAATTGCAGAAGGTTTGAATTCCACTGAGGGGTGGTTTTGCGAATGCTTCGCTCCGAGTCCAAACACATCGGAATTTTACCACAGCTAACCTGCTTTGCCAATGGCACTATTACTATTTTGTTGAAATTTTCGCTAGCGGATTTGGGTTATCAATTTAGAAACTGGATGTCGATGGGTTAAAGTTATATATGTAGAAGAGTAGACTGATAACCCTCTTCAATTTTTTGTAGGTAGGATAAATGTTACCTAACATTTTTTCTATTGTACTAATTCTTCTCATTAATCGAAATAATATGAGCCTGTAGGGAGGAGTAAACAACTTTTTTTACATTTGTTTTTGAGGTATTCTTCTCAGTTAAGTTATTCTATCAGGGTACCCGTGAAAAAATTGAATATCACTTTTGGCCGGCATAGAGGGGGTGAAAGTTTTGGAAGTTGAAAGAATTCAAAATATTTTCTATGTGTTGAAAATCCTTGCAAATTTTTTATATGTCCATTTTTCGATCAAAAATATTGATTTAAAATCATATTTAGGAAACAATAATTTTTTATCAAATTATAATTTTTTCACATCAATAAAAGTTACGTTTTTTGTATTGTATTTGGTTAATGAAAGACTTATTTATAATATTTTCCAATTATTTTCCAGAAAATAGCTTCTACTTCAACGAAAAAAAACATAGCTTTTTTGACGTACATTTTTTTTAGATTAGGTCTCAGGCAACTTGAAATGAGTTAGAAAATGAAAAATTCACATAATTAAAATTTGTGAAGTGTCTGTGAAGGAAACGAGAAAAGATAACTAAACTATTTTTATTTTATTGTTAATGAGTGTTCCATTATGGAAATTTAAGAAATATGTAACATTTTCCTTGGCGTTAACAAAATTTTGACTTGATGAGAAATGATTTTTTAAACAATTAAAAATAATAATTTCACACATAGAAAACGCTGCAATTATAGTGAAAGTATCGGATTATATATGTACCAGACCCTTTGAATGGTGATAAAAAATTATAAAATAAAAAACAAAATTTGTGCTGACATTAGACTTATTTTAAAATGTGTAAAAAATACGTTTGTTAGATTGTGGTAATTGTAGGTAATTTTTGTTTGAAAAAATGTAAACATGTACTTAAAACTGCTTCAGCTGTGATCGAAGAAAAATACCTGTGTTTTGATATTGTGTAGAAAATGTCAGGGTTTTACGATTGTAAATTTGGAATTTTCTAGCAATTTTAAGATCTTGCACATCACGATTTCTTTATGATAGCAAATGTGCTCCCGATTCAAGCTGAAGAAATTTCAAGCACATGTTAAAATTTATTTTTGAATGTGTAGTTCACGCAACTAAAAAACAGATTTTTTTGCACATTTTAAGAAAGTTCTAACTTGAGCGCAAATTTTGTTTTCCAGTTTCGAATGTATTCATATTATTGATCACTACGAAAAACTTTGCGTAAAAACACGTAACATAATTTTCTGGCCTGCTGGAAATGTACAGCTTTTAGTCACTATTTGGAATCCGTTACACGAAAATAAGTTTTTTTCGCCCACTTCAATATATATTGGAGATATTGGATCCAACATATATATTATTTCATGTAGAACGTACAATTTTATGCACAATTATCTTCAAGTGTGGTCGTTTTAGCTTCCACTTTGGCAATTTATTTCAATTTTTTGATAGCATTAGATTCATCATCCTTATATATTTATCAATAAGCGGTGTTCTGGTACTTTTTATACTAAACTATTTATAATTTTCTTACATTTTTCTTATTTTGCCACTCTTGAGGTTTGTCAACATTCGAGCATCTTGATTATTACCGTGCTCTTATTTATTGTTTATTACTTTATCAAAATAATTATTAATATAAATAATTATTTTCATATTGAAATTGATATCACATTTCTTTAAGGACTCAATTGATGTCATAACTATTTTTCGTAATGAAAATTATAAAATATATATTAAAGTACAAAATTTATACACTATATGCTCTTAAGTTCAAATAAGTCAAACAAAATCCTCATAAGGGTGTTCACCTGTAAATATTCTAAAAGAATAATAGTAATTTTTAGTTGGGACCAGGAATTTCAATAATGAACTATAATAGGACTCAGAATAGAGAATTTTTTACATTAAGCAAGAAGTTTGGCAACTAATTTTAATTCTGATTTGGAAGAATGGAATAAAAAATATTTCTGTTCAAAAGTTAGAACTATAACTAGTTATAAAATTCTATGTACAACATGTTAATTGTAATTTTCATGACTAAACATTATATAATGTTTCTACATAGAATTATAATTTTTTCCAATACTCCGTGTTTGAAATCATGAATTTTTTTTTTTAATCTTCAAAAATCGTTGGAAATCATGCAAATCTTTTGAACTCTCTTGAATTGACCGGAAAGAATTAACGATTGATCAGGAGAAAACCCGGAAATGGCCGGGAAAATAAAATCATCCGTCAGGTATGTTTTAGTTGCAATTATATATTCAATTAAAGTTATGGAAATTTCAAATTTATAAGAATAGAAATGATTTAAGTTGCAAAAATTTGAATGTTCTACATTTGAATTGCCCTTTAGCTTAAATCCATTTTTTATTCTGATAACATGTAAAAAGATATATTTATCCCATAATATTGTGATCGGCTTTAGTGGAAGAACGCAACAGTTTCCAACGATTAAATTTTAAATAAATTTCGGTTTAAAAAATTAGAAACAAAAATTGTTAATTTGTCTCTGTTCGCAAAGATATATATATATATATAAATGACGTTAGTCAAGAATTGACTCAGGATCTATTAGTCAATAACTACACAGGAGAGATTGGAATGGACTTTGGTTTGGACAAGTGTGCCAAAATTCATCTGAAGAAAGGAAAGAATACTGGCGTTCCCAAGGACCCTGAGCTTGTGGATATCAGTGTTATTAGACATCTTAATATTGGAGAGACCTATACATACCTGGGCGTGCCTCAAAGCCGCATTCAGGACGTAACATCAGTGAAGGAGTCTCTCCGAAGCAGATACAAGGATCTTCTTCGACAGATTTGGTCTTCCAATCTGTCGGCGTTGAACAAGGTATCTGCGACTAACATGCTTGCCGCCCCGGTTCTACTCTACTCGTTTGGGGTTGTTCAATGGACGAAGAACGAGCTTAAGGCCCTTGATGTCACCACGCGTAAGATCATGCATATGCATAAAAGCTTGCATATCAATTCGTCAGTTCCGCGATTATACATTTCACGCCGTCAAGGCGGACTTCTGAATCTCCAGTGTCTTCATAACCGAATTGTTCTAAGTACAGCTTACATCGCTGATAATGGCAGAGATCCGCTCCTAAAGATGGTCAGGAATCACGAGATGATTGGCGAAGGAGCGTTCCTTTACAAAGCCGCGGAGCAAGCGGCCGAGACCCTTGGCCTGAATTTTAACATCAGAAGTGAGGAAAGTGCATTACTCCATCTAGATGCTTAACGTCTAAAAGCCGAAGTGAAGAAAGCAGAGTTTGGAAAATTTCACCAAGAGCTACTCGACAAGCATATGCACGCAAAATTTTACAGAAATGTAGAAAAACAGACCTTGTCGTAGGAGCAAACTTTTGCTTTCCTCAAATCATCAGGGCTCAATTCAGATACAGAGGGTTTTATTTTTGCATGCCAGGACGGGGTCATTTCCACCTAAGCATACCGTGACCGCATTTTATGTCAAGAAGTTCCCAGTGATAGGTGCAGAGCGTGTCATACCCGACCCACGCAGGAACGACGTACATCTATTGACATAATGCGGCCCTCAGAGTACTTCATTACCATCTTTGTCGCTCTTACGGTGTTGGTCGCGACCCTGCCCTGCCGAACGGTGTAAGGGATATAGAGTCAATTGTCCAAAATGAGAAGTGCCAAATTTTCTGGAACTACGATTTTCGGGCAGCAGTCTCCGTTGCTCACTCGAGACCTGACATTGTTCTTCAAGACTTCGAGAAACGAACTATATTCGTGATCGAATTCTCGGCTCCATAAGCACGCTCACTAACATCGCTGAAGCCGTGAAGTTGAAAATTTACATGGTTTTTTATTGTAAAATTGAACGTGATTAAAAGGAGGGAGTTGGCGACTATATTCAAGCCATCCCTGAAGAAATTTTGATGGAACGTCTTCGTCCCATGAAAGTTTTATTTTCCACAAATCTTGAATGAGTAATTTCGCAACAACGACTACAGGCCCTATCAATCCCAGAGGGTCAAACAGTTTCGCTATTGCTAAAAAGATAGAACGCTTTGAGGTGCAATTTGAATAGAATTAGGACTTCACTGATATGTGAATGGAATCTGTTTTTGGATTCAAAAAAAGACCGAGAGTTTTAATCCTATCCGATCAGTCTAGAGCCATAAGGCCTTGTTGTGAGTCACCGACTAAGTTTTCAACTAATTTAGGCTCGTTTGAGGACCATTTCCTGATACTAAATCCGCACTTTGCTAGAAGCTGAATTAGATCGTTGCGTAAATATGGATTTCAGAATGGTCAACCAGAATACGGTAGAGGTACTATTACCAAGGGTCTCAGGCTTTATCTATTGTCCAAGGCTACCTTCCAAATTATTTAATCCTGTACAGCTGAATAGGATTTACACAAACATGGCAATTTGGCGTAAAAGAAAGTTTCCCATCTATAGAAATATAAATGAACGAAGATAGAACCTAAATAGTAGCAATTGTGGAAAGCTCAGATTGCCTGGGCTAGTATATTTACTGAACATCCTTCACTAAAAGAGATTTAAAAAGGCAGATGTTCTAACAAGTAATATACTGTCTAGTCGCTGACAAAATAAAAAAGAAACATATTTACAATCCTATAATTCGCTTTGGTGTACTCAACACCATGTTTGTGAGTGGTTACGTACATATATAATATAAATGATACACAGACTGTCGGTCGGTCGCTTCTGCAAGAATGTCTAGCATCAACTGGTCTCAGAACTATTTTAATTGAGACAGCAGACTCTATTATAATTGCTAACAATGAAACCTTAGATGTTTGGAACCAGAGTTAGTTCTTCATTAGCCCTAAAATTCAAAGTTCTCTAATTCAAATATATTACATCATAGTAAGGGCGCGTCCATAAAATATGTTACCAATTTGAGGGGGAGAAGGTCACGCCATAAACTACGGTTGGTAACAGTTGGATGATGAAAAGGGGTGGGGAGGGTTGAGTGGGAGTAACTTTATGAACTTAGATAAAGTTTAGTACGTTTCCTAATGATAAATTTAAACAAAGTTTGCGAATTTTGTGAAAGATGTCCCTGCAAATAATAACTTGAGGGCATATCATAGTCTGTCACGTGAGAAATTACATGGTTTACGTTCGCTGACTTTATATTTTGAAAAATGTAAATATACTATCGAAATTTTGCTAGTAACCAATGGTGCCACATGCCCTTAATAAGTTCCACAATCGCTTTCATATTTCAGACTTCTCAATCTCTCTCTTATTCCCGTATTTTCCCATTTTATGAAAGAATTACTCTTTGTTACCCTGCTTTCAAGAAACTTACCCATTTTCTCGTCTTCTTGCTTAAATTCGAACTGACTTAAAAGAACCAAATAAGAAAATCCAACTATTTTTTTTAAAAGTTAATTTTTTTGATTCGAATGTTTTCTATTATATATTTGATTCGGAATTCATCTCGTTTGGTTGAACATTTAGTTATGTGATTGCAAATGCAACTATTTTGTTACGTTGAAGGTTAAACTACTTTGCTGAACATTATTCTTTTTCTTCGTTCAAGGTACATATCATCGGTTAAAAATTTAACTATTTTTTGGAAAATTCGTTTTATTTTTGATTTTTTTAAATTTAACTATTTAGTTGAAGACATCCTCTTCATGAAAATTTGAACTATTTGTTCGAAATTGATGTATTTTGTTAAAAATTCGTATTTCTTTGTATTCTTTGGTTTCTTGGTATTCTTTGGTTGTGAATAAACTCTTTTGTTGAAAATTCATATTTTTGGGCTGAAAATTCTACTGAATGAAAAAGACATTTTTTGCCTTTTAATTTTCGAGTAAACTAATATTATTTAGAAATTTTTAATTTATAATTCAACAATTTAGTAGAAAATTAACTATTTAGTTTGAAATTGAATTTTTGATTAAAAAATTCTATTTTTTAGTTGAAAATACAAACGTTTTGTAAATAATTTGTCTTCTCGGCTTTAAAATACAACAATTTTATTGTAAATTCTTATTTTTTCATAGGCCATTTTTTTGGGTGGAAAATTCATCTTTTTGGTTGAAACTTCAACTATTTGATAAAAAATGGATGCCTATTCTTGAAAAGTCGTCTTTTTGAGTAGAGATTTAATCTTCTTCATTGAAAATTCATCTTTTTGATTGAGCATTGAACTATTTTGTTGAGTATTCGTTCTTTTTCATTGAACTAAACTGGTCGAAAATAAGTTTTTTTTTTACTAATGATTGATTTTTCAAACTGTAAATTCAGCGATTCTATTTTTAGTTGAAAATAAATCTTCCTAGATTAAAAATTAACTTTTTTGTTGAAAATTCATATTTTCCGGGCTAAAAGTCAACTGGTTTTCAAAAATATTCGACTTTTTAGCTTGAAAACTCAACTTTTCTCATTGGAAATTTGTCTTTTTGGGTAGAAAATTAATCTTCTTTCTTGAAAATTCATCTATTTGGTTGGAGATTCAACTAATTTGTTATAAAATCGTCTTTTTTCGTTGCATTTAACTGGCTGCAAATTCGTTTTTTGTTTTGTTTTTTGAAATGTAGTTTTTAAAATGAAAAATTATGTATTTCATTTTTGGTTAAACATTGATTTTTTTTATTAGAAAATTCAATTGTTTAATGAAAAATTCACGTCTTTTGTTGAAAATTCCACTTCTGGTGGAAAATGAAGTTTTTTAGTTAAAAATTCACCTTTCTAGGTTAAAACTTCAGCTACTTGGTTAAAAAACAAGTATTTTGTTGAAAGATCCATTATGTTGTTGGGAATTCAACTATATTACTAAATCCTCTTTTTTTGTAAAAAATTAAACCATTTTTTGTAAATTCGTATTTTTTAATTTAAAATTCCTCTCTCATCGTGAAAAAGTCATTTTTCCTATCTGAAAATTTGTCTTCCTTGGTTGAAAATTAATATTTTTGTCAAAAATTCAACTGTTTTGTCGAAAAAATTCTTCTCTTAGGCTTAAAATTCAACTATTTGTTTGAAAGTTCAATTGGTTGAAAGTGAAACTATTTGGTTTAAATTATTTTTGTTGCTGCAATTCGTCTTTTTGGGTTGAAAATTCATCTCTTTTGGTAGAAAATTAATCTTTCTTGTTTGAAGATGCAATATATTGATTTACAGTTTTATTTTATTACTCTTATATTACACATTTATATATATATATATATATATATATATATATCGAAAAGCAAAATTTT
>CAKNXH010060915.1:197659-210455 GCA_932178445.1 Andricus quercusramuli
CGAAAATACTAATCGTACGATCGGTTGCTGCTCACATGCTGCTGCTGTGATTTACTATCTATCCCATGCTCGATATTTTTCGAAAATCGTTCGACCAGCGGAAATATTGAGCAAACTGTTCGTACGACGAAAAATGGTGCCTGTAATTAATGAGGATTCCGACGATGATTAATCCAAAACTTTTATGAAGGATTTCCATTTCACACACTAATTAAAACATTCAGAAACATTAAAAACACACCATTTGATCATAAGTAATATTCAGCATTTCATCATTAATCCATGATACCCTTATGAAAAAGAAGTATTGGTAAGTATCAGACCTAAGACTTTTTTTGCGAATAAGTATTGGAAAGCCAATACTTTTTCGGGAAAAAAGCACTGGATCCAATACTTACCAATATTTCTTCTTAATAACGGTATCTGCCATCTGTGAAAGTTTTTACTTGAAAAAACTACCGTCCACATTGATTAAAAATTTGAAAAAATTCTAAAAGTTAGCACAGGAGATGAACTTTCATTTATGAAAAATTTGGAATAGTACTCAAAAAATTGTTGACCAAAAATTTTTTTTGAAAATTTGAATTTCTCTCAAAAATTTGAATTTTGCGCCAAAACACTGGATAAAATTTTTTTTGGTATATTCTAATCATTTGTTTTTTACTAATTTTTTCATATTTTTCCATTACTCAGATGTGTCACAAAAAAATAAAAACCATAAAACACATTTTTAGCCACCATGACTATGGGGGTGGTGATGGGGGTTCAAAAATGTGGGAAAAAAGTTATGATTCCAAGTCCCAGAAAAGGGGTCGTTGAAAATCTGATACCAGCCAAGGGCATTTTTGACCTGCTTAACGGGCTAGGCCCTTTGGTTGGTTCATTCAAATATTTTGTTGAATGAATTATGGTTCAAGAACATTTTTTGTGAGTGTATATTCTTTGTTGAGAATCATATTTTATTATTCAATAATTTGTATACTTCGCACTTGTGCTTGTAAAAGTTATTGTTGACAAGAGTCGATTACAGACGGTGTGTTGGCACTCTGCAGAGAATTTACTGGCGAATAGCATACACATGTATTTCGGCGCGAACACTTTATTTGGGGCAATGTCAAAACCGGTCGTTACACACATTTTCAATTGAAATCCTCCTCTGGCGTTATAATTTTACTTTGACAAGCGTCGATGCGTGCCGTGAGTTAGTTTGATATATTATTATATATTCATCCGGCTCTTCGTTATGCACTTTATTTATCAACTTTACTGTATGTGTGACATTCTGTTCTTCTGCAAGTGGACGTTTATTTCAGGAAATATTTTCATTCAATTATTCTTATATGTCAACTGATTATGAATTTACTTCAAATTCCGCTCACCAGTTTATTAAACTTTATCATATTTAAATATTAGCTCGAACCTCAATATCTATCCAATCACTTGAAAGATCACAAATTGTATATCACATGATATGATGAATGAATATTGATTAACTAAGCTAAACTTTAGATCGAATGTTAAAAATTGAACAATAAGGAGTTTAAAATATGATTCTGAATCTGTTTAAGATAAAACAATCTTTGAACTTTTAAAATTGTTGTGTTTTAATTCGAAAGCTTTATTAGTTGAGCAAATTTAAACTTCTGATCGAAACTTTATAAACAATTTTTAATTTTAAAATTAATTCAAATTCATGTCTTCATGACTGAATACTTTTATTCAATTTTCAATCCTATTTAAATATTGTTTCAATGCGAAATATTCAATTTTTAACACATTCGTTCTAAAAATTTCAAATATTAAAAAATAAACGATTTGAAACTGAATTGTTCAAGATAGAAAGCTTTGAAGTGTTAAAACTTCATAGTGTCAACTGGAAGCTTTAAACGTTACAATTTGAATTGTTCTATTTACAACATGTTCACTTTTTGAATGAAAGTGATGAATTTGATGTATGTATAAACAAAAATGGAAGAAAAGTTTTAATATTGAACGACTTGATATTAAAATAATTTAACTTTTTTTTCCAATTGGAAGAGGATTTTTTTGTTTTTACATTGTTATTGAGTTTGAAAGGAGGAAATTTCCATTTTTAATTTATATTGAACTCGCAGAGTTCTATATTTTTAAGATTTTGGTCGAGATGGAAAAGGGGCAATTTTGCTTTTCAATTGTTCATGAATTGGAAGAATAATTTATTATTTTCAACATTAGTATTGAGTTGGAAGAGAGAAAATTTTCGTTTTAAATTTTTTCTGAATTCGAAGAAGCCCTTTGTTTGATTTTATCATTTTTGTTGATTTTGAAGGAATGCAATTTTAGTGATTTTTTTTCTGAATTGGAAGAAAATATTTCTTCTCAACAGTTTCATTGAGTTTAAGAAAAAAATATTATTTTCAATTTTCATCTGAATTATAAGAGGTAAACGTTTTATTTTTAACATTCTTATTGAGTTGGAAGAGAGTAAATTTTTTTATTTTAAGACGTTTATAGAATTGCAAGGGACGAAATTGTGTTTATTTTTTCTGAATTAGAAGAGGCTATATTTTTTTCTTAGCACTTTATTTTAGTTGAAGAGGGGAACTTTTTATTTCAATCTTATTTCCGAATTGGAAGAGCAACTGTTTTGTTCTTTATATTTTTACCAAGCTGAAGACAGGCAATGTGTTCTTAACATTGTTATTGAGCGTGAAAGAAGGAAAATTTAGTTTTTAATTATTGTTGAATTGGCAGCGGGACATTTCACATTTTTAAGACTTTTATTGGGTTGTACAAGAGAACATTTTCGTTTAAAATTTTTCATGAATCAGAGGAAGGATGATTGTGAAAATGGTAGTTATTTATTTTTTCAGAATTGGAGGAGACTTTTATTTCTTCTTACCATTTTGTTTTAGTGGACGGACGGAGGGACTTTTCATTTTCAATCTTGTTTCTGAATTGAAAGATGATAATTTTTTATCTTTAACATTTTGATTAAGTTGAAAGAGGGGAAATTTTGGTTTTCATTTATTTTTTTTTTGTAAACTGGACGAGGCACTTATTTTGTTTTGAACATTTTCATTAAGATAGAAGGAAAATTTTTCGTTTATTGATTGTTTTTCTGAATTGGAAGATGCCATTTTTTTCTTTTTAACAATTTTGTTGAGTGCAAGATAAAAATTTTTCTATTTTTAATTTTTTTTCTGAATTGAAAGAGGGATATTTTTTATTCTTGAAATTTTCATTGGGTTAAAGGGAGCACATTTTTCATTTTTAAGATTTTCATAGAGCTGAAATTGAGCTACTGCAAAGTTCGTTTAGTTTGGTTCGCAACAATGTGCCAACTGACGCTTTCGAAGGGGTTGAGGGTACAAGGGTTTGAAAATTGAAATACTGTAAGCTGAAGATTGAATTTTGAAATACATTGAAATTGGAAAAGTGACAACGCTGCACAATGGGCAAAAGATAGATGAAAATTCGAACAAAACGAAAAAACCTCGGAAGATTCACTAAAACCAATTAGGCTCTTATCCAGACTTGCTATTTCCTGAATCTTTACTACTTAAATTTGAAAGCGACATATTCTATTGTGCATTTATATTTTTCAAACGTAAATCTTTGACTCGCCAATTTATAGAATTTAACAATTTTGCAGTTCAATGGAATTTAATTTAAAATTTTTTGACTGGAAAACGTTAAAAGCTTCCATTTTGCACGTCTAAATTATTAGGCATTTGAGTTAAAGATTTATATTCTCATTCTAATAATAAGGTATTAGTTTTATGTCAAATTTGACTTCGCCGGTTTTCATTTAAGCTTCAAGTTTTGAGACCCTCTGTGTAAGAAAGAAACTATTTTTACAAAGGTCTGTCTGTAGGAGTAGTAGTGGTGGTTTTTAGTCACGATCACTTTCAAAAAAATAAAAGGACGAATTCGTTAAGCAGCACTTTGTGGTCGAAATGTGCAAGATACGAAAAAAAATGAATCGACAAAAATTATTTATCCAAAAAAGATCTAAAAACTTGTTGTTGATAATTGTTTGTTAGGACGCGTAGTTTTTGTTTGAATCGTGAAAAATAACATAAAAAATTAGAAAAATAAATTGTTTGGAAAAACGACACAAGGTATGTAAGAAATGAAGACAAAAGTTGTTCTTCATTAGAAGTTCAACAAATGGTTAAGAAATAATTTTTTGATGGGATGCGTAGTTTTTGTAAAACTCGTTCGACTGAAAAGTTTTAAATTCAGAAGAATTCCAATTTGAATGCTTCAATTTGCAGTTTAGTTTTCATTGCTTCCAAAGACAAAATTTTCAGTTTTAAGAGCTCCAATTTGTTAAATTTAATGACTTTGAAAAATCTTTGCTAACCGGGAAGTAACCGGGAATTTTTTTCCTCGAATCAAACGACTACCTTGATCTGTCTTTCTGACTATTTGCTGATTGAATTACACAGCAGGTACCTCTATTTTGAAGAGTTACAGTTGTAATTTGAATATTTTTGAAAATCATTTTCAAGTCATTAATTAAATTTATGGATTACGTACCAGCGTGTGGTTTGATACTAGAAGAGAAACAGTGTTATTGGACGTGTCCAATAGAGCAAGGGAACCATCGTCTGCTTGATAAATGAACTTGTCGTGAGAAATCCATGTCGGTGGTAGCCGATGTGGTGTCAGATCGCCACCTAAACACTCCTCCAATGACAAACGCCTTCCGCTCCAGTACAAAAGTTCGTCAACGTATCTGTAATTAGTAACAAGTTCCTTTCAACGGAACTAAAACACTTGACAGTGAATTTTCTCGACATTATTTTCTTTTTCTAAAGTTAATTGGACAAACTATCTCTCAAATTTTACCCTTAACTTCCGATAGATAGCGGACTATTGTGTGAAAGACTTTTCTCAAAGTTGTAAAATAGTTATTTATCACGCTATACAAATTGCAACATGAAAATACAATAATGGTGTTCATAAAACACATACATGATTTCAGTCCTTTTTGATGCCTTTACTTTTGCTCCGTATGAAAAGTGAAAGATGAAAAGTGCGAAGTCAGCGATTATTAATAAAAACTTTACATCTATTACTTTGATAGACTGGACCAACTCGAAGCGATTAGTTACCATGAATTGCCGACTATTCGCCACAATTTGCCACTAATTACCTACAAATTATCATAGTTTATCATATCTTAGCATGAATTACCACAAAGTGCCCAAAAATTTGAAAAACTTCGGATACTTTAAATTTTCGTAAATTTCTAGTAGTTGCTTATTTTTCAAAATTTCGTACATAATTCTGATGTTCATCTTTGGCTTTAGGGTCAGGTGAATTGAAAACAATTAAATTGCTCAAAAAATTTTGGCACACAATGGTGGCCTTCATCAATGAATTGCATTGAAGCTGTAAAAATTACATAATTTCTTTTAGGTAATTAATTAATTCTCTGTTCTCGTTGTAAATTATTCATGTAAAATTAACATTTTCTCAAATTACGCTGCAGAAAAAATATAAACTTATGAAAAACATTGCAGTTAAATATTTTTTCAAATATCCTTCAAAATAATTTTACAGTGACGCACATTTGATGAAAAAATGTACACCTCAGTGTAAAAAGTAAAAAGTTATCACAAAAGATTTTAGTTAAAGAACTATTTTCAAAAATGTTTTTTCGAGACGAAAATTTAATGAAAGCAAGTTTTTTCAGTTGTGTTTAAAACATAAATCATCATAAGTCGGCCAAATATCATAAAAACTTAAAGTAGATTTTTCGGGCTTCAATAATGTTTGAAACTACAAATCTTGCTGACGTTTCGTAGTTTTGCACACAATTGAAACCCGAAAAACCTACTCTAAATTTATTAAAATAAATCATCGTGGGAGCATTAAATGTATTATGAAAACTGTTTGAAATTTGGTACACATGAAAAGTATATTCCAGAGATGCCCACAAAACAATCATGAAGTTTGAAATGACCTTTTGTTAATTAATATATATTTATTCGCAAATTAAGGCTGGTCGCTGACCACATTTTTCTACTACCGCCTACAAAAAGTATCGAGGAAACTTCAACTTTGAAACAAGTTCCAGGAAAAAAATGTGCTCTAAATAGTTAAAAGAAGATTTCTGGAATTTTTTTAAATAGATTAATTAAAAATTGGAGGAAGTATGTGCTTTGTAAAATAGTGCGCCACGCTTCAACGATTGCACTGTAAAGAACAACAGCTATTTCACTGCCTGACGAGTCTTTCGGGCGTCGCGCACTTTTTCACAAAGTACATATTTCGGCCAATTTAATATGAATCAATTCTAAACTTTCCAGAATTTTTTTTTCAACTATATAGATTAACTTTCTCGCTGGAAAGTTCCCTCGAAACTTTTTGTCGGCGGAACTAGAAAAACGTGCTTAGCTACCGGATATAATTTGCAATTGAAAATCATTAAACAAAATGTCATTTCGTACTTTTTCATCATTCTGTAGACATATCTAGAACATACTTTGTATGCATCCCAAGTTTCAAACTGTTTTCATAATATTTCGTCGAGTTATAGCGATTTATTTTTCAATCACTTATTCTTAATCAGGAAATTTTTTTTCAGTTTTCAATTTTTGTTATTAAAGCTATTCAACGGACAAGAAAAAGGTAATAGAAAGAAGTTTTGTCTGGTTATTCTTCACAAGCCTATATAAAAAAATAATAATTTTGCGAATTTGGACATCTTATTTATTGAGACGCTGTCAGCGTTCTTGAGCGTCAGGCGAGTTATTGAATCCGAGAGCTTAAATATCAAAAATGTCCTGACTATACTTTAAAGTGAAGATAAAGTTCCCAAAATTTCTCCATATGAGCAGAAATCATTTCTGTGTCACAAAAAACGTCTGAAATCATGCATTTGTTATACAAAATACTTTTTAGGACTCAAATGTTTTTTCAGTGCGAATCGTAAGGCAGCAAGCACAAGCCGAAGGCGAGTGCGTAACCGCGAGATTGAGACGATTGCATAATATAATATTATGCACCTTGGTTCACAATATAATACTATAATGCGCAATCTTTTTTCTTACCCAAGGAGGTAGATAGCTGTAACAATACCAGCAATGACGATGCCAATAACCAAAAGTGAGAATATTATGCTCCGCCAGTTGTGACCACTTTCTCCATATGTAAGGTCCTGGAATTAAAATAGAAATATGTTATAAATTAACGTTTTCGGGGTATTTTTTTTTGTAAAAGAGCGGAAGCCATTTAATTTTTTATTTAAATTAAAAACTCAAATAAGGATAAAATTAGTGAATGATAATTGACATTTATAATAATTCTTATGCAACCATAATTTCTTGTTTTGATTTCCGGTACTGTTTTATTGAGTAGCCTCATTAGTGTGACTTCGCTACAAATTATTTGTCTCATCACGCTGAAATTTGTGCAGCATACAGAGTTTGAATTTCAGTTCAGGATGATGTTTCGATTACATAAACTTCGGCAAACAAGCTCAGAATAGTTGAGACATCGTTAGGCTTGATGGTATAGCGAATTCAATTTCAAATCTAATGAGTTGAAATTGTTGAATATTTTTCTAATATTATCTTTACTTTATTGGGAAATAGAAATCTGTGTCAGATGATTCCCACAGGCCTCACGGACCCCTATTTCCGCTATTGTACCCTATATTCTACTATTGTCCATAAAGTATCCTATTTTCAAGATTTGATCCATTTAGTATTCTAATTTCAGTCATTAGGCTAAATTTTGAATAAAATCGAGGCGTCCAAACCTTGCGCGAAATAACATGAAAGATGACAAAGTTCTCCGCCTAATAATTCTAAAATCTTGTGCATTTTTAAAATCTTCAAGAGGATATTGGGAAATCATTCAAAATGTTTTAGTTTTATGTAGAATGTCCTCCATGCCTCGAGAAAATATTATGAATTCTTTTCTGTTTCAAGTCAAAATCTGAGCTTAGAGTAAAAAGGTCGTAGAAATAAAAAAATGGTACTTTAAATTTTCACAACTTTTTGGTGTACGTTCAAGCCCTAGAACATCTTAAAATACCCATTCTTCCGGGAGTGATGCATAATTGAATGAAGTTTGAAAATTTCGATATTTTTTGCAATATCTTATTAAAGAATTGACAGAAAAACTTTGTTCAGAGCCTCGAGACGCAATACTAATAAAATAAGTGTGTTTTTATATTTCTTGCCTGTTCATAATTTATAAAGGAAATAATAATTAGTAGAAGAAAAAAATAACTGGAGTTTTCACAAGCTTGAGGTGTATCTTATTCAATTAATTAGTTTTAGTGGGAAAAGTTACGTAAGATCTGGAGGGGGGGGGGGGGGGGGGGGGAGATCAGTGGAAAACTACGATGCATTACATGGGGGACGTGGGATCCAAAAATGTCCAAAAAAGCATTACGTATTTATTGAACGGCCTATTACCTTGATTTTGTTTCGACTGTAGTTTTATCACTAAGAAATTTCGACCTTTTTCGAGAATTTGTGAAGCTAGCTAAAATATTGATTAACAAAAATTACTACCTTTACATATGAAAAATCTACTGCCTTCAACAAGTTTTCTATCATACCTCAGTTTTGTAAGAAAATACCCTTTGAACGTGATAAAAGTACCCTCTGTACCATTTTTTTTATTCCATAAGGAATGGGCGGTCTGTTGTTCATAAAAAATGTTATGCCTTCATTTACAAACTAATACCTCAATTATTACAATTTATAAGTTTGTCTTGTTTATGCATGTTGAAGAAGAATCTACACAGAAAAAAGGGAAGCTTACTTTTGCTACGTTTTATTTTTTGATGGTCTTGTTTCAACCGTTGCTCTGGAAATTTCATGCAATTTTCTTTTGTTTAACAACGTAATTCCACCCGCATGAAAATCAATTATATTGAAGTAGAAAGTACATAAAGTATAGAAAATGTGAAGCTGAAGTATAGTTGAAGTATAGCTGAAGTATAGCTGTAGTACGAGATATACGTTATCTATACTTAATTATAACTGGAGTATAGTCAATGCAATATACATCTCACTCATTTGTTTTTTAAGATATCTTAGCAACGGGATGAAAATAATGCATCATGAATGGCAGCTTGTCTAATAATATTAAAATTTCGCGATTCTATTGATTTCGTAAGGAAACATGCTTTGAATATTGTTCGCAAGTGCAAGGAAAGTACGTTAATAAAATTTGGAAGTTCCATGAAAATTCGTTTAATTTTTCCTCACGATACACACTTCAATTCAAAAATTTGATGTCAGGTATCCCATTATATTCTATCATCAAGAATACGGCTAAGTTGAAATTAGTTCAATGCACAAGTCAAAAAATATTTAGTTTTAAAGTTAAAAGTTTTTTTTAGCTAAATGAACATTTTGAAATCTTGAGTTCCACTCTTTGCTAAATTTAGAAAAGTGTTCCTAAAAATTTGCAAAAAATCATAGTATCAAGAGTAATCCTATTCTCTGGATCTAAATCAAAAGCACGAATAAATATCATGTAATTGTTGAGTGCTTACACAACTTGCAACTTCAGCTTTCTTTATATTCCATTGTATATCTAATTGAATCTGAAGTTTCAGCTTCTAAAAAAATCAGGTTATCGACGAACCTCGGACTTTTGACTCCCAAAAATTAATATTGCACAAGTAGATATTTCGTATGAATATCAAGCAATTACATAATATTTAATTGTGCCCTTGACTTAGATTCGAAAAGTAGGATTCACTCTGGATTTTCTGATTTTTTCCAAATTTTTAGAAACACTTTTCTATATTTAGCCAAGATTTTAAGTCAAGGTTTCAAAATGTTCATGAAGCTAAAAAACGTTTAACTTCGAAATTAAATATTTTTCAAATCGTTCTTTAAGATATTTTTAACGCAGGCTTATTTGACGAAAAATTTTCCGATCGTCCAAATGATTCCACTCACAAAGTCGCAGATTCCATTTCTGCACAGATATTCGTCTTTGAAGTCTTTGAAGTGAAGTATGTATTTTCAAACGGTCAAAGTAAATGTACCCAGACTTTCTCTCGGTAGTGTACTTCATCTATACTCTGACAAAACTTCAGCTATACTTTTCAAATATACTTAGGCAATACTTTCCCTATATGTACATCAACGATACATCGTTATACTTTAGCTATTTTGAGATATACATTCAATATGATTTGTTTAAATATGCGTCAAGTATGAGTGATAGTCTCATACTATCTGAGATATGACTCCCATGCGATATCACAACCCAGCTTTTTTCTGTGTACTTATTTATATCTGAAACGTTATTTGAATGTAACATTTTTATCAATTTGTGCCATCCACATTTTGTAGGTCTTTCTTGTTGTGAAACCACTGAAGTAGTATTGTAGAGAACAATTTGGTAATTTTCGTGAAATAGACTCGTTGCGTATTCTTTGTGTCATAGACTAACGGCGCCACGAATTGCATTCGGCGTCCTCGGTGAATATCATTGGCCTCCCATTTCAGTTGGGGTTGCGTTTAGATTCGCATGCATATTGCATTCAGGTTATGTCTGTGGCAGGACCAGCCGGAACATGCTCGGACCATGTAATACATACTGCAGCAGGATTTTGGAATACGCGTGAATCAACACTGAAAGCGCAATGTACTTAGAGCCTGTCATGTAGGCCGTCTGGAAATTATGCACAGCGTGGGTAAACGTTTATGCTTTAGCTCGACAGATCCCTTCGATCTTTCATATCAGCGCAACTGTTTCAATCTGAATCTCAAGTGGAGCAAGAGAACGCCATTTAAAACAAAATGAAAATAAACTTGAAAAACAAGCACGTTAGAATACTTCTATTTTTCTTTTGGCCTTTTCTCCGTTTTCACTTTTCCGATTCAAGTTGTGAACGGCTCAGTTGAATTTTTAAACAAGAAAGATGATTTCTTAACATAATGGTTGAATTTTTCACTAAAAATATGAATCTTGAACGACGAAAAATGGATATTTAATAAGGAAGTTCAACTTTCCACCGAGTAGTTGAATTTTCAATAAAAAATGATTACGAAAAATAGAATAGTGGATCTTTCAACGGTAAGAGATTTTAATTTCAAATCAAAAACAGTTGTCGTATTTAACCAAAATGATGAAATCTCAACGAAAAATGTGATAGTTGATACTTCAGTCAAAATAGAATTTAGTTTTTAATCGAAGGCAGTCAAATACAAACAATCGATACAAATGTTTTACAAAATAGTTGAATCCTCTACCAAAAGAGATTAATTTTTGGCTAAAAAGTTGCATTTTTGACCAAAGACGGTACAATTTCTACTAAAAGAAATACATTTTGTTAACCAAAAAGACGAATTTTCAACAAGGGAGTTAAATTTCTAACCAAGACAAATTTTTCAGTGAAGTCAGAAAAAATATTTTAACCAAATTATTAAACTTTCAAACCATAAAGTCAAATTTTGAACAGTATAGTTAAAATTTAATCTAGAAACGATCAATTTTCAAAAAAAAAAATGGAATAGTTAAATTTACAGTTAAAAAAATTGCCTTTTAACAAGAAAATAACGAATTGTCAACAAACCAATCAAATTTCTAACCAAAGAGCTGGATCTTCAAATAATAGAAATTAATTTTTAAATAATAAGTTAAACTTTCAACCAAGTAGTTTAGTATTCAATGGAGAAGATTAATTCTCCCCCAAAAAGCAAAAATTTGAACAAAATGCATTAATTTCCAACCAAAAAAGACCGAATTTTCAACATAATGAATAAATCTTAAATCAATAAAATAAATTTTTAAAAAAGTACTTTATCTTTTGATTAAGTACTTGAGGTTTTAACCAAAAAAGATCAATTCCTAGTGAAAAATTGTATAGCAGAATTTTCAACTGAAAGAGATCAATTTTGAACAAAAAATGAATTAGTTAAATTTTCAGTGAGGGAATTAATTTTTAGATAAGAAAAATGAATTTTCTAGTAAATAGTTAAATATTCAACAAAATAGTAGAATTTATAACCAAGAAAGATGAATAGAAGGCTTTTCATTTAAAAATAATTAACTTCTAACGAAAACTAGTTCGATTTTATTATTGGATTCTTTCAATTCAGTTCGCATTTTAGCAGAAAAACGAGAAAGGGGAAGTTTTTTAAAACACGGGAAGAAGAAGAATTTTTTAAAGAGGGGTAAAAAGGGAATATAGGACGGTGCGAGAAGTCTTTATTTAGATGCTTTACTTCCTGGAAAGTCCCATTCCGGCAAGTCATATTGCAGCAAGTCACATTGCGGAAACTCTCATCTTAAAAAATATGAAGTCAAAAAAGAATTAGCAAAAAGTATCAGGGTGAGTTAAATTATTCCTGTGACCAATCACAGAAGTGTCTCTTCCCACTGGATGCTGGAAAGGGATAAGGGTGGAATGGAAGCTTCTAATGTGTCCCCTAAGGGTTTACATTTTTCTTGTATCTCTTCCTATTCCTTTACACACCCCCACCCACTTACTTGGTAGTGGGAGGGGGACCTACAGTTTAAGGTGGGTTTCGAACCACCAAGCCAAGCCTTTCGAGCCTTAAGTACTTGGAGAACCTTTTTCTCTAGAGGTACCGGCCCCACGACTCTCCGGAGATGAACAACTCCCTTGCTAGGCAAGTGTTCACCGCATGGGCCACCGAGGCTCTTCCAGAGTGCGAGGTAGGAATCGAACCCACAAGCCGACGGAGTGGGTCCAAAGAGTGGGTCACAGGTGTGTTTTTTAACACTTTTGCCAATTTTGTATGGACTTTAAATGTTCTGTGAGAGATGCCGCTATGTACTGCCGCGAATGTGACTAGTC
>CAKNXH010060916.1:4522-43422 GCA_932178445.1 Andricus quercusramuli
TATATATATATATATATATATTTAATTGTAATCTACTTATTTTATAAGTATAATATACTGGGTTTTTGAGAATAAATGAAAGAAAATGGAGATGAAATTTTTGCCATCGAAATCTTTCTTTAATGCTTATGTACAAGTTTTAATAATCGTTGCATATAATTTGAATTCTTCTTTGAGAATTGAATTCATTCATTGGAAAAAATGAACATTAACACAAGTTTTAGAATCTCTGTACATAATTTCAACTCTCCTTTGAGAATTAAATTCATTTATCAAAAATGAACATTTAGACATGTTTTGGAAATCGCTGTACATAATTTTTCAACTCTTCTTTGAGAATTGAAATTCACTTATCGAAAAAGAATATTACTCTTTATCCACAGCCATTGCCTCCTGTGATTGAGTTTTATAGCCTCATGGAAGAGTGTCGGTTGTATGAGGAATCAGTATCCTCTTATCAGCTCGCCAGCTGAGAGCGATCTTGTTTTGCTCAAACGAGTGGACTTCATGTTTTCGGCTTCCAATCAACCGTTGAGGTCGAATAAGAGTTTCGTAATGTAGCAAAGTTCGCTTGTAGTCGTCAAACGTTATTGTCCTTAATGTGGACCCTTTAATACCTTTAGCTTTCTTGTTTCCCTCGTCATTCCCCAAAAATATATAGCCATACAATTTTCATCTTATCCCGACAAGTTCTGTTACAATTTATCCGTTTCATTCGTCTTTCAGGAGCCCCAAAACTTTTTTGTTCAGTAATTTAGTATCATAGATATTATTTGGTGGATAGTCTGAGGTATCAAATTTTTACGAATAACTTTTAAGATACTCATAAAAGTTTGGAACTGTAGTGTGGTAAATCAAGCTGTCTGTGTCAGTATAGAGTAATTTTGTCTTGTCATTGGAGGTGTACTTCATGTAATTGTAATGAAAGTCATAAATCATTATCTTTGATAGGTCGAGAACAGTGAATCCAATATAAATTGGCTTATTAAAAGTAATTTCAGTTTTATTTATCTCAATAATCACCATGTCTTCACCAAAGATAGTGCAGCTATGAAAGTTTGGTTTGGCAATCAGAGCTTTTGCACCCCATCTACCCTCCCACTTTGTCACTAACCTAACATCTTTATGCTTCCTTACGTTCTCCATGGTCTTGCCGAAGACTGAGTTATTCATGAGTTTAAAATTTTTTTTTTCAAACTCATTTTTTGCCTGCTTTCTTAACTCTGTATTTAAATCAATATAGTCTTTTAGCCAAGGTTTTTGCTCGGATTGTAAAACTCTGTGAACTTTAACAAGTTTCATTCCCAACTTTAAATACTGTTTTAGGTTTTGATAATGGAGAACGTATTTTGTTTTTGATTTCAAATTGGTTATTAGTTTAGGAATTTTAGATGTGGGAAGAGGAGGTACAAAATGCTCTGGACATAATGGCAGTTCCTTATGAAAATCATGGAGTTCTTCAGGACATTCCACATCTACTTCGAGAATATAGCCTATTTCTGAATCATGAAGAATACTGAAAAAAATTGGCTCGTTTTCAAAATTTGTGAAGAATTTAAAATCACGATAGGGCAAATATCGACTGATAGCTTGTCCGTACTGATTGCTTATATCAAAATACATAATTTAAGATTCGGGTTCCAATTAATTACAATTCAATCCCATGAATCTATTATTTGCCTACGCATACCTATTGGAGCACTGAGACACACCACATCTGATGGCACTTTCAAACAGTAATAACATTTCTACATCTGTTAATAGGTCAAGTTTAATTCCAGTATACTTCAACATAGCACCAAAGGAAAGTCCAGGTGCTGTAAAGTAGTGCAGGGGATCTAAATTGTAAGTTTCAATACAACGACATCTAAAACTTTCGAAAACGTCTGCCAAAAGAAAAATATAATTTTTCAAGTACAAGTCTGAATATTCACCCAACGTTTTTAAATTTAATTCATCCCAAACCTTGCAAGCATGATCATAATCTTTATCTGAAATACCCTCATCATTTAATTTTGAATAAAATTCCGCTTTTGCTGGTAGACAATCTTCATCTAATTTCTGCCAGTTATCAACATAATCATATGGAAATACACCTTTTCTCGTTGATAATGCAAATTCCCCATCACTTTTACAATATTTTTTTGTTATAAATTTTTCATCATTACTAAGATTTGAAGCTAATTTGGAGAGGCTACTTGGAATGAATCGAAAAGAGTCAATAAATCTCAGTTTAACTTTTATATTTTGCACATTTTTTGTAAAGGATATATACTTTTCCTTATTGATGGGTGTTGATGAGATACCACCATCAAAGCTTGTGGCCAATTCTTTTATAAAAAAATTTTCGTCGTAACCAGATAAGATGTGAAATACTATGAGAATTGTATGTAAGTCTTGGCAGTTTACATTACACCTGTCGTGAGCAAGACCACGGTATTTCCCCGTAAAATTACAGTGATCACGATGTTTCACATCATCTTTGTCAAAATCTTGCTCACAAATATGACAAACTTTGGCATTTTTAAAATCATACTCTTGCTTTGCAGTTGAAGGTTACATTCATTCTTTCAAATTTCGGAATATCCTCAAGAGTAATTTGAAACTTGATATCATTATATTTGTGTTCTGAACCATTAATCTGAGGATAATCACTAGTACGGCGAGAATTAATTGTAGCAGGATAAAGAGCTGCCATTACTGACCAGAGAAAACAATATGAATCTTTATTTTTGATGTTGAGCACAGCTTTTTTTCTCTGAATAAAATCGGGTGATTCAACGAGAATTGAAAACCCAACCTGAAACGGGGCGTATCTATTAATATTTATCCTTAAGTTCACAATTTCGATTAAAGTCCAACCAAATTCTGTTGTTTTTAGTTTATCAATTTTAGCTTGAACCTGTTCTTTCACTTTTTCCTCAAACCATCCACCAATATTTGTCGTTGTTAGAATAGGGTAATTCTTAGTAGAAACACTTTTTTCATCTACTTTTTCTTCACCAGCCACTATTGCCTTGAAAATCCCAGTAAAATCAATACAAACTTCAATATTGCCCAAACTATTTAAAGTGTTTTTAACTCGAGGAACGAACATGCGTTTGCAGTCATCCAAAACTGTATTTAAATCCTCATGAATTAAATTGGATATCACTCCCGTTCTTATCCGCGATTAAAACGCACTTTCCACATAATCCCAAATTACTCTCTCTCGTAGTTTCATCGAAGCTTCGCTCATGCCATCTCCGGTTTTCAGAAACTTCTTAAATCTTCTGCTTGCTGTCTTCAGACTAGCGATCCATGCCATAATCGCCCGTTTTTGCCACAGAGATGTATGTTTGCTCTTCCTCAGCATTATGTTGAATGTTCTTATGTTTCTCGTTGCTTCCCTCGTCCACCATCTAATTTCATCGTCTGATGAGGGTTACTTCTCAAGTATAAGTTGATACCCCGCCTTCATGATTTGTAGAAATTTTTCATATTTTTTGACATCCACATTCAAATTCCAGGCATATCAGCAGAGGCTTATGAAAAAAACACTTCGTAGATTTTTAAAGCTCACAACTGCAAGTTTCTTATCAATTTTTTGGGAATCATAGAAAAATTCTGCTTCTAAATAGTCCTCAAGAGACACTTTTTTATTCGACAAGCACACAGACACTTGACAGGTGTTGTTATTTCACTGAAAAAATAAAGAAAAGAGCGCTCCCATATATAGTCTAAGAATTGATAAAATATGGCAACCCTGTAGGTAGTGTCGAAATTGATGAAATATGGCAATCCTGTAGATAAGGATTCCTGGAACTATGATGACGTCATCAGAATTGAATTTCGAAATCCAATTTCAAATTAAACTGAAAAATCAGCAGAAACTTATGAAAAACGCGTTGCAGATTTTAAGCTCACTAATGCACGTTTGTTATCAGTTCTTTTTCGGAAATCACAGACAAAATTTGCTTGTAAACAGGTATTAAACACACTTTTTTAGCTATTCAACAAGCACTCTTGACCGGTGTCAATATTGTACTGATAGAATGAAGGGGAGACGCCTGACGCATGATGTCGGACACTGCTGAAACCTGTTTAAACTTGTAAAATATAACCTTGAAAGTATTCACGCGAAATGCTTGAGATAAGCAATAACCTTGAAGCTGTTTTTTACATGAATTCGGCTAGCACAATTGCGCAACATTATGCTATGGCGCATCAGAAATGTTCATGCACACTCGTCTGCTGAAACCTGTTTGAACTTGTAAAATACATTTCGCAGAAAATTACGCCCTAAAAATAATCATATCACACATCTCCGGCATCAAAGGCACAGACTATTTTTTTTCTCCGAATTATCTTAACAATAACAAGCAATTATATACGGGGGTTGAAATGCAGCACAACCATCTAGGTCATCACCTTATCACGCATAAACACACGCGCGCTATATAAATTATATTATTTTGGGGTGGAAAAATTCAATTCCGGGGGTAGAAAATATTAATAACTTAAAATTGTGGCGTCGGATATCCCATTCCATACTTTTCGGCGAAAAAGTTCCATTCCCCGGATTCAAGTATTGATTTTCAATTCAAGTATTGATCTTCAATATCGATATTGGATACTTCAACACTGTGAATCACAAGTCAACACAAGGAGCGAAACCAATCTCACAGCCTTCTACAGTCTAGCCGCAAGTTGCTAATCGTATGGAAAAAAGTGATCTAGAAACACCCCTACCTATCTACTTTGTTTTGAAGAAAAAATTATTTTGAATGGTGACGCAAGCCCCATGAAGTTCAACACGTGTTTCCCCTAAGAAAAAAATGCGTTATTGTAAATTTTATTCAGAATCGTCGATATTAGATGAATCGAGTTTAAGGCCATGGGACGAGTGGGTCACGTGACTGGATATCCACCTTACCGACACTTTTTTTATTTACTATATAACTTATTTTCATACGACAAGCCACGTGGAGTTAAAAATTTGGGTTAATAAATAAGAAACACTAAGAAAGGTTAGTCTAGTCCAAAATTTTAATAATCACGAAAAAAGCACAAAAAAAGTTATTTACAAAAAAAAACTTTTTTCATAATTTTAAAAATTCAGGACGAGACCCACCTTTCTCACTGCTTCTTATTTAGTATCCCAAATTTTCAACTTGATGTGGCGCTTCGCGTGAAAATAATTTAGGAAATAAAAAAAGTATAATAAGTGGCGTGAGATCCATGAGATTAACAAAATGCATATAATATTTAGGAAAATAAGCAGCTTTAAAGAAGAAAAACAAAAGTTGCGTTGGAATTATATTACCATAATGAGTTGCGCGCCCAATTAGACAAACTTTTCAGCATTAGTTTCTGTAAACATAACCTAAACAAGCATACAGCAGTTAGTACCGATAGTGTGAATGAAATTTTCCCATTACGATAATATTATTCCAACATACCCAAGGCCGTAGCCAGGGGGGGAGTGATGATGCGTGTTTGATCCCCCCCCCGAAATTTTTGAAACATGTGCATAATATTACTCTCCTATGTACCGCTACATAACCCACCCCTCGAAATTTTTTCTGCTGCATATATGTTGAAAAGTGATAGAATTTTCCACATATTTCTAACAGTGTAGAGTCGTTGGACAGAAATGGCTGGTTAAGGAACTTGTCCTTTCTGTTTAAGCCCTAATACGGTATGCCCTTGGGCAATCCAAGCGGACAATTCCTTCGTAAGTTTTCGTGTTCACAGACAACGAAGACCGAGAGGCACCAAAGTAAAATATATTTTTTTCTTGATTAGTGAGTCTGAAAACGTCAAGATTCAACAAAATCCGCGAAATTCAATTTTCACATAAAACCAATACCTTCTCATTAAAATGAGAATTTAAAAACATTAATCACATTTCTGCTAAGCTGTTCGGTCTGTTCAATATTGTATATTTTTACCACGTACCACATACGTATAATCAAAACTTATCTTTACAATTCAATCAAACAGGGCAAGAGCGAACGAGTTTTCTGTCGCTACGCACAACGTTGGGCGAAGGATTACTTGCGAAGGCGCCTAGATTGGACTGTTGACGAAGAAGGTGGAAATCCTTCTTCTCCTCGTCACATATCTTCTGCTTTATGCCCCTGCCAGTACATAGAAGAATGGTTGCGCAACAAATCACGTATGCAGGGAAGAGATTTCTGCCCCAGGTGGACCAGTTTCCTTAGGGATAGGGGAATTTAAATAAATGAATCCTGTATTCTTATCAAAAGGTATGTAAGGTATGTTTTCAGTTAAATGTTTACTCATGACTTCCAGTGTAATTTTCGCTTAAAACTGAAATCGCATTAACAAAAATGAATGAAGAGGAACTAAGAGGTATTGAAATCTTCCAATTCCGCGTTCTGCTGTCTCCCTGTATGACTCACGAATTTAGGTGACGGATGCAGCAACTCGTTAAGGGGATTTATCAGCGTTATAAAAAGGAATTCCAGTTTCCGGCCGCACGGTTGAATATTTTGGTCTGATTTTTCGCATACCTCATTTAAATGCTTTTCTCTTTTGTGGTTAAGTCTCGGTTTTTTGAATTTTTGTTTAGATTTAAGGTTATTAACAAATAGAAAAGAAGAATAGAGAAAAAATGCAGTGATGCTCAGTACTAGCTGAGTTTGTATTTTCGATGCCTGCGAGTCAACCCTCGTAAAACCCGCGAGCTCGGCTTCGAGCAGACACCCCGTCGCGCGAGTAGAGACACTCGAGCGCGTCGAATTATCCGGAACGAATCATCCTCCTCATTGTTATGAGATGCAGGCCGGTTTAAAAAACTGAACTTACGAAAGCGTCGCGTGATTGAATTTTAATTAAGATACATAGTTTATTTAAATAATTCTAAGAAAGTGAAAAAAGATTCATGAAAATCGGTTAATATTTGCAGTAATAATAGAAATTTTGAAGTGCACACGATGGTATGCAGAGATACACAGCAGAATGGGAGAAACGAATTTTTATCGTTCAAAAGGCCTACAGCCTTCAATTTTGCCCCAATCCGCAATTATTTTTTTTTATTTGAAGAGCGCTAAATTTCCAAGAGCACCTTAGTCACAGATTCTTGCATTTTTATTTATTTATTTATTATATCTTTACTCGAAGTATGAGAAAATAGAGATTTTTCACAAAATCATCCTAATCATTATCATCATCCTAAATCGATGCAATAGTACACCCAGAATGCCAATAATTTGATTATTGTCATTAATTGTTATGAACAACAAACATAAGGTGAAACGTCGATCCATTTAAAGAGGAAAAATTATTTTATGTATCATTACTCTACTTTATTTTCGATTCCTCTTACACAATTGCACGCACAGAATCTTACACATACGATGGCAGTCTCAAACGCTTTGAAAAATCGCCCCCGCTGGGGAATCGAACCTTCCTGACTGCCTACAACCTGTCCTAAAACCCCAATCTAGCGCACGCGTAAGTGAAATGAGCTACGGAACCACTTGGATTTTTTTTACCAAACTCTGGGTCAAACGGTTTCTCGTAATAAATAAGTAGTAATCGCCTGTAAGAAATGAATGATAAAAAATCAAATTAAAAATTTCATCAGAAAACATTTTTTCAAGTCTGAGCTTTGAATAATCAAAAAAATGTACTTTAAAAAAATTGTATTTCAAATTATTTTCTAATAATACATATAAATTAGTAATAATATATTTTCTGTGTGAGTTAATACTTGTGAGCAAAATCTTTTTCCCGAAACTCGTTACAAAATATTAGATATCGTCCGTAAGAGATGAATGAAATTAATTTTAAGTAAACATTTATTATCATATCATTTCTTAGATGGCCACATTTTTTCTCGGAGAAACCGTTTGACACAGAGTTTGGTAGAAAAATCCAAGTGGTTCCGTAGCTCATTTCACTTACGCGTGCGCTAGATTGAGGTTTTAGGACAGGTTGTAGGTAGTCAGGAAGGTTCGATTCCCCAGCGGGGGCGATTTTTCAAAGCGTTTGAGACTGCCATCGTATGTGTAAGATTCTGTGCGTGCAATTGTGTAAGAGGAATCGAAAATAAAGTAGAGTAATGATACATAAAATAATTTTTCCTCTTCAAATCGATCGACGTTTCACCTCATGTTTGTTGTTTATAACAAATAATGAATTAATTCAGGATGATTTTCATTGCATGCAAACCGCTATTGAAGAGTAAATAATGATTTTGTCAAAAATCTCTATTTTCTCGTACTTCGAGTAAAGATATAATAAATAAATGTATAAAAATGCAAGAATTTGTGACTAAGGTGCACTTGGAAATTTAGCGCTCTTCAATTTAAAAAAAAGTAATTGCGGATTGGGGCAAAATTGAAGGCTGTAGGCCTTTTGAACGATAAAAATTCGTTTCTCCCATTCTGCTGTGTATCTCTGCATACTATCGTGTGCACTTCAAAATTTCTATTATTACTGCAAATATTAACCGATTTTCATGAATCTTTTTTTCAATTTCTTAGAATTATTTAAGTAAACTATGTACCCTAATTAAAATTCAATCACGCGACGCTTTCGTAATTTCAGTTTTTTCAACCGGCCTGCATCTCATAACAATGAGGAGGATGATTCGTTCCGGATAATTCGACGCGCTCGAGTGTCTCCACTCGCGCGACGGGGTGTCTGCTCGAAGCCGAGCTCGCGGGTTTTACGAGGGTTGACTCGCAGGCATCGAAAATACAAACTCAGCTAGTACTGAGCATCACTGCATTTTTTCTCTATTCTTCTTTTCTATTTGTTAATAACCTTAAATCTAAACAAAAATTCAAAAAACCGAGACTTAACCACAAAAGAGAAAAGCATGTAGATGAGGTATGCGAAAAATCAGACCAAAATATTCAACCGTGCGGCCGGAAACTGGAATTCCTTTTTCATAACGCTGATAAATCCCCTTAAGCGCTCGAAACCGCGTAGAATTATTGACCAAACGGCAAAATCGATCGATGAAAAAAAAAGTGGCCGAAACGCAAAACAAAATATACCTTCGTATTCACATTGACAAGGCCGACAAATTTTTCTTCTCAAGTTTTTTCATTCGACAATTATTACTCAAGATAAACAACAAAAACTTAACAAATTTTCCGATCGAAAATCGACGTTTCATAAAACATAACTCGCGATTATTCGGCCGTTTGTTGATGAAAATGCTTAAAAATTGTATGACGTATTCTCAATACATACTCGATGACTATAAGCAACGCACTTTATTTAAAAATGTAATATGTTTGTTTTTGCTTAATAACAAATTAATTCCATTCGAAAACCGTGTTTTGCCAACTTCGACCAGCGGGCAGGTCATCGAAAAAATGCTAGCTGAAATAACTTATCGCGAGAAAGTTGTTCACTAGACTTTGGGAAAGTTTTCCTGAAAATTTGAAGAAAATCGGTTAAGAATTGTGGAAATGGCAGCGAGTTGAAGTCAACTGGCAGGTTCTAATAACTATGCCCTGTTGATCGCAATTCGTGAAACACCGCATGAAGTAACAAAGGCCGATAATCAGAGCGCTCCGCTCCAGCGGCAGCGTGTGTTGACTTCAACTCGCTGCCATTTCCACAATTTTCAACCGATTTTCTTCAAATTTTCAGGAAAACTTTCCCAAAGTCTATTGAACAACTTTCTCGCGATAAGTTATTTCAGCTAACATTTTTTCGATGACCTGCGCGCAGGTCGAAGTTGGCAAAACGCGGTTTTCGATCGGAATTAATTTGTTATTAAACAAAAACAAACATATTACATTTTTAAACAAAGTGCGTTGCTTATAGTCATCGAGTATGTATTGAGAATACGCCATAAAATTGTTGAGCATTTTTATTAACAAACGGCCGAATAATCGCGAGTTATGATTTATAAAACGTCGATTTTCGATCGAAAAATGTTGTAAGTTTTTGTTGTTTATCTTGAGTAATAATTCTCGAATGAAAAAGTTTGATGAACAAAATTTGTCGGTCGCGTCAATGAGAATACGAAGGTATATTTTGTTTTGCGTTTCGGCCACTTTTTTTTCATCGATCGATTTTGCCGTGTGGTCAATACTTCTACGCGGTTTCGAGCGCTTAACGAGTTGTTGCATCCGTCACCTCAATTCGATTTCATTCGCCCTGACGAATGGGAACGAATTCGAGCGTGGCTTTTAATTTTAGGAAAGAAGGAAAATTGAACAGTGTTTGAACGAATAGGAGTTGATGTATTTAAACGAATTAGATTTTGACAATTTTCCTACATTTTTTAAAGACACTGGAATTAATAATCGTTCTGAAGCATTGAGAATAATTTGCACCCATTGAACTTTTTCACCGCATTTGTTTGTAAATTCAATTACTTCTTCTCACATTTACGTGAACTGCCACACTGCTGTAATTCGCTTTTGTTGTAAGACCAAAGTTACCGCGGCTCTTAGTATATGTAGTTTGTCCCAATGTATCTTCTATTGCTGGGATATTTATTGAAATGAACAGTATTTTAAGATTTTTTTAAGCAGAAATTGATAAAAATATTGAATATTCTAGGTCTGATTTACGTACTTACTGAAACGACCGTCCATGGGCAGCTGCAATATCACCAATAGTCCGGTGAAGTAAGGGATTTACGGAAGACAAGTTTCGTATAGTATTTCCTAATGAGAAAAACCTATAAATATTTCAGAATCTCATAACACACACTATGCGCAGAATGAAACGCCGACCAATCCATTCATCAACATAACCCTAGTAGTAAAATTTCCTAGAATGTTCTAATTGATAGAATCGCACGAAAAAGTGAAAGTAATATCACGCAATCGAAAGAAGTTCTCTTCAAAACGATAAATCACAAACATTAATTTTTGCGAAGCCCACCTCGGCAGTGAGGTGATGCATGAAATACATTTATTTTGCCAATCGACACCATGAAAGTATGCGCACTTAAGACATAAGTTACTTTGCACGCTGCCAAAATAAAATTATTCATGAAAATACTTTTAAAAAAATATTTTGAAATTTGGCTGAAAAGCTCTACACGGTATCGGAAATTTGTTGGAAAAGTGTAAAAGGTGCTCAATATTTTTCTCGGGTGGTTGCTGAAAAAGTAGCGTGCGATGCACGTGTGCACAGGCAATTACTACTCGTGTAATTGCAGCATTTTCCTTCAACTCTTCACACTCAGATGCGTCCTCAATCGCCTAGATTGCGTACTTGTAAAACAAACAGCTATTACTTATATAAACTTGAAAAAATAAGCATCAATATCAAAATATTTACCTCATGTATGGATTAAGTGAATACGTATAGTGTATTTTGAAACAGGTGCCTTCACCGTCAACAAATATTCGACGTTTTTAAATGAACAATGCGCGTCTTGACAATTCTTTTGGGTGACCAACCTAATACGGCATAAACAGTACAACTTTACTTCTAATAAATTTAGTAAGTTCTGTACGATATATGTTATTTTCAAAATCATATTATATATCACATCAGTTGAATCTCCACGTAGTTGAAGGAAAACGAAAATCTTCCACTATTTTCAAATAAATTCGTAACTTCCTGATGACACAGGTATAGCCTTATTAATTAGGTAATTACAATATTATAGATTATAGACAGAAAACATGCAATACAAAGTTACTCGATAAGAAGGCTGGAATACAATAGAATTGAAAATTATGTATTGTAATATGAATTGAGCAATGTTAAATTTAAACGCAGAATATAGCCACCATATTGGATTCTCTAGTTTAGAACTAAAAAAAAACATGTATATAAAGTGTTAAAGTTTGAATATTTTGTGAATTTAGAGCCGCTATATTGGATCTGAACATTTTTAACATTTCAATTTTGAATCCAAAATGAGGATCTGTCCAGTAGCACAAATATGCTATGAACAGGGCCGGATTAAGAATGTGGGGGCCCCAGGACCGATCAATGTGTGGGGGCCCTTTTGCGGTCACAAATTAATTACATTATACAATAAGATTATGTCTTCAATTCATTTTATTTATTTATTATCACAATTTTAACTTACTCATATAATACAGCGTAGAAGTCAGTAGAGTTAAACTTAAGTAACTTGTTTAAAATTGCAGCTGTATACAGTAGTAACAAATGTACTATCAAGTTTTAATATTAAAAAAACTTTTTACGGCATTTCTCATTCACGAAATTCTTAACAATATCATCAAAAGTTATTTCGCGAAGTATGTCTCTTTCTGAACTGAGAAGTACCAAATGAACCAGTCGATCTTGTTCCATGCTCGAACGAAGTCGACTTTTGATCAATTTCATTTTCGAAAATGACCTTTCACTCGTACAATTAGTCACCATCATCGATAGGTACAAACGCAAAACAATTTCTGCATTAAAAAACGTCGAATGTAATCTATTTTTTTTAATAATGCGGTATAAAAACATTTCAACTGGTTCATTTTCTTTTTTTTCTTGGAAATCAGCGAATTCTTTAAGCTGTATAAGCTCGTTTGCCAAAGTTGCTTCCAAATCTTCAGAGTACGTATCTACAAGATTAGAAGCATTTTTTGCGATTTCATTGGATTCCATATCGAGCAGACTAGCCATGAAATTGAATTTTTCCACGACAAACTTATAAGATGAAATTTTTCATTTAATGCGATCAGCAATTTATCTATCACCGGAAGAAAAGCTTTTATACGAAATTTGTCTCTCGCTGAATGTTGTACCGCGGAGACCTGAGACTCCTGAGAGTCAAGGTATTGCAACCGCACATTACTTGATCTGACCCGAACAGATTCAAAGTCACAAGTCCTTGAAAAAGTTTTTGCTGCTTCCTCGTAAGTTTCGAAAGCATCTCTTTTCGATTCCACAAAAGATTTTGAAGATTCTAAGCAATTAACAGCGACTCTCAGGGTCATGGTAGAACTTTGTAAAGATTTGCTACTAGAATCGAATCTTTCGAGAATCTCATTCCAAAATACAATGTAAAAGAATGAACGTTTATACACTTTAGAACAAGATTCAATACTGAATAAACATTCACAATAGCGATGAATTATAATATAAAAATATCAAAATAAATAACATGAAATTGATAACCTATAAATACATATTATAGGTACATTTTTTAGGAAATTAATAAATGAATCTCCAGGAGTTTTATTAAACAAATCTGACAGCATTTCGAATCACTTTCACGAAAATGTTGTCAACTTAAAGCCTTAAAAAATAAAAAAACCTATTTGTCTGCATTTTTTGCGGGGGCCCCCAAAACGTGGGGGCCCCGGGCCGCGGCCCCGTCGGCCCTGCTCTTAATCCGGCCCTGGCTATGAACGTAAATATACTATGCAGACAGTATAATGTACACTCGAACTCCAAAGATACGAGAAGTTCGGGAATTGGGAACTCCAAAGATACGAGCGTCAAAGGGGCTCCCACTCCTGCAACGTTTAGATTTCGGGGGTTATGCGTGAGAACGCACATGTGCCTACTACGCGCATGCGCGCGTATGCAATCCGCAGTGAAAAAACGTCGAATTCAAAGCAGCGCGCACTCGCGCGCGCCTCACTCTCGAGAATGGGGGGGGGGGGGGGCCAGAGGGGAAACTATTCCTCTCGCATCTTTGGAGTCGAGACGCTCGTATCTGTGGGGCGCTCGTATCTTTGGACTTCGAGTGTATTGTAATTTTGTTGCGATTTCTTTTGTCTGTATTTCAATTTAAGCACAAGTAAAGTTTCTAACGATAATCCGTGTACTCAATTATGTGTAGTACTTTTCCACATCAAATATTATTTTCTTCGCAGCTTAAGTGCCTTTCAGATACATTAAAAGTATACTTTTAAAAAACTTTATAATATTCCTGGAAAGTAGACTTTCATATGCATGTGATGCTTGGTTTTTCTTCTTCTAAAAGTTATATTTCCAGCCGTTTATTGTACTTGTATCTATCGCAGTAGTTCCTAAACAGTTTGTACATAAGATTTGTGCGCTTAGCGCAATTGTCATAGCTCACTGTAGATTAAAGACTAATTAACCAGTTTTTTGCTGATTTCTTTTTGAGAATGTCTCTAGACTACTTTAAATATGTACCAGACTGTCACGTCACTAATTATTTTAAATTAACTTACTCCTAATCCAATAACTCGAATGAAAGGCGATGTTGCATAAACTGAAATAATATTTTGTTTTTTTTAGTAACTTATTAAAACATTCCGAGGCATTTTCCGCCAAAAGCATCGATTAGGCATTTTCGGTCCCAACGTGGCCGACCGATCAGCTGGATGGACAACAATAATTGAGAACGGCTCAAGTTTTTCTAAATTAATTTGAAACTTTTAAATTTTAAGGTTATAAAATTCGTATAATATTTTATTAGCAATACAAAATTTCCAAAATTAAGAGTGGGACGATGGTCGTAGGGGCTAAGGCATAGACTCGCAGTCTGGATGAGCCTCGGCAGCACATGCGGTGAACACTAGCCTTGCAAGGAAGTTGTTCATCGCCATAGAGTGGTGGGACCGGTACCTCTACAGAAAAAGGTTCTCTATGTATGTACTTAAGGCTGTAGTTTTTGGTGGTTTGCAACCCACCTTAAACTGTAGGCCCCCCTCCTACCACACAAGGAAAATGTAAACCCTTCGAAAAGAAAAAAGAATTTCAAAAATTATTCAAAAGTTATAATTATTTCTTAAAATAGCCAAAATTATAGAAAATTGTAACTCTTTTTTTACTGTCCGCGAAGAAAGGGATATAACTTCCGAAAAATAGATTTTTTGTCCTCACACCAATCGATAGATATCAAAATAACATCCGTCTTTAGTTTAAAATGAAAAAAAAAATGTTAAAGAGTTGATTCACTTCAGATACATACTTGTATTTTAAAATTTTCTCAGTTTATTTAAGAAAATGTGTAATCACATAAGGTAAAGATTTTTACCCTAAATTTGAAAAATTAACCAATATTTGAGGAAAGTTTTAAGTTCAGTCACTTTTGAAGTAAGTTTAATCCCGTTTGTGGCCGCTATTGTTTGACTACAGCGCCATATGTTCGTTCCCAACACGAAGGTGACCCTTATGTCAAACTGCAGTTGTACAGTTTCTTCATCAGGACGGCAGAATACCAGTGCATGGGCCTCAACTTTTTTTTTAATCGTCGTGGAAAATAATCTCTCGCCATACGTGTATTTGGAAATTAGTTTTTATTTTTAAAGCACCATCTAATGAAATAATAATATCGATGATTTCTTTTATATCGACTTTATTATTTCATTAGATCTTGCTTAAAAAATAAAAAATAACATCTAAATACATTTATTGCGATAAATTATTGTTTACGAAGATATTAAAAAATAAAGTTCCATGCACGTGCCTAATCATCTCTTTCTTAGTGACGTAGTTTTTCGCAGAAAAACTGAAATTATTAGAATGATAAGTACTCATAAATATAATAAAAATGGGGTTTAAGCATGTATCTGAATGTTCAAATGTATCTGAATGGCTTTCATGTATAATTATCAAATAATAATTTTACGAATCAATACAATAAATCAATTGAAGAGCCTCTTCCTTCAGGCACTACACTGAATTAAAGTTTTAACTAAAGGTTTTAAATATGATTTTTGAATGTCATATTTATTTGAGGTTAGATCTTCAAAGAGTTTGATTCTCATGTAGAATCAGCATATTAATATGTATTAATTGTGACAGGCACATATATGAAATGATGTATTTATTGTACTTACATACAGCTGTTCTATCGATTTATAATTCTACAGTTACAATGTTACGGACGTGACTGGAAGATGATGTCGTCATAAGTGCACAGAGAACACAATTTTATAGCATGCGAAATTTAGTGTACTCTAGCTTTCGCGATTTCAAAAAAACTGCATGAATAAGGAAATCCTAAGAATTGCATGGGTTATGAATCGTGCAGTACAAAGTTTGTTAAGCGCATCTAAAGTAGTTTGGTTAATAACAACTGATCATGGATCAGAGTTGTCACTGGAGGATTTAACAATCGAATCCAATAGCGTTCTTGTACGTTTCACAATATTAAATTTCGGTAGGGCTATGGTCCAGAGATATTTGCCCCATTAAAAATTGGTCCGTCACGATCTTTTTCCTACGTCGACTAATGTCTAAGAAATATTATTATCCCTTCACACGGGTCTGAACTCAAATAATCCCGCCCTAATCTGATCACATCACTATTCTGATTATTGTAGACTGGCCAATTTACGATGCCGTAAGACTATAATAATCTTGGAAAATAATTAATTTGTACCATGCTATAAAAACCGGAATCACCGTTGGTTTCTAGGAGTATTTCCTTAATTTATCTTAGGGCCCGGCTGTTTTTAACACGAAATTCGTTATTTGAATATTCGTGGAAATTTCAAATATAGTTGATTGGTTGACCTTAAATGCCACTTTTTCTGTATATGATTATGAATTCACAGAATGATTTCAAAGTTATGAAAAGGGTAGTTAGACAAAGCGCCTCTTTCTTAACCCGAACTCACGGATCAAGTTGTACGAGCACAGGCTCCATGCTATGCTTTACTTGTCCTGTGACACGTAACACAGCAAGATGTAAATCCACCAAGAGAACTGTGAGGACCGAGATTCTAATATCCATATCTATGTCGCCAAATGTTCTACTTCTTGATCGCATTTTCACCATAGAGATCATGCTGATGTGAACAAGGTGGTGCTGTAAGGAGCCCGTGAGCATCAGCAATTTCATAATCTTCTGAAAGGAGACGCTACATAAGGAAAGTTATGAAATTAATGACATTCGGTTGCATCTCTTATAAATGGGTTTGACCATGTCCAACAGTTGATAAAATCTTAATTGTCTGAAGTATTTGCTAGTTCGAATGTTATTATTTCAGACTACGCCAGGGCGTTCTGGAATTCGCTTGACTTTTCGTTTACAGAATTTTTCGTCTGCTGAGGACGACTTCACGAATGTACAATATTTCCCAGTGTTCCAGTTTAAATTGCATTCGTTTCTGTTACAATATATTGATGCTTTGTTGGCAGACTAATACTTTCCAGAGAATTGAGTAATTACACTTGTCTAATTTTAATTAAGAACTCTATCACAGGCATATGTTATTTTATCCTACTGCAACAATTACGTGGAAAAATTTTTAGTTAATGCCTCAATGTTACCCTTTATTACGAGTTTATTTAGTTCATGGGATCTGTATGATTAGTTTTTATAAAAAGAAAAAAGATTTCAATCTGAATTTTCACATTCACATATACAGAAGTATTGTGGAGTATTTTCCTTGTATTAATTAATGTGACTGTAGTTTGTGACGTGCACCCTTTTTTTTCAAAGAAAAATGGCATGGTCCGACCAGGGCACTCACAAAACAATTCGAAACTCAAAATAAACGAACAGTAAAGCTTCATACCAGTCCTTTCTTGGGACACTACTAAAAATAAAACATTGAAACATTTCGGATTGCTAGCTTTGCCGCCTAGCTCAGCCTCCAACCGTCGTCGGATTACAGTAGAGTGGATGGGTTAGACACCATTGAATATAACTATTTATAATTTTCTTTAAAACAGGTACGATCTAGGTTTTATTCATAAAAATATCATTGTCTCAAAATAACACTCAAAGGCTTACCGGAACAAATTAACAAAATACTCTGCACAAATATAAAAAAAGTAACAAAGTTGTCAACGAAATAGGATAACAAAAAAAATTAGTTGGGATACACAATTAAAGTAAGAAACCCGGACGAGTTAAGTAATATTAATAAACTAATATAATAACAATATCTTCAAAAAGAATCGCGATAAAAGGGGTACGACGCGACACATAGAAACATATAATTCGATGCTTAAGTAAAAGGGACGAGAAAAAGGGGATGCACTAACGGCACTAATTTTTAAGGATTCGGCACTGAATTCAGGAAACGGGATCGATAGTATATACATAAATAATAAGTACAAATTAAAAATTATAAGTGAATACACATTATACCATTAAAATAAGGGGAAAATAATTCGAATTAATTCGATATCACCTTGGAGAGTTACATACGAGATTAGCAATTCAAATTACACATTTGAACGTCGCAAAATATAGGGGAAAAGGGGAACATCCTTAGAATCCCCAATTTCTAGAAGTTTCGGTATTGTGTTGGTATTTTACACACAAAACTGGCAGTATCAGACAGATATTTCCAATATTAAAATAAAGGGAAAGTAATTTAAAGCCCTAATTTTGAGGAATCAGTCATAATTTCGGAAGTTTCGCACAGGATCTGCAGTTCACTGTGCGCATTTTAATACTAAAATAAAGGGGAAAAGGGGAAAACAATTAAAAACACTAATTTTGAGAAATCGGTCATAACTTCGTAAGTTTCAGACAGGACCTGTAGTTTAAGATACGTATTTCGATATAAAAAATTTAAGGGGAAAGGGGGAAACACTTGAAACTATTAATTTTGAGAGATTGGCAATGATTTAGCGGATTTTGTACAGAATTGACATTTTGAGATACTGACTTCGATATAAAAGTAAAGGGGAAACGGGGCGAGAAAGGGTAAACTATTGCAACAACCATTTACACAACTATAATCGGGACCCACGTTCAAAGAAAAAGGGGGAAAGGCTACATCTTGGTACGATATAAAAGGGGGATTCGCTGGGTTCGTACCAGGGTTTGCAGGTTGAAGGGCTGAGTTGAGTAGTAGAGTCAGGTTGAGTAGGGGGTAGCGGGGTTGTCGTGGTACGGGAGGAGTTGTGGGAAGGGGCGGTTTTTTGAGGGGTAGGAGGATCGGCAGTAGGGGGATTTGGGAATTATGCCGGAATTTGGGAGTCGGAGGGGTGGGTACGGAAGTGGAGGAGCTGAGCATGTGGCGGTCGGGGGTAGGGGAGGTGCAGGGTGTTGTTACTCGGGCGCGCTTGGGGAGAGGAGTTGGTTCAGTCTGGACTGCCTGGTCGACGCCTTTCATACGGGTTTGTGTGGCAGCGTCGCGGGGATTCAGGGTGTTGCGTGGAACTAAGTCATATTTCTCCCGGTAATGTTCAAGGAATTCTTCGTCCGTGGGAAAGTTCTGCAGGACCACTGTCTGCCGGACCATGCCGGCTTCCCTCTGGATCTTTTGGGCCTCTAGCAGGGATTTAAAGAACCCAGGGTGCTTTGATAGGAGGCGTCTGATGACACCCGCATAAGGTTGGAGGTATGTAGGCGAAACGGAATTCGGATAGGTACTGGTCCCAGGACATGTGATCCCTATCAACAAAGGAGACGATCATAGTTTTCAAGACCCTATTCACCCTTTCTACGGGGTTTGCTTGGGGGTGGTACGGGGGTGTGGTGGTATGGACTATGTTGAATTCTTCGGCTAGTTGGCCGAGGGTGCTGTTGACGAATTCGGTACCGTTGTCTGTGAGAAGTACCTGGGGTGTTCCCTAGCGGTTGATTATAAATTCGCGGAACGCGGCCTCTATTTTCTTTCCTGTGGCTAATCTCAGGGGTATGATGTCGACCCATTTTGTGAACAGATCCTGTATTACGAGGATGTATTGGAATCCTGCTTTGATTTTAGGGAGGGGGCCCATGATATCCGCGGCTACGACCACCCAGGGTTCTTCTACTATTCGTTGTCCCATTAAACCTGCCGGTACCAGTTGCTCGACCTTGCACATCTGACAGAGCGTGCAGCTGTTAACATATTTATTGACGTCTCTGTATAAACCGGGCCAATTATACTTTGCCGAGATGTGCTTGTAAGTTTTTTGGATACCGAGGTGGCCGGACTGGGGTTCCTTGTGCGCCTCCTCTAGGACGGTTCCCCTTGCACTATCGTCGGGCATTAATTTCCATTCATCTAGGTCCTCTACATAGTCTGAAATTAATGGGTCGGGTCGGTAGCGATAAAGTCTACCATCGGTTATCTGCCATGTGGGGAATCTTTCGGGGGAGTCGGGAACGGCTAGAAATCGTCTTTCGTACCACGAAGGGGTGGGATCGGTAATTAAGAGGATTTCCTCGGATAGCATTGACTCAAACATGCGACAGAGGGCGTCCGGTGCGTGATGGGAGGCTCCCTTTCTGTGGACGATGTCGAAGTCGTACTCTAGGAGGGACAGAGACTATCTTGCCAGGCGGCCGGTGGGATTTTTCAAGTTGTGTAACCACCTAAGGCTGCTGTGATCCGTCACTACTGTAAATTTGTAGCCTTCCAAGTACGCTCGGAACTTTTGGATCGACCAGACTATAGCCAGGCATTCTTTTTCAGTGGTCGAAAACTTTCTCTCAGCATCGGTCAGGGATCAACTCGCGAAGGATATGACATGTTCTGCGTCATTGACGTTCTGCGTGAGGACGGCGCCCAAACCTGTACCACTCGCGTCGGTTTGTAGAGTGAAAGGAATTTCCAAGTCAGGACAGGCTAAAACGGGGGTGTTGGAGAGGCAGCGTTTTATTTCCCCAAAGGCGGACTGTTGTTCTTCGTCCCAAAGCCAACACTGTTTATTTTTCAGCAGCAAGGTTAGAGGGCTAGCCAGTGTGGCATAATTCGGGATAAACTGACGGTACCAGCTTGCCAACCCTAGGAATCTCCGGAGTTCCTTAACGTTGCGTGGGGCAGGGTACTTCAAAATAGTGTCGATTTCATCGGGGTCTGTTTGCAGGCCGTTCTCATCGACGAGGAAGCCCAGGTAGTGGACTTGGCGACAGCAGAACTCACACTTGTCCCGGTTGATTTCTAGGCCAGTCCCTTTAATTATGCCCAGGACTATAGAAAGCCATTCGAGGTGTTCTTCGAAGGTTCTGGTGAATATGATAATGTCATCCAGGTACGCAAAGGCATGGGGCTCCATTTCCGGGCCTATTAGGCTGTCCAGCGGTCGCTGGGAGGTTGCGGGAGCGTTGGTTAGCCCGAAGGGCATGCGTTTAAGTTGGAACAGACCGTGTCCAGGAACCGTGAACGCTGTTTTGTCACGACTGCCTATCTCGAGTGGTTTCTGGTGGAAGCCTTTGAAAACGTCAATTTTCGAAATGTACCTAGCGCTGCGCAATTTATCTAAGATTTCATTCATTTGAGGTAGGGGGTATGCACCCTTTTTCATAACCTCGTTTACCTTACGGAGGTCTAGACAAAAACGATAACCGCCATCTGGTTTCCTAGCCATCACTACGGGGGAGGACCAACCGCTGTTGGAGGGTTCGATAATATCATGGTCTAGCATTTTATTGACCTCTGCTACCCTGAATTCCATGATTTTGAAAACCGCACATAATACCGCTGTTTTATGGGGGGGGGGTGATTCCCTACGTCGATGACGTGCTCGATAAGGTTGGTCAAGCCGGGTCTACCTGTTGGTTCCAGTAGTTCTCGCTTAAGAAACTCGCCCAATCGGTCAGTCTCCTCTATCGTGAGTTCTCGGAGCCCACAGCAATTTTCCGACGGCTCATCCTCGCGTTCAAAACCGTAAACCTAACTAGGGTAGTCTTTAAAGGTCCACTTTTCCTCGACAAAGTCGACGTTAATTTGGAATATTTTTAGGAAATCTAGACCCATCGCGAAAGCGACTGGCAGAGATTTTAATACACGGACTCCAATTGATTTTACGCGGCCCCGAAGCTCGACTGGGGCTATGATTTCCTGAGATACTATCTCCATCTGGCTGTTGGCTACGCGGACTTGACCCTTTTTATAGACGGTTCTTAGGTTGAGGTCCCGGATTTTATTTAGACCTTCTGGCCCTACAAATGAACGCGAAGCGCCGCTATCAATCAGGGCTTTGATAGGTCTGTCATGAATAGTAAGCGTTAAATAGAGCAGGGGTTGTAAGCCTGAAAGGGGCGATGGGACTTAGGGTAGTTCCGATAAATTATACACGGGAATAGGGGTCGTGTGGTGGGCGTCGGTTTTAAGGTCCGTTCCGATGCTTACGGGGAGGTCGACATTGGGATTTACTTGTTCCCAGTTCTTAAAAGATGGAACGGAAGGAAGGTTGGGGTGCGAAAGGGATGCCGCTAAATTCTCGGTTTTGATTTGAGATAGCGGGCTTTCCGAGGCCGGCGAAATATCCTTCATTTTGGTGGAAATATTGCCCTTGGATATAAAAAGAGTGGTGTCGCAGTTTTGAGGGCTATATATTCCAGTGAAGCTTGATTGGTCCATGTCATTATTCACATATTCGCCCTCGACCATACTAGGTGTCTGGGGGGGGGGGCGGTTCTTTAATTTCGGTTGCTGGATGGGGGTTCTTGGGGACACATCCAAATTTAGTTGAGGCACATTCACCCTACAATGCGCCTCAGTTCTCAGTTCCCCGAGCACTTCGGGCATTCAGTAGAGATAAAATCCAATTTTCCACACCTGTAGCAAAACTTCTCCCGGGGTTCCTTACATTCGGTGAACCTATGACCGGGCTGACGACAATTCCAGCCACTGAAATTTCTTGTGTCTCTATTTAGGGGGGTACTGGTTTCGTAAGGATGTGTACGGTTGGGGTAGGTGGACGTACTTGGTCTTGGATCGGTATCGGGTGAGGCTGCTTTATGCGGGGGTGGTCTAATTTTCCTAACGTTGGATTTGTTATTTTCTCTTTTTTTCTATCGATAGGTAAGCGAGATCCAGGGGTTCCCCTTGGAAGGGTTGTTCGTCCTCTTCGCCGAGTAGGGATATTTTCTCAAAACTCCTATCTGGTCTCTTATCTGGCCTCTTAGACCTAGAGTCTTTGTAGGCAAGGTCGGGTAATAGAGACCGTTCCGGTAGTGGGGGAGGCTTATAATTCCGGGCGACGCGGTAACTTTTCTGGGCGGTATTTGCGAGATCTTCAAGGTGGGTGAAGTCTCGGATGTCCGTTCTACGGACGGCTAGAAGCAACCTAGGTAGAAGGTTCCTATGTGCGTAACTGACCTCCTCTGATTCGGGTAACCTGGGTGACAACTTGTCAAACATGGCCCTCATGCATGTTAGATAATCAGAGGCAGACTCTTTCTCGCCCTGCGTCCGTTGGTGTATTTCCTGTCGTAACTCGAACTGGAAATCTGCGTCCCCGAATCTAATCTTGAAGGCCCTCGCTAATTGATCGTAGTTCCGCCATAGATGCCTAGAACCCCTAAACCAATTGAGGGCTATTCCCGACAGGAAGAAGGGTACCACTCTCAATAGATCCGCGTCACAGATGGGGATTAAGTCACGGCCCTCCTCTATACGCAACAAGAACGCGTCCGAGTCCTCGCTACGAGAACCTGAGTATCTGAGGTTCCACTTCCGCATGTTCTCGTATGCGCGGGCTGGGTTAGAGGTGGCGAAATCATACTCATTACGATAAGAGCGACGAGAATCGTGGTGGGGGTACCATGGTAAAATAAATGCAGGGACGGGAGTAAAAAAAAAATCATATATATTCCTTTAAATGAAATATAGTGGTTTCTCTGAAAATAGTTGGTCAAATTGGTGGCCCAGACTTTCACCGATAAAATCAAATCAAGCCAAGCCAATTTTAACCAGGTCCATGGACCAATCTAATGGATCAAATCGATGAAAAAAAAATCCGACCTGATCCAAAACCACAAAACCAAATGAAAAAATCAAACAGCTTCAAAAAAACGGGAGCCGATTACGCTGAATAAAGGAATTACGCTTAATTAATCGCATTGAAAATTGAATTAGATTGCCAAAATTAAATTAAACGGAATTAAAGTCGAATTACAATTGGTTATTAAAATAAGTCAATAAATATCAACTAAACCAAACAAAATCACTAAATTAAGCTAAATTAAATTTACGAAATTAAATCTGATTGAATACAAAAAAAATATTTAAAAAAAACTATTTGAATGGGATCAAATTAAATTGAAATTGGACCGAATGGTCCCCTCAAAATCAAACTAAATAATCAAATCAAAAATAAAATTTTAAAATTCACTACAAAGGTAAATCAAATAATCAAGCCCAAAATTGAATAGAAAAACCAAATCAAAATCCAATCAAATACTCAAATTAAGTCAAATCAAATCTAATCGATCAATCAAACAATTTACCAATTATCTAATTTAAAAAAAACATCATTAAAATACTTAATTATATTAATCAAATTGAATTAAAACAACCAATTGAATAATCCATCGACTATTCCACTCAAAATAGTATCATAAAAATAATTAATCAAATAAAGTAAATCGAACCAAATTAATCAATCAAATAAAATTAATTAATTAAACAATTAATTAGTTTCTTAGTTCAAAAACGTTATTAAAATAATTAATCAAATAAAACAAATCGAAATAAATTAATCAATCAAATAAATCAAACTTGATAAAATTAATTATTTAAACAATTCACACTGAACTGCTATCGCGCCGGCATACGTCCGTGCGGGGCGACGTGGGAAGAGTAACTGGGGGAAGTAGGTGCGCAACAGTCGACGAGAGGGACCTCGACGGTCCTCAAGGACGCCCTCTCTTGGAGACGAGCCGAAAACCAAACATACCGCCCGCCTTGTTCCTTGAACGATTATCTGCTAGTCGCCCGCCGTTAGGCCGAATTTCTATGCTCTGATTCGACTGACGTCGCTGACGTCGTTGCTTCGCGTTTAATAACACACGCTCATTTATTCTGACTTGACGGGTCATGAGAGGCACCGTCCGGTGCGTGGGCCCCATGCCGCTTAGCAACCCCGACTTATGGCGTGCTAAACTCAAAGGAAACCCACAAAAACCTTTGAGAAAGTTGCAAGTCGATTAATGTCAATTACAATCTTTAACCTTGTGTCTAGGAGTAATATTCGTATGATATAGTTTCGCATTAGAATGACGGGCGCGATCTAACCGCAAGGATTAAACCATTTAGCAAGGGTGTCGAAAATGGTGCGCTTAGTCGAACGATGCGAGTGAATCTCCGGGGAGTCAGATGAACCCAATCACTCTGCGGATCCCAGCAAACGCCGAGCTCGTTGGTGATGCCATCGCTGCAAAGTTGAAGTTGGGTCTAGCGAAGACGGTCTTGTTCTAGTAAATCTTCTAGCAGCTCCGGTGGATTGACGATCCATTTGCGGAGACGAAATCCGCCGACAAGCTGTTCCTGAAGCCGCTTCGCTTCTCGAAGGTCGTTGCATCCCACCGATTAGTCGTCGACAAAGCGATCCTCCAAAAGAACTCGGGTAGATGTCACAGCCAACTGTCGATAGTATGCGACGGGGTCATTCTCCCAAGCTCTCAATAACAGTGCGTTGCAAATCGAGGTCTTGTTCGTTCACCGGAGTCTGCCGATGCATCAGGCAGGATTCAGCGCCGCAATCACGTTTGTGTCGTCTCCATCGAATTAGTACGTGGCTTGAATTGATTTGCAATCTGGGTCAAGGGAAGCGTGTCATTGAGACTGTAGTCAGTAGACGTAGGTGTTGGTGCGTTGAAGATTATTTCCAGGCGGCGATGATGATCTCCCCGTTGCCATGCTCCATGATGTGGTATGTAGTAAGTGGAGCGAGCTTGCGCGCGCATCTCGGTCCGCAGGAACAAAGGGCAAGCGTCGGCTCGATGGTAGAAGATCGACAGCTCGCAAATGGCGGAACCGTGGGTCGGCGAGATTCAGTCCTTGCCATTGGTTTTCGTCCTTGGAACTGTTCAGCAGGCAATGATTGCTGAAGGAAATCTGTCGCGACAAGTGCCCCTGAGGACTAATTTACTGAGATCTCTGCTGAGTCATCGGGGGACCAGTCATCAGTTGTTCTTGCTGTGAGGCGAAATGCTGTTGCTGAGTCGTCAGCTGAATCTGAGTTATCTGGGAGTTAATCTGTTGAGGCGACGCCCTCAGCGTCTGCTGCTGAATTTTATATTGATTCCGAAGAGCGAAATTCTGCGAATGCTGCTGCTGTCCTATCCGGACATTAATCCTTTGGTTGAACTGCCGATTTGCCTGTTGGATGATATGGTCAGACTGTTGATTTGGTCGATTAGTCTGTTGATTCATCTGCTCTGCAGCTCCTGCATCTGACTCTGCAGAAACCTGCAAAACCTCCAATTTTCGTCCAAACTCTTCGAGAATGAAAGCGCTGTGTCAGCACCCACTGGCTCTCCGATGTTGCGAATAAACGAGCACGTGGTATGCCTGACAGTTGGGGGCTTGCTGAATGACTTGTACTGCCTGTGGCTGAGCAGCCATCGTTATAGTTGTTGTTCCACCCTGTGTGGATCCGACGTTGAGTAGTCCATGGACCGGCTGCTACTGTTCTTGGGCTGACTGTTGCTGAACCTGCGTTGATGCTCGTAGACTTGAGTGCGGGCGTTGACGGAAGCACTCTCGATGTCTGCGTAGAAGTTGCTCCCTCGCGGTCCGCATCTGGAAACTGATGGGTGAGTCCTATACGATTCTCCTTGAACGCCGGTGCCTAGGTGTCCAATCAGCTGCGGGCTTGTCCAGGATTGTTGCGGCACATCGTCGCTAAACGTCACTCAGCTCGACAATTGATGAAGCATTGACAGTGGGGTCGAATGCTGCCCGCCAAATGCGCCATAATCAATGAACATAGGAAGAAAAGGCTGGAACGTATGTGCAATACGTGTGTGCTTGCATAGAAGTATGAAAATGGTGAATGTAAGAGGCTAATTAACAAAGACAGTGATAAGAGAATTTTCAAAGAATGTGGTAAGGAGGAAACGCTTTTTGACAAGTGAAAAGAAATTTGTTTAGATGGTTGGGTCATGTTGAGAGAATGAAGGGAGAGCGACTCACGAAACATGTGTATTCAAGGAAAGTGAATGGCAGCGTATCTAGAGGCAGATCGCAGAAAGAATGGTGGAAATAAGTAAATGAGACTCTACGTCGGCAAGATATAAAAAGCCATAGAAACACAAGAGCGTGCCTGAGAAGATGTATGGATTTCGAAGAGGCGGAAGTTGTATACTAGAATAAGGATGTGTGGAGAGAAATGATTACGAACTGTGTTACGAAAAGTTTTAGTTGTGTGATTGACGCCTGAAACGAATGATCTTGGCTACTAATGTGGCCTCGTGAAGAGCTTTACTTATTGAACGTGATTGCAGTAAAGAGTGTCAATCTTACTGTGGAATTATCAGTCAGTTTGTGTATTTCTGTGTGAACTGTGAGGCATGATGATTTTTGAAGCTCTTCGTTTGAAGTTATTGCTAGCGAGATTGATCAGCAATTGCAAGTTACACTGTTTCTAATTTTATTATAATAATAAAAATGGTGAATGACCATCACAGAAATAATATATGACTATGAATGTGACCTGAAATATGGTATACCAAATCGAAATTATACATCTACATAAACTTGCCCATAAAGAATAAAATGTGTAATAATACAACAATCTACAATATGCATATACCTCCATAACACTTGTAATGTATATAGAACACACATATCCCACAATAAATGTCTCGATAGTAGCACTATAATTTCTTTAAGAAAGAAAGAGATAGAGGCATGCATGGGAGAATTTTCGACCGAAAACAAACCAAAGAAAGAAGATCCAATTAGGAATATGAATAGATACATGATATGTCAAGCATAGAAATGAACATCCACATAAAGCTATCCATGAAATGAAAGTAGATAATAAGATAGCAATATACAACCTATATGACGTCTATATATGCACACATGCCCCTCCAATATACACATACCCCTTGGTAAATATCTAAATAGTAGAGTTATAATTTCTTTAAGAAGGAAGGCGATATAGGTATGCGTAGTAGAATTCTCAACCGCGTGTGATCGAGGGAGTGAGAGTTCAAGCAGAGGAAAAGTGTAGAAGATTGGGTGAATTTTAAAAGCTGTAGAAATCATGTAGTCGCATTAGTAAGAAAACCAAAGGGAATCAAAGATATAGATCAACTGAACACAGAATTAACCAGAGAGGAATGTGGAAAATAGTCCAAGAGTTTGTGACAGGACAGTCTAAAACAGTATAGATCAGGTGACATTTGTAGATGCTGAACAGAAGATTGAGCAAGAGATTGCCGAAATTCACGGGATACCGCATAGAAAGTGCTCAAGAAATTATTGAATCAATGCGTAACAGTAAATCTGTGAACTTCAATTTAACAGGTTATGAAATGAATGATTTGAACAAAGAAACACTGCAGCTCTTGATGAAATAATAAGTAAGATGGCCGATAAGGAAGGGGGCGAGAATGGAATAGATGCATCTATGTTCACAAAACGCCATATACAATTCCAATTGTAACAGTAATAATATTAGGACTACTAAAACAATAAAATCAATAAGGGAGGAATAAGAGGGAGGAGGAGGTAGTGGAGTATCTGCAACGCGTTTTGCGTGCGCGGAAGTATGGAAATGGCGAATTATCGATAAAGAAGTAGTGTATAACTCCGAATATGATATGTGATATGTGATGTGCGATATGCGATATGCGATATGCGATATACGATAGGCGATATGCGATATGCGATATGCGATATGCGATATGCGATATGCGATATGCGCTACGCGACATGAGGAATGCTCTCGACCGTGAGTGGGAGATTGCGCGGGAGAAAGAAAGAGATAGCTGTGCATAGGACAGATTCGATCGCCTCTCGCGTGATATGAGTGATGCTCTCGACCGTGAGTGGGAGATTGCGCGGGAGAGAGACAGAGATAGCTGTGCGTAGGACAGATTCGATCGCCTCTCCCGCGTGATATGAGTGATGCTTTCGACCGTGAGTGGGAGATTGTTCGGGAGAGAGGCAGAGATCTGAGCGTAGGACATATTCGACCACCTCTCCCGCCCCTCGCTCTCACGTCCATTGTTCGTGATGAAGATGCGTGTAATTGCACTTACATGACGACGACTGCCGTCGACTTACGCTTGATGGATCCTGGTCCCCGCTTCCACTGTCGGCTAGCCGAGCTGCTCAGGCGGCAGCGCGTCACGCTTGTAGTCGAAAAGCTGTGGGCTCGCCTCTCGCTGACGACACCCGATGACTCCTGGTCTCTGCCTCCCTCGACGCCACGATCACCTCCCTGTCGTAGCTGCATCCGGCTCGAAGGACCAATGTTTCTATTTGCTGGAGGGAGGGCGTGGCCGGAGAGCACAAGAAATAAGAGGCGCCAAATGTTTGTTGATATCCTGGGTTTATTGGCTTAACACACTCCACTCCACTACACTATAACATTCAGACCGGACATTGGTTGGGTGACACACACCGAGTAACTACACTGAACTGCTATCGCGTCGTCACATACGCGCTGGCATACGTCCGTTCGGGGCGACGTGGGAAGAGTAACTGGGGGAAGTAGGTGCGCAACAGTCGACGAGAGGGACCTCGACGGTCCTCAAGGACGCCCTCTCTTGGAGACGAGCCGAAAACCAAACATATTCAATTTAAAACATTATTAAAATAGTTAATCAAATAAATCAAATCGAATTAAATTAATCAATCAAGCAATCCATCAACCATCAAATTCAAAATGTCATCAAAATAATTAATCAAATAAACCAAATTGAATTAAATTAATCAATTAAGTAATCCGTCAATTATTAAATTCAAAATGTTATCAAAATAATTAATCAAATAGATCAAGTTAAACCAAATCAACGAATTAAACAACTCATCAACTATTCAATCTAAAATACTATGAAAACATTCAATTAAAACAATTCAAATTAAACCAAATCAATCAATTCCAAACTCACTCAATGAGCCGTCAGCTAATAATGAACAATTAATAAGTAATCCAAGTGTTAAGCTAGGTCATTAAATTCATAGTTAAGTTGAATAATCGGTCTAAAGTAAAATAATTGAATCAACGAAATCGGAATAAAATTAAGTTGAGATAATTTAAAATTAGAAATAATGCAAGTACGAAATAAACCATTGAAAATTATTAAAACCAGATATTTAGGTATAATGATACGAAAAGGTTGAGTAATTTATATTGTCCTGAAATTGACACGACGCAATTAAATCTGAAACTGGTACGGAATAGGGAATAATATTTTGAGATTGAGGGTAATAATATTATGAACCAGTGAAATTCAAAATTCAGCAGTTATTTTTACAATGATTGATAGAAATCGAAAATAACAATCAAAATTTCAATTTCCATCAGCTCATATTTAAATTACCCTATGTAATTTAATTCAATTGGGCCGAAGGGAAATTGAAAATTTTAATTTATTTTAAGGTCAAAGATGAACATCAACAAAGATCAGAGCTAAACAATAATCCGAACTTTTAATTTAAATAAAAATTCCCCCATTTAACTACTTCAATTGAAGTTCATATTTTTAATTTAATTTCACAACAAATAGCATAATTAATGGAAATCAAAAATAAAATTAAAACCAAAATTTTTAGTTCAAACTTACTTATTAAACAAAATTCAAACTTTCGTAATTGAGGATAAAAAAATAATCACAATTTTCAATGCAAACTTATTCAATCTATCGAGTTAAACGAAATTGAAATTTCCCTAAAAACTTCGGAAATAAAAAAAAAAACATTCGAAACTCTTAGATTAAGTTTATTTATCAAAACCATTCAAATAAAATTGAAACCTTCTCAAGAATCTCGAAAGTAAAACAAAATCGAAACGTTTAGAACAAATTTTTCCATTCTACCGATTTAAATAAAATTCTAGACTTTCTGACTGAATTTCATTCATTCAATCAGCCCAGATATAAATACTCGATAGTGATGTCGGAATAAAATTGTATGATAGCTGTAATGTGAGCAATTAAGAATTAAAATCAAAAACCAATTAAATTTCGAAGACAAGGACCTAAGGTAAGGAGAATAATAAACACATGATGGGGGACAATGTTTTGAAACCGAGCGCAGTAACTGATATAGAGTCGAGAGTGATTCACATAAGAATCGAACATAGCCGTTGATGGGTTCATAAACAGCATTGTCAAAACAAACAGAGTAGTAAAATCCTTATCAGGAATAACGATTAAAATGGGATTTTATAATAGGTACGAGATGGGAAATAATGTTTCGTGATTCAGGCCGACTAATTTAAAGCCAATTTGAATTAATTTATTGTTATCTAAAAGGTTTGGAACGATATCTGTAAGTTGAATGGGGTGACCGTTACCGGCTGAAAACAATATTTAGAAAGTAAATTCTAAACTTCAAAACAATTTTAATTTTCGTCTTTGGCTGCTAAATCGAATGCGAGTTATACCCAATGATGTGACCACTTTTTAATTTTTGGGCCCCTCGTTGGGCGCCAATTGTGACGTGCACCCTTTTTTTCAAAAGAAAAATGGCATGGTCCGACCAGGGCACTCACGAAACAATCCGAAACTCAAAATGAACGAACAGTAAAGTTTCATACCACCAAAACCAAAAGTAAACATAAGACTCAAAATAAAGGGGATCCACCAAAACCAAATCACAAAAGCGGGCGCCAGTCCAGCTCAGCCTTCAACCGTCGTCGGATTACAGTAGAGGGGATGGGTTAAACACCGCTGAATATAACTACTTATGATTTTCTTTAAAACAGGTAAGATCTAGGTTTTATTCATAAAAATATCATTGTCTCAAAAGAACACTCAAAGGCTTACCGGAACAAATTAACAAAATACTCTGCGCAAATATAAAAAAAAGCAACAAATATAAAAAAAAGTAACAAAGTTGTCAACGAAATAGAATAACAGAAAAAATTAGTTCGGATACAAAATTAAAGTAAGAAACCCGGACGAGTTAAGTAATATTAATAAACTAGTATAATAACAATATCTTCAAAAAGAATCGGGATAAAAGAGGTGCGACACGACAAATAGAAACATTTAATTCGATGCTTGAGTAAAGGGGACGAGGAAAAGGGGATGCACTAACTGCACTAATTTCTAAGGATTCGGCACTGAATTCAGGAAACGGGATCGATAGTATATACATAAATAATAAGTACAAATTAAAAATTATAAGTGAATACACATTATACCGTTAAAATAAGGGGAAAATAATTCGAATTAATTCGATATCACCTTGGAGAGTTACATACGAGATTAGCAATTCAAATTACACATTTAAACGTCGCAAAATATAGGGGAAAAGGGGAACATTCTTAGAATCCCCAATTTCTAGAAGTTTCGGCATTGTGTTGGTATTCTACACACAAAACTGGCAGTATCAGACAGATATTTCCAATATTAAAATAAAGGGGAAGAGGAAAGTAATTTAATGCCCTAATTTTGAGGAATCAGTCATAATTTCGGAAGTTTCGCACAGGATCTGCAGTTCACTATACGCATTTCAATAATAAAATAAAGGGGAAAACAATTAAGAACACTAATTTTGAGAAATCGGTCATAATTTTGTAAGTTTCAGACAGAACCTGTCTTTTAAGATACGTATTTCGATATAAAAAATTAAAAGGGAAAGGGGGAAACACTTGAAACTATTAATTTTGAGAGATTGGCAATAATTTAGCGGATTTTGTACAGAATTGACATTTTGAGATACTGACTTCGATATAAAAGTAAAGGGGAAACGGGGCGAGAAAAGGTAAACTATTGCAACATCTTGGTACGATATAAAAAGGGGAAAGGCTACATCTTGGTACGATATAAAAGGGGGATTCGGTTGAAGTTACATTAAAACAATTTCATTTTACATAAGAAGGGTAACAAAAGAAGGTTCGACCCGTCGGCACTCCATATTAAGGGGAAATTAACACTTCATATCACAAAATGGTCAATAGGAACGAAATAATATATGTAGATAAAATGGTAACAATTAAATAGTCTGATAGACCAGCCAAGATCCTCGAAATTGAACTAGATTACGAAGAAAGTCTTTTAAAAAATTAACTTTAATCAAAGTCTTGCTCTTGGCTGAACCACAGTGAGAAAATTAAGTCCTACCCTACTGCTAGCGTCCTTCAGGGCTGGAGGTTACAGTACGATGCTCTTGGGTGCGTGGTGCTACTTCCGGCTTACAGAATTAAAGTAATCTAATCGGTGCGTTAATGCCTAAACTGGACTACGGAAGAAGGAAGTGAGGGGTGGTCAGGCGGGGGGAAATGTGGGAAATTGAAGAAGCTATCGAGAATGAGAGAGTCCGCGTGTCGTTCTCGCTCTTCGTTGGTCTGCCTTGCCGCCTGTTCTTCTCTTCGCCGAATCTTCCTTCCTTTTCTGTCCCGTGTCGATCTCGGAGCTTTCCAGCGTCCTCCTTGTCTCCGAATGCTTTTCCGTTGTATTTGAGGGTGAACGTCCGTGGTTCTCCCACAAGGTGGTGTTATTTTACCTCATAACAACAAAAAAAAGGTTTGAAAGACGAGAATTGTTCCACCCCTTCTCTCTCGGGGTGAACAACCAAAATCATCCCGCCCCCCTTTATGTGGGGGGGGGGACAACCAATTAATATAACGGTGGTCGTACCTCCTCACTGGAATAAACGCCTGGGTCTTGGATGGTAACCACCGTTTCCAAAAGAAGATGTCCTCAACAGGAACAAGCCTTGTTTCTTGGACCAAAAAAATAATGACAACCTCCTTCTTCTGCAACTGGGACCAGCCATGTATCTTAGAAGTGGGAGGTGGAGAATATAAACTCAAAATTTCGTCGTCGCCGTAGGGAAGATTTAGGTGAAGGTCACTGGACTGTAGAAGCCTCCCTGTGTTGGAGGTGGAGACAAACCCTAGTCGATGACGCAACGAAGGAGTAGCGGAGTCTCAACTCGTTAGTTGGAGGAATATTAGTGATCCAGGGGGGACGCTCATAGGAATTTTTATATATAACAAAATAAATAATACAAAGAAAATTATTTCTAAAATCTAATTTACAGATAAATTAAGCGCCAAGGAGTGCCGATCCTACCGTTCGTGTCAATCCACACAGTCAAGAGTAGGGATATTAAAATTTGAATGGAAACCAACTAAATTATAATTATTTATTAGAATAAATTTACTTTTGTGACGTGCGATAAAATTGCAACGTCACAAGTTGCATTCAAGGCTAAATTCTCTCTTAAACTGAACCAGTGCAATTGTCACTGGTTGAGTCAGTATTTTGGATTATCACTGGTGAACCATTGATTTTTCCACTTTGACTGGATGAACCAGTAAGTGATTTAACTGTAATAGCGCTACTGATTCTACCAGTGATGCCAAATGATAGATTGAACCGGTGATATAGCGCTCCATGCGGTCAAGACATGTACCTCCAGTCGTATGGTACACGCGCGTTGCCGGTCAGGTCTTGGCATTCCTCGAGTGCAAACGAACCTTATTGTTTACCAGTGTTTGTTTTATAAATTATGGGCGCCTGGCTGCAATAAGCAGGGGATATAATATCTTTCGTTTGATACTGGGAGGCTCCTGGCCACTTGTGTTTGAATTTGAGCGACGCGACACGTTGATATAACGATGGGTCTTCCCACAAGTAGGCGCAACATATTATAATCCATTATATGGCAGCCCGGCCTTCATTAGTCCTTCATTACTGATTTTTGATGATAACCTAAACAGCTGACAGAAGACAAGGCGTGCGACCAGATGACTACTGGTAATGAGAAGTCTATGAACCTCATTGATTAAACCAGTGCTGGAACTCCACTGAATGAACCAGTGAATTCTCATTGATTGTCAGTGACGCACTTCTGGCTGTTTCAACCAGTGAGATTTCACTGGCTCATTTTAAGAGGGTATTGTTATTATTATTCAGTTTGTTTAAAATGTTATGTTTGAAAAATTATCAGCGCATCACTTGTAACCAATTCAGCCTTGGAATTTGATCATCGTCCCTTGATCATTATATTTGATAGCGACATAAGTATAAAATATAATATTGCGTAGAATTGGACTATCATAAGTGTGCCTAGGTTAATTTTTCATTTTCAGCAATTTTGGCTATTGCTTGGTAGTTATGAAGTGCAGTGTTCATTATTTCCGTCGTCGTTGCAACACAAGATACTAATGTGTCAGCTAAGTTTCGTTAAATATAATCTGTGAAGTGCCGATTTTTGTATAGATGACATAAATTGGTTTTATATTATTTTCTTTTTCTTTACGTTTCAGTTCGTATGCATATTTTTACATCAAGCCTGGACATCATGGAGAAGCTGAAGATGACAGCAGAAATGACCGATATTTCAAGTGACTCTGAGATAGATATTGATTCACATCTCATATTATTTGGAAATCCAAGAGTAAATAGTTACAGCCGTGCTCCCGGGTCTGATAGCCCTTCCTGCTCAGTGGAAAGAACCTCCTCCAGTCCAGATATTTGAAAGTATCTAAGGGTGTATCTGTATTAAGCATGGGCTCTAGTGCGAGCGCACATGAGCTTTGGTCCTTGGTATTTACTACAGAAATAGCAGAATATATCAGGGTTCTTATCACAACAATATTTGAAAGTGGAAGCTCAAATATTAGTTCAAGTTAAAAAAGTTTGATTTTTCAGAAGATCCGTACATTGTTGAGTGTTTTTATTTTTTAGTTGCCACAGTTGTCCCTGGCCTAAGTATGAGGGCTTTCCAAATCTGTCGAACCAATTTCAACTCGTCATCGGACACACTACGGCTTCATCCTCATATCCTAACGCTTCCTGCAGGGCAGCACACCTCCACTGGTTTCGTTACCTCAACAGCCTGAAGAGCTTATCATTATACACATCCCCTTCCGAGGCAGTTGCCAACCTCTTCAGCATCTGTCGAGGTAGCAAGATTTTATTCAATTGGTTTGACCAGTAGATTACCTAGTAAAATTAAACCAGAATCTACACAAAGATCTTCATATTCTTCTGTATTCGTATGGTATTTTTTCGAAAATAAATTATAGAAACTACCGGAATACAAGGTAAAAAGTGAGGTAAAGGAGAAATACCGGGTTTAGATTTATCGACCGTATAAACATGTGATCACCCTTTTTTCCAAAGATTTTAGTCACCACGTCTTAAGCTTTAGAACCAAAATTGGTTACTTTAGTGTTTTTAAGTTATTTTTTGAGTTTAGGGAGGGACGATTACCTGATCGATTATAACAAACACTTGATTCGGATTCAGCGACACAAAAAATATGAAGATACACTTTTTTCTGAAGGTTTTATTCACCAAATCAATTTTTAGCTGTTTTCAGGGTTAGGGATGAACTGAGACTTGATGGGGTTAAGCAAACCCCAAATTCGGTTTCAGTGACCCCAAAAACATATAGGTATGGTGGTCTAGTTCATCATACATGACACATTTTTTGTGCGTGCCTATGTTATTACAGGAAGACATAATAGAACCCTCTAGTAGCGATTGCTTAAGCCCGATAGTTATGGCATGATGCCCAAACAGAAAATATAGACTTTCTTTCGATTTTCGAAAAGTAAACAAAGTGACTAAAGAAGGTTTGTATCCAATACCAATAATGACAGAAATTTTAAACGCGTTGACATAATAATAGTTACAAAAATATTTGATGAATATTTGAAAGCTTTAGAATCTAGTATATATAATTTAGATAATGCAGATTTAACTATTAGTTCAGATAAATGCGAATTCGGATGTGCCGAAGTGAAATATTTAGGTTTTATCATGACTAAAACCAGTGAAGCAAATATAAAGGTCAATACAAATGGCATCAAGGTATAAGAAAGGAGACAGCCAGATAAGCATGTCAAATCGGCCCGCGCTCAAATGAGGCTGAAATTTACGTGAAATGTTCATACTAAGGTACCAAAAATCTATAAAGAATTTTAACTTTCAAACTGCATTATTTTAGAAGTTATGGAGGGGGAAAAATAAAAAAGTGGTTTTTCTTGAAAATCGCGTGACCGATTATTATAAACAAAATGTATGTTGTGGAGACCGAACAGACAATTTACTAAAAAATCAAGAGAATTTTATGGTCACGTACGACAACCATCTTTTCCCCAAAAGATCTCTACATCCCCTCAATCAACATATTTTTTCTGCGAACTGATCGGAGTGGTGCGCCATAGTTAAGAAAAATAAATGAAAACCTCAAATGACAAATGCATTACGATGTGCTGTAATAGATAGTAAAGAGTCAGAAAACAACAGGAAAAAGAAGTGAATATATTTACAAAATGACAGACTACCTGCTCAGGTAATTGATCTAATTATTCCTGAGAGTCGGGTTGAAAATGTGCGTGTGTACTAGTTTCCACACCACCCGAGAGGTACATTAGCGGCGCGTTTTTTTTAGTTGTTTCCCCAGGAGATATAATCCACTCCCTCCCGCTGATTTTAGTGTGTAATGATTTAGTGGGAGAACTGAGAAGAGTCAAGGGGTTATTGGAATGTAGCATGCATCACTGTAAAACAAACCAATTTTTATCAGAATCCGCCGCCGCACTGTGGCCGGTTTTGTGAAATTTTGTCTCAAAATCGTAATGCCTTTGATGGGAATGATCTAGAGGGACAATTTTTTTTAACTTAAAAATAATCCTTAGCGAATGTAGGAAATATATAGAGAATGTGTCAAAAATAAATTTTGACTTCGAAAATCTATCTTATAGTTAGGAATTTTTGTAAAAATTTTCATTTGTCGAATTCCACGGGCGTACAGATATTATATATAATCTTCTACATACTCTTTCTAATAGATTTTTGCATGTTGATTCCAAATTCGTGCTGTAAATTAATATAGGGCTTGATGATTCTGAGAAAAAGATGATGGAAATTGCTATTTTGATCCTTGAAGGAATGCATTATTTTTACCAAAGCAAATTTCACCACTCAGAATATTTAATAGCTTCTGGGGTCACAGTTTCAAATCCGAACTCAAAAAGGCGAATCCAATATGGCAAATCATAATAAAAATAACGATTTGACTGAAAATTGCTACATGGGTGTTTTCGCGTCGCGTATTTCGAATCCGAAGTCAAAATTTAAAAATTCAGAATAGTGACTCCAGTATGGCGGATCATTTGGTTTTTCAAAAGATCTTTGAATAAAAAAATCAAGTATTATTAGTGATTCTAATCCGCACATATACATTTGAGCATAAAGTAACTAAATTAAATTATTTTCCAAACTTTGATTTGATGTTTTTCACATTACTTAAGCTCTTTTTTCACAAGAATTTTTGCAAATTTTAAACGGGGTCCTCCAAGTAAGAAAAGTTAAAGAAGCGTCAATACTGGAAGAAATACTATACAAATGAAAGATGCTTCTATAGCGACTATTTACAGAGGAGCTCAAGAAAATTTTAATTATGCAGAAAAAGATGTTCATGTTCTGGAAAGAGCCGCTAAATTCGGCAAAAATAATTTCAGGTGACGTTCATAGCAAGCCACATTAGATCCGCCATTTTGAATCTTGAAATTTTCACTATGGATTTAAAATCAGCGATTCGAAAAACTCTAGTGTAGCTATTCATAGGCCAAATAGTTTTATTATTACAATTATGATCTGCCGTATTGGATTTACCATTCTCAGTGTTGATATTTTGACTTCGTATTTAAAATCAGCAACCCGAAACAACCCGTGTAACACTGTTTAGTTGAATGGTTTTTTTTTAACAATCATGCGCCATATTGGATTCACCATATTCAATTTTGAAATTTCGACTTCGAATTTAAAATCAGCGGCTTAAAAAACATCCTTGTAGCCATTTTTAGTTAAATCGATTTTTTATAACTATGATCCGCCATATTGGATTCGTCATTCTGAATTTTGAAATTTTTAGGTTGGGTTTGACATTAGGGACCAGAAAAACCAAAGTGAGCATTTTTAGTGAAATCGGTTCACTTTTTACATATTTAATTCGCCTTTTTCAATTTGGTTATTTTCAATTTCTATTTGGTATCAGTGACCCCAGTAGCCCTTAAATAATCTGAAAAATGAAATTTTCTTCGATAAAAATAATGCATTCCTTTGAGGATTAAAATAGCAATTTCCATCGCCTTTTTCTTAGAATCATCCAGTTCTACATTAATTTACAGGCCGGGCTTCGAATCAGCAAGCAAACAGCTATTTAAAATGTATGAAGAACATGGAATTTTAT
>CAKNXH010060916.1:53256-74570 GCA_932178445.1 Andricus quercusramuli
GAATAAGGTCACCTTATAAAGGGGCGTCTTTCAGGGCGATACAATGAACCCTCTTCTCTTTTGCATCAAACTTCTGCCTCTGTCTCTCGCACTGCGAAATTCTCCTGGATACCTCTGCGGCGACACGAATCATCGCGAGCATAAGGTCACTCACGTATTTTATACGGATGACCTGAAGATCTATGCTTCTAGTAAAAGCGAACTTCGACATGCTCTAAGTATTATTACGTGGGTAATGCCGAGGAGGGAGATGGGAATTGGATTGCCGAGAAGGGAGCGAACATATTAAAAGAAGTCACTGTTAAAAAAGTGAAAGGTGGTTTATTGTCACTTACATTTAAACAGCTTCCCCAGGCGACGGGATCTTCGGTCGGTGGCCAGGATCACCAGAGTCCAGTCAAGGAGGCACAACGATTCACCCACAGTAAGACAATATGCTAGGCTAGCTAACGACGGAGCAAGACTGACGACGCGAGAGAACTCGCTGTCGTCTCAGGCTGCAGGACCCCTCGGGGGGTTCCGCCTAATTTCGGGTACGGCTCGGTAACATCTTCGCGCTGTCTAACCAATCTAACGCTGTCAAACCAGTGCTGTCTCTTATTCTCTTTTCAGGGTTTGTATTGTTTGCGTTAATTTCCAGAAGGTTTTTGATTTTTCTGTTGATATAGCCCCAGCCCCCTTGTAAGTAGTGTTGTCCGTCATGTGTAATTTTGCCTGTACCTGATGTATCTGTCATTGCAAAAAGTGTCGTGTATTATGTAAATATGTCTGAGTATAATTTTGTCACAAAATGTGCACTTGAAGTTTCCCGAATTTGCCCTTATGTTATTTTTCAAAAGCGTGGTGTTGTCGGTGATTTTCCTGTACCATTTTTCCTTCATGGTTCTCCTCTTATTCATTTTTTCTTGTTTTGTTTATTTCGATTTTCTAGTACAAGTATAAAAATGTGCTGGTTTAAAGTGACCTTGGTTTATAAGTAATTATGTTATAATAGTTGGAGTTATAGGTTTGTGAGTCTTACTTTGTTAGGAGTTTGGCGATCTTTGAATTCGTTGTTGTTTTTTCCGCGAAGGTTCTTCCATTCCTCGTCGATTTTTTTTTCTTCCTAGATTTGACCGTAGTGGACAAAGGTTCTGATCATCATTTTTTTATGTTGGATCTTCCTGTCCTCTTCCAAGTTGCAGGTTTTTCCTTTTTCCTCGACTTGTTTTCTTTTAGTAATTTTGTTCCGTAATTGCAATGTCCATTCCCAAGAAAAGCGGACCTCTTGTTCCAGTTTTTCCTTCAGTATTTTGTGTTCTTGTTCTTCGTCTTGTTTCAGCTTCTTCATCTTTGCCTCGAATTCCTTAGTATCTTGCAAGCTGTGCTCGTAGGATTTCCTTTAAAATTTCAGGCTTAATTTTTTCATCTTTTTCTTGAGGTCGTAATCCTGCTGCTCTTTTTTTTCTGTACTGCGTGGTGTAAGGTGGTAACCACCCTCGCAGCCTTCTAATAGGAAATAACATTCATAGAGTGTTTGTTCCATTTGTTCGTCCTCCTCCTGGTTCCAATTATAGTTTAGAGCGGTCATTCCCCCCCCCCCCCACCGCTCCTTCTACTTCTAGTTCCAGGTTGTTTGATGGTGGTGGTTGTGGCATTTCTACGCTTGTTTTATTCTCTTGGCGCAGTTTTCTTATGTGTCTGTGGGGATGATTACAGATTTCGTTTTCTGGTCCACCAGATCCTCTTAGTATTAGCCATTTTGTTGCTGGGCAGTTTTGAAGATGCTGAAATATGTCGCAGCCGTTTATCGTTCTCTGACGGAGTTGACAGGGTGTTGTATTATCCATTTTCTAAAAGGTAAAAAATTCGTACTGTCTTTTTGTTCTTAACATCTAGTGAGTTGGTTTTCAAGATTGTAATTGAGTCCTTTTTTTGGTCTTGTGTCAGTTTTTATTTTTGATGCTATCGATCGTTTGCCAGTTATTCCTTTGCTTGAGTTTAAATGCTCTTACCTAATTCCTAGTATTTCAAATGCCTGTTTCTCATTATCAATATTTGCGTTCTCCAATTTAGAATCGTCACCTATTTTATATCCTATTGGTTTTCTCCTCAGACTCTAATTACTTGCTTGTCTATTGTTTGCCTGATCTAGATTTTTTTAGACTCCTCTTTTATAACTTGCAGCCTTCTCAATCAATCTGTCCATTTATCTACGTTTTGAAATTCTATATCGCTATCGATTTCTAAGTTTTTTCTCAGCAATTGAATTGGTTCCAATTCGCCGCCAAAATTTAAAAACGCTGGGGTAAATTGTGTTGATGAATTTATACTAGTATTAATTGCAAACTGTAGATCATCTATATGTTCGTCCCAGGTAGAGTGTTCCTTTTGTAGATATGTTTTAATTACCCAACGAAAAAGAAAGTATTGATTCGAATTGAATTGAAAAGACTAACACACCCTGCAAACACCGCTTTGCGACAATGACGCATTGGACCTATGTGTCAATACATGTAAATTCGTGCAGACGGTATTTCAATTTGGAATCTTTCTATACGTACAAATACGGTGCAAAAGTTTGAAGTCAGCGAATACACTTCATTTAGTGTACTCCAGCTTTCGCGATTTCAAAAAAACTCCATGAATAAGAAAATCCTAAGAATTGCATGGGTTATAAATCGTGCAGTACAAAGTTTGTTAAGCGCATCTAAAGTAGTTTGGTGAATAACAACTGATCATTGATCAGAGTTATCACTGGAGGATTTAAGAATCGATTTCAATAGCGTTCTTGTACGTTTCACAATATTAAATTTCGGTAGGGCTATGATCCAGAGATATTTGCCCCATTAAATTGGTCCGTCACGATCTTTCTCCTACGTCGACTAATGTCTAAGAAATATTATTATCCCTTCACACGGGTCTGAACTCAAATAATCCCGCCCTAATCTGATCACATCACTATTCTGATTATTGTAGACTGGCCAATTTACGATGCCTTAAGACTGTAATAATCTTGGAAAATAATTAATTTGTACCATGCTCTAAAAGCCGGAGTCACCATTGGTTTCTAGGAGTATTTCCTTAATTTATCTTAAGGCCCGGCTGTTTTTAACACGAAATTCGTTATTTGAATATTCGTGGAAATTTCAAATATAGTTGGTTGGTTGACCTTAAATGCCACTTTTTCTGTATATGATGATGAAGTCACAGAATGATTTTAAAGTTATGAAGAGGGTAGTTAGACAAAGCGCCTCTTTCTCAAACCGAATTCACGGATCAAGTTGTACGAGCACAGGATCCATGCTGTGCTTTACCTGTCCTGTGACACGTAACACAGCAAAATGTAAATCGAAGAAGAGAACTGTGAGGACCGAGATTCTAATATCCATATCTATGTCGCCAAATGTTCTACTTCTTGATCGCATTTTCACCATAGAGGTCGTGATGATGTGAACAAGGTGGTGCTGTAAGCAGGTCGTGAGCATCAGCAATTTCATCATCTTCAGAAAGGAGATGCTACATAAGGAAAGTTATGAAATTAATGACATTCGGTTGCATCTCTTATAAATGGGTTGGACCATGTCAGCAATTCCTTCATTCTCGGCAGTTGATAAAATCTTAATTGTCCAAAGTATTTGCTAGTTCGGATGTTATTATTTCAGACTACGCCAGAGCGTTCTGGGATTCGCTTGACTTTTCGTTTACCGAATTTTTCGTCTGCTGAGAACGACTTTACGAATGTGCAATATTTCCCAGTGGTCCAGTTTAAATTGCATAAGTTTCTGTTACAATATATTGATGCTTTGTTGGCAGACTAATACTTTCCAGAGAATTGAGTAATTATACTTGTCTAAGTTATTTTATCCTACTACAACAATTACGTGGAACAATTTTAGTTAATCCCTCAAGGTTACCCTTTATTACGAGTTTACTTAGTTCATGGAATTTGTATGATTAGTTTTTATAAAAAGAAAAAAGCTTTCAATCTGAATTTTCACATTTACACATACAGAAGGATTGTGAAGTATTTTCCTTGTATCAATTATTGTGACTGTAGTTGCATTCAAGGCCAAATACTCTCTTAAACTGAACCAGTGCATTGTCACTGGTTGAGTCAGTATTTTGGATTATCACTGGTGAACCAGTGATTTTTCCACTTTGACTTGATGAACCAGTAAGTGATTTAACTGAAATAGCGCTACTGATTCTACCAGTGACGCCAAATGATAGATTGAACCGGTGATATAGCGCTCCATGCGGTCAAGACATGAACCTCCAGTCGTATGGTACACGCGCGTCGACGGTCAGGTCTTCGCATTTCTCGAGTGCAAACGAACCTTATTGTTTACCAGTGTTTGTTTTATAAATTATGGGCGCCTGGCTGCAATAAGCAGGGGATATAATATCTTTCGTTTGATACTGGGAGGCTCCTGGCCACTTGTGTTTGAATTTGAGCGACGCGACACGTTTATATAACGATGGGTCTTCCCAAAAGTAGGCGCAACATATTATATCCCATTATATGGCAGCCCAGCCTTCATTTATTGTTGTGACAGTAAAGTGCGGTTTTTAACAGATAATTTTACAACTGTTACCACAATAGTGATTTTTGATAATTGTCATACCTAAACAGCTGACAGAAGACAAGGCGTGTGACCAGATGACTACTGGTAATGAGAAACCCGTAAACATCATTCATTAAACCAGTGCCGGAACTCCACTGAATGAACCATTGAATTCTCATTGATTGTCAGTGACGCACTTCTGGCTGTTTCAACCAGTGAGATTTCACTGGCTCATTTTAAGAGGGTATTTTTATTATTATTCAGTTTGTTTAGAATAGTGTGTTTGAAAAATTATTAGCGCCTCACTTGTAACCAATTCAGCCTTGGAGTTTGATCATCGTCCCTTGATGATCAAATTTGATAGCGATATAAGTATAGAATATAATATTGCATAGAATTGCACTATCATAAGTGTGCGTAGGTTAATTTTTCATTTTCAGCAATTTCGGATATTGCTTGGTAGTTATGAAGTGCAGTGTTCATTATTTCCGTCGTCGTTGCAACACAAGATACCAATGTGTCAGCTAAGTTTCGTTAAATATAATCTGTGAAGTGCCGATTTTTTTATAGTTGACATAAATTGGTTTTATACTATTTTCTTTTCCTTTACGTTCCAGTTCGTATGCATATTTTTACATCAAGCCTGGACATCACGGAGAAGCTGAAGATGGCAGCAGAAATAACCGATATTTCAAGTGACTCTGAGATCGATATTGATTCACATCTCATATTATTTGGAAATCCAAGAGTAAATAGTTACAGCCGTGTTCTCGGGTCCGATAGCCCTTCCTGCTCAGTGGAAAGAAATTCCTCCAGTCCAGATATTTGAAAGTATCTGAGGGTGTATCTGTATTAGGCATGGGCTCTAGTGCGAGTGCACATGAGTCTTGGTCCTTGGTATTTACTACAGAAATGGCAGAATATATCAGGGTTCTTATCACAACAATGTTTAAAAGTGGAAGCTCAAATATTAGTTCAAGTTAAGAAACTTTGGTTTTTCAGAAGATCCGTACGTTGTTGATTGTTTTTATTTTTTAGTTGCCACAGTTGTCCCTGGCCTAAGTATGAGGGCTTTCCAAATCCGACGAACAAATTTCAACTCGTCGTCGAACACACTACGGCTTCATCCTCATATCCTAACGCTTCTTGCAGGGCAGCGCACCTCCACTGGTTTCGTTACCTCAACAGCCTGAAGAGCTAATAATTATACACATCCCCTTCCGGGGCAGTTGCCAACCTCTTTAGCATCTGTCGAGGTAGCAAGATTTTATTGAAATGGTTTGACCAGTAGATTACCTAGTAAAATTAAACCAGAATCTACACAAAGATCTTCATGTTCTTCTGTATTCTTATGGTATTTTTCGAAAATAAATTACATATAGAAACTACCGGAATATAAGGTAAAAAGTGAGGTAAAGAAGAAATACCGGGTTTAGATTTATCGACCGTATAAACATGAGATCATCCTTTTTTCCAAAGATTTTAGTCACCACGTCTGAAGCTTCAGCACCAAAATTGGTTACTTCAGTGTTTTTAAGTTATTTTTTGAGTTTAGGGAGGGACGATTACCTGATCGATTATAACAAACACTTGATTCGGATTCAGCGACACAAAAAATATGAAGATACACTTTTTTCTGAAGGTTTTATTCACCAAATCGATTTTTAGCTGTTTTTCGGGTTAGGGAGGAACTGAGACTTGATGGATTTAAGCAGACCCCAAATTCGGTTTCAGTGACCCCAAAAACATATAGGTATGGTGGTCTAGTTCATCATACATGACATATTTTTTGTGCGTGCCTATGTTATTACAGGAAGACATAATAGAACTCTCTAGTAGCGATTACTTAAGCCCGATAGTTATGGCATGATGCCCAAACAGAAAATATAGACTTTCTTTCGATTTTTGAAAAGTAAACAAAGTGAATAAAGAAGGTTTGTATCCAATACCAAGAATGACAGAAATTTTAAACGCGTTGAGATCAGCAAAATATATTTTGAAAAAAGATGGACAAATTAATAATACATGACATAAAACCGAATGTGTTTGCTACCCTGATAACATAATAATAGTTACAAAAATATTTGATGAATATTTGAAAGCTTTAGAATCTGGTATATATACTTTAGATAATGCAGATTTAACTATTAGTTCAGATAAATGCGAATTCGGATGTGCTGAACTGAAATATTTAGGTTTTATCATGACCAAAACCAGTGAAGCAAATATAAAGGTTAATACAAATGGCATCATGGTATAAGAAAGGAGACAGCCAGACAAGCATGTAAAAATCGGCCCGCGCTCAAATGAGGCTGAAATTTACGTCAAATTTTCATACTAAGGTGCCAAAAATCTATAAAGAATTTTAACTTTCTAACTGCATTATTTTAGAAGTTATGGAGGGGGAAAAATAAAACAAGTGGTTTTTCTTGAAAATCGCGTGACCGATTATTATGAACAAAATATATGTTGTGGAGACCGAACAGACAATTTACCAAAAAATCAAGAGAATTTTATGGCCAAAATAACAGGCGATATAACGCTTGTATCGTCGGATAATTTTTTTATAGTGATTTTTTCACGTGCGACAAACATCTTTTCCCCAAAAGATCTCTACAGCCCCTTAATTAACATATTCTTTCTGCGAACTGATCAAAGCGGTGCGCCATACTTAAGAAAAATAAATGAAAACCTGAAATGACAAATATATTTACAAAATGACAGACTACCTGCTTAGGTAATTGATCTAATTGTTCCCGAGAGTCGGGTTAAAAATGTGCGTGTGTACTAGTTTCCACACAACCCGAGAGGTACATTAGCGGCGCGTTTTTTTTTAGTTGTTTCCCAAGGAGATATGATACACTTCCTCCCGTTGATTTTAGTGTGTAATGATTTAGTGGGAGAACTGAGAAGAGTCAAGGGGTTATTGGAATGGAGCATGCATCACTGTAAAATAAACCAATTTTTATCAGAATCCGCCGCCGCACTGTGGCCGATTTTGTGGAAGTTTGTCTCAAAATCGTAAAAATGTTGATGGGAGTGACCTAGAGGGACAATTTTTTTAAATTAAAGATAAATCCTTAGCGAATGAAGGAAATATATAGAGAATGTGTAAAAATGAATTTTGACTTCGAAAATCTATCTTATAGTTAGGAATTTTTGTAAAAAATTTCGTTTATCGAATTCTACGGGCGTATAGATATTATATATAATCTTCTAAATACTCTTTTTAATAGATTTTTGCATGTTGACTCCAAATCCGTCCTGTAAATTAATATAGGGCTTGATGATTCTGAGGAAAAGATGATGGAAATTGCTATTTTGAGCCTTGAAGGAATGCATTATTTTTACCAAAGCAACTCAAAAAAGGCAACTCAAAAAGGCGAATCCAATATGGCAGATCATAATAAAAATAACGATTTGACTGAAATTTGCTACATGGGTGTTTTCGCGTCGCGTATTTCGAATCCGAAGTCAAAATTTGAAGATTCAGAAGTGTGAATCCAGTATGGCGGATCATTTAGTTTTTCCCAAAAATCTTTGGATAAAAAAATCAAGTATTATTAGTGATTTTAATCCACACATATAGTTAAAGTCAATACTGGAAGAAATACTGTACAAATGAAAGATGCTTCTATAGCGACTATTTACAGAGGAGCTCAAGCAAATTTTAATTATGCAGAAAAAGATGTTCGTGTTCTGGAATTAGCCGCTAAATTCGGCAAAAATAATTTCATGTGACGTTCATAGCAAGCCACATTAGATCCGCCATTTTGAGTCTTGAAATTTTCACTATGGATTTAAAATCAGCGATTCGAAAAACTCTAGTGTAGCTATTTATAGGCAAAATAATTTTATTATTACAATTATGATCTGCCGTATTGGATTTACCATTCTCAGTGTTGACATTTCGACTTCGTATTTAAAATCAGCAACCCGAAACCCCCCGTGTAACACTGTTTAGTTAAATCGTTTTTTTTTTTAACTGTGAATTGTCAGTATAAATTTAACAATTTCATCAGGTCTTGAATAAAAAAGCACTGAAAAAAAGACGCAATATTCTTTTCTACTTTTCCTTTATCATTTTTTACAAGAAGTATTGCATGGCAAACAAATGATAAATCTGAAACCCTCTGAAACCCGCCTGAAACGCTCTAGTCCAACAGACGACTGGCCGCTGGTCGTGCGAAGAGCGACCGACGTGAGCAGGTGCAGGTATACAGTCGGCTACTCAGCGTTCATTAGCCAAATAGCCAGCGAGTCGACTAATCGACTGGGTCACTCTAGAGTTCGGGGTGCTGAAAATAATTGAGATGGAAACACGACGACGAACCGGCGAAACACACACACTGAGTGGACGAATCAACTCAAGGATGACTTGCTAGACTGCTACGATGCGAGCATCAACCCTACTCACGGAGGCTTTATGACATGTATGCACACTCTGTGGTGCTAGAAACACCCAGAGTCTCAGCACGTTTAGCATCGGTCATTACGAAATCAACGTGCCTACCTCCCGAGAAATGGATATTTACGCGGAGCGCTTCGCCAACCGCTGCTTGAACGAGCTGCAGACGAAGATCAGGAAGCGACATTATGATGAACGGGGGAAAGCAGGCACCTTCTGGGAGATGATCGCGATTTCAGGACATGGAGGAACATTGACATGCAGGTTCCTCCTAAACCACAAGATCTGGCTTATAGAATGCCTCCCTTGGTGAGGATATTTCGGAGGATACCTCTGGACCATCAATTGTTCAGTTAATGGTGCGCCGTGAGCTTTGGCTGATTCAAATAAAGGGTTAAAAGCGACTATGGATCAAAAGACCAAAAGATGCTTGCATAAACGCACAAGAAGATTGAATGGGCAAGACAAAATGCGTCCTGTGATTGGTGTGTGATTGACGACGTAACATTTGGTTAACCGTTCACCGGAAGGGTTCGAAAGTTCGCCCAAGAACAGAGGATAATCAAGCAGCATATTCTTGAAAAAATACGGGTGTTATCTGGCGCAAGGACGAAAATATAGAAAAAAGAGAGATGGGTTAGGGAGAATCAACAGTTTCTTACTGACCCATCGTGCCTCTTCAGCAATCTTCTTGCGTCTATCAAAAATCCACCCAAGCCTAACGAGGTAGATACCTCTTGGAGAGAGGTATACAAGATTTCAAAAACACTGGATTGGAAAGAAGATACTGATAAGAATCATCCGCTTCAAGGAGTTTTGAGACCCTATAATATCTGAAGAGGAATGTCCACCTATTACTGCCGAAGAGGTGCGAAACGCACTTAGGGGCGCGAAGAACTTTTCCACTGCAGAAACAGATTTTATCAAGAACTTCTGCTGGAAGAAGTTTGCTTCTACACACCGAAATTTGGCCCACATACTCACCTCATATTTAAATTCGGGAACGCCCATTCCGCAGTGGCTGCTGCCAGGGCGCACTATCCTCCTACCGAAAAAAGGCAACTTGTCCAACCCAGATAATTACAGGGCAATTACTTGTTTGAACACGCTGTATAAGATCTTTACAGCTGTCCTAAACAGCAGGATTGTTTGACGAATTGAGCCTGTATGGCGAGAGAAATACGAACAACGTGGTTCGGTAAAAGGTGTAACAGGCTGCCGAGATAACCTGCTAATTCACAGGTGGGTCTGCAAAAGCGCAGCAGCCCACAAGCGCGACTGGTTTAACTACCGGAAAGCTTTCGATTCAACCTCTCATAGATTTATCATCTGTCTGTTGGAAAGCGTGAAGGTTTATCCACAAATATTGAGATGAATAGAGAGTTTGATGCCCCTTTGGAAAAACAGATTTACTATCTCATCTGGAAATTATCGTGTGAAAACGAATAAGGTCACCTTATAAAGGGGCGTCTTTCAGGGCGATACAATGAGCCCTCTTCTCTTTTGCATCAAACTTCTGCCTCTGTCTCTCGCACTGCGAAATCCTCCTGGATACCTCTGCGGCGACACGAATCATCGCGAGCATAAGGTCACTCACGTATTTTATACGGATGACCTGAAGATATATGCTTCTAGTAAAAGCAAACTTCAACATGCTCTAAATATTATTACGTGGGTAATGCCGAAGAGGGAGATGGGAGTTGGATTGCCGAGAAGGGGGCGAACATAGTAAAAGAAGCCGCTGTTAAAAAAGTGAAAGGTGGTTTATTGTCACCCACATTTTATCAGCTTCCCCAGGAGACGGGATCTTCGGTCGGTGGCCAGGATCACCAGAGTCCAGTCAAGGAGGCACAACGATTCACCCATAGTAAGACAATATGCTAGGCTAGCTAACGGCGGAGCAAGACTGACGACGCGAGGGAACTCGCTGTCGTCTCAGGCTGCAGGACGCCTCGGGGGGTTCCGCCTAATTTCGGGTACGGCTCGGTAACCCCTTCGCCTCGAATACCTTAGTATCTTGCAGGCTGTGCTCGTAGGATTTCCTTTAAAATTTCAGGCTTAATTTTTTCATCTTTTTCTTGAGGTCGTAATCCTGCTGCTCGTTCTTTTCTGTACTGCGTAGTGTAAGATGGTAACCACCCTCGCAGCCTTCGAATAGGGAATAACATTCATAGAGTGTTTGTTCCATTTGTTCGTCCTCCTCTTGGTTCCAATTATAGTTTAGAGCGGTGATTTCGCCCCCCACCGCTCCTATTACTTCTAGTTCCAGGTTGTTTGATGGTGGTGGTTGTGGCATTTCTACGCTTGCTTTATTTTCTTGGAGCAGTTTTCTTACGTGTCTGTGGGGATGATTACAGATTTCGTTTTCTGGTCCACCAGATCCTCTTAGTATTAGCCATATTGTTGCTGCGCAGTTTTGAAGATGCTGAAATATGTCGCAGCCGTTTAGCGTTCTCTGACAGAGTTGACAAGGTGTTGTATCATCTATTTTCTGAAAGGTAAAAAATTCGTACTGTCTTTTTGTTCTTAACATCTAGTGAGTTGGTTTTCAAGATTTTAATTGCGTCCTTTTTTTGGTCTTCAGTCAGTTTTTATTGTTGATGCTATCGATCGTCTGCCAGTTATGCCTTTGCTTAAGTTTAAATGCTCTAACTTTATTCCTAGTATTTCAAATGCCTATTTCTCATCATCAATATTTGCGTTCTCCAATTTAAAATCATCACCTATTTTATATCCAATTGGTTTTCTCCTCAGACTATAATTACGTGCTTGACTATTGTTTGCCTGATCTAGATTTTTTTGGACTCCTCTTTTATAATTTTTAGCCTTCTTAATCAATCTATCCATTTATCTACGTTTTGAAATTCTATATCGCTATCGATTTCTAAGTTCTTTCTCAGCAATCGAATTGGTTCCAATACGCGGCCTAAATTTAAAAACGCTGTGGTAAATTGTGTTGATGAATTTGTACTAGTATTAATTGCAAACTGTAGATCATCTATATGTTTGTCCCAGGTAGAGTGTTCATTTTGTAGATATGTTTTAATTACCCAACGAAAAAGAAAGTATTGATTCGAATTGAATTGAAAAGACTAACACACCCTGCAAACACCGCTTTGCGACAATGATGCATTGGACCTATGTGTCAATACATGTAAATTCGTGCAGACGGTATTATAATTTGGAATCTTTCTATACGTAAAAATACGGTGCAAACGTCTAAAGTCAGCGAATAGACTTCAGTGCGTCAGCATGCAAACGCTTCAACATTTGTCAATGCGTCTAAATTCGTGAGCGTGAAATACACACTTGAATTTGCCCCAATACGTCACGGCGAATTTCAGCAAGTGTTGATTTATACAATTTAATCCGTAACAGGAAAACCAACGTGCGCGGCATATAGAATTTATTGCAAATGTTTAGTAAATTGTCTCGTGGCTCAGTGGCGGGTACTCTTGACTGATACACGAGGGATCGCTGTAACAAGTCCCAAAGCATGCACTTCTTATTAATTTTTTTTCTGATTGACCTTGACCACGCATTCATAGGAATTCACACGTATTTAATTCACGCTATCTCAATTCATCTAAATGCGTCTCAATGTGTTTGAACGAATCAGAATACAGGATTCACACGCATTACAAAAATGGTAATTCACCCCAATGCGTACCATTTCTTTCTTTTTCGATGGTATTTGTTTGATTGTTCTATTGCATCGCTCAGTTGGATTTGCTTGGGGGTAATATTTTGATGTTTTCGTATATCTTATTCCGAATTTTTCTGTTAAGTCTCTTAAACTTTTGTTGACAAATTCCGTTCCATTGTCGGTGTAGAGAATCCGCGATGTTCTCCAATACCAAATGACACGTTTATAAAATTCTGACTCTATTGTAATTCCGTTAGCTTTTTTAATCGGTATTATTTCAACCCGTTTTGTGAATAAATCTACAAAGGATAAGATATATTGATTCTTTCTCTTCTTAGAAAGCGGCAATGGGCCCATGATATCTGCAGCAATCATGTTCCATTTTTCTTCGAAAATTCTTTTTCTCATCAACCCTAATTTCGCTTGGCTGCTTGGTTTGGTTCTCTAGCAGATTTTCCCATTTTTACGTATTTGGTTATTTTCGAATACATCCCTGGCCAGTAGAAGTGCTCAGAAATTCTCGCGTGCATTTTTGCTGAATGTAAATGTGCTTATATGTCACCGTGATTTTTTTTGTAATTTTCAATTTATTGAGAAAAAAGCTCACAGGGCTATAAAGCACCTTTAAGAGCTGAACAGAGTATACATATATAACAATGTACAGAGGTGTAGAGATATATAAATATAAAGATGTAGAATCTAGAGTGTATTGTACATATTTTTAGAACCCTGATTTAATATTAAAAATGTACATTTAACGACATTATCGGTTATATAAAAAAAAGTAAGAAAGTTCATGTAAGTATACGCTGTAAGAAGTTACTTAAATCTTACATTAAGATGGCACTGTTGGTAAACTTATCTTAAGATATAAGTAGACAAAAGAAAAAAGAATAACATTAGCACACCTCATAATAGAAAAACATAAATTAATAAAAAATAGTAATAGTAATGGAACTGAATATAATAGAGAGAGAAAACAAGATACAGGCTAAGCCCACAGAGTTTTATTGAATAAAGGTGTACCCATAGATTTTAGAAATTTAGAGAACATCTTTTTAAATGCAAATACTTCGGGTGCATTACGAATAATATTGTGAAGTTTATTGCAAATCCGTCTCCCTCTAATTAACAAAGTTTTTTGCATTAAACATGTTCTATGAGCAGGTATTGCCAGGGTACGACCTCTATCGCGCAGCCCAGACTGACGTGGAAGGTTCATATTCTCCTGCAAAAACAATTCCAATAAATATACAGGCTTTTCATTTTTAAAGATCATATACAGCAAATTACCCATAAAATATTGCCTTCTTTAAAACCTGTGTTTGTAATTTTTGGGTACGACGAGTTTCCATGGGTCAGAGTCTGGTTAGAGGGTAGATTTCAGTGGGTGGTTTCTGTAAAAATAGAGTTGCGAATCTCTGAATTTCCATTTTTCATGCTCTTCCGGTCTTTTTTTAACTTCTCTCATTTTTTTTTGAGTACCAGTCGTCTGTTTTGTCGTTGGCCTCCGCTTTCGGGTTCTCAATACTACAAGCTAATGCGACCGCGATTACTTTGGTTGATTCTGCTGATCTGGAAAAAGCATCAGGGGCCAAATTTGAGCTTCCTTTTCGATACATGACTTCGTAGTCCTATTCGAGTAGTTCTAATGTCCATCTGGGTAATCGACCGGTGGGAGTTTTTAGGTTATGGAGCCAGTTTAGCACCAAGTGGTCCGTGATTACTTGAACCCTGGTCCCCTGCGCACCGGATTGTGGACAAACCAGAGCGTAGATTCCTGCCCCTGCTCACTACTGCACTTGTTGCAGAGTGGGGAGAGGGACAATTACCCTACCAGTCAGTCATCTTCAAAACGTCGGTGCGCTTTCTTCCCCTGGAAGAAGGACCAAAAAAGCTATAGCAACTACTATATTTGCAAAAAAGGCATTTTTGAGGAGCACAAAAGAGCCATATGTCTCTCTTCTTTGTCAAAGGCATCATCAAACGAATCAAGAACGGAGACGATGAAAAATAAAGTGGCATTGGATTTTGTAGGGCGATTCTTGAATATAAATTGAGATCTTGACTATTTTGCAATATCCGTGTTTCAGGTGACAATTTTGCATGCATTTTTTTCTTTTATTTGATACTCCTACCTACAGATTTCTTTTCTAACCATTTCCAAAATCAAACATTATTATTTTATACTTGAAAGATTCAATATCATTCATTTCAAGCCCAAAATGGAGGGTTTTTGAATGGCAACGCCATTTTAGGACACTGGGTTGTACACAACCCAGGGGTAGTGGATGTGTCATGAAGGTTAAAGGCTGCTCGCGTCGGTTGCGAGTTTAGGGAATTCTAATACTGGTTGGACTTTTTTATTGTCTGTTTTCAGTCCTTTTTCATTTAATTTAAAACCTAAGTATTTGATTTCCGAGCAGCTGAACTCTCATTTGTCCGGACTGATCGTTAAATTTTCATAACTGATTTTATCTAATACAATATTCAAGTATTTTAAATGGTCCTAACAATTTTGAGTCACAATTACAATTTCGTCCAAATATCAAAAAACGTTTGGTTTTAAGTCTGGAGTTATAAGTTTATCCATCAGTCTATGGAAAGTGGCTGGAGCATTGGTTAAACCAAATGGCATCCTTTTAAATGGATACGTGCCTTTTCCAGGGACTGTGAATGCTGTTATTGGTTTTGAGTTCTGGTTTTTATGTAAATAAGCTAATTTTAAATCGCTTTTTGAAATGAATTTTGCTGATCTTAAAGTGTCCAGTATTTCTATCATGAGTGGGATGGGGTAGAGGTCCTTTTTTAAATATTATTAACCTTTCTGAAGTCTGAACAAAATCCATAATTCTTACCCGGTTTTTTTTATCATTACTACTGCGTTTGACCAATCAGAACAAGAGCGTTTTATTATATCCTGTTCTAATAATGTACCTACTGTTTGATAAATTATTCCTTCAATCTTTAGGCTCACGCGGTAATATTATTGTTTGATGGAATCGTGTCCCTAAAGGTCAATTTTGTGTTTCTTTAAATGATTTGCTCTGTTTTCTTTTCCCTGGTGTATTTTGATTTTGTTTTCCAACAGTTTTTCGAGTTGGGATTGTTGGCTTTCATTAAGCTCAACAATGCCTTCGAAAATTTCCGGTGAACAGTTATCTGGTTCGTTCATTTGCCCTAATCTGTTTAAAATATTATTTAATCTAATAGCTCTAGTTTTGAAATTAGCACATTGATTTCTGTTATCGCTTTCCGATACCTCACTGACATTTTGAGATTCCCTTTCTAATTTTTCCCGATTTGTAACTTTTTCATTTTTACAATGATTACTATCGTTATTCCTGTACGTGTTCTCGTATTTGCTATAATAAACAATTTTTCTCAACTTATTTTCCTTATTTGTCTTCCTGATTTTCGGTTTACTTAAACTAACTTAATATTGTGTGCTTGAGTTGTCGCTTGCCTCTTGGATGAGGATGCTCTTTAAGGGTTGGACTTTGTTGCCTGTGGGGATGCTTATTGATCTTGGGATATCCTCCGTAGGGTTTGTCATAGGAATTTGGGCGTTTTGTATTTTTAAGGATTGGTTATAATTGGTAGGTACTAAGGGAATTTTGCAATCTTGTAACCTTGAACTAATTCTGTTACTTTCTCTAGTACTTTTGAGGTTAATACCTCCTCCGAATTTCGATTACCTATGTGAATTCCTATTTTCTTCTTTTTTATTAAATGATTTTTCCCTAATATTTTCATTTTTCATTCCTTAGTTTCTTATACTTTAATGTCAGGTTTAGTTTATTTTTTATCTTTCGTTATTGGAAGGGGTAGTGAATGTGGCAATTCTTCCATATGATAGCAGTTGGTGGACTCCCTTTTAGCATGCCTGTACCTAGAATGCCTACAGATTTTTATTTTAGGACTAACCTGAAAATTAAGTGTTTCGTTTTTTTCGATTATAATTGGAATTACTACTTGTCTACTTATATTGGCCGTTCCTTTAGAACAGTGAAATAAGACGTAAAAATCGAGTCAATTAACAAAAATTCCGAAGGTTATCAAAAAAATTCTATAGTGGTTTTTTTATATGTTTAACATAAAATAACATTTTGCAAAACGTGATCGGTTCGGCAATTTGTTTAAAAAAAATTGGCAACATTTGCCCCCCATTGCTTCACGAAAATTCAAAACATTTTCCAAACTTCAGTGAGTAATTATTAATTCGGTCTCTATCTTGTATTAAATTTGCAAAAGTTTCGTAATACGGCAACATTATTAATTATGAACAAATTATTATTTTCCTAATCACTCCCCAGCGAAAATACTGAAGGTTTTGCAAAATGTTGTTTCTGCTTTTTTTCATTGAGAAGAGACTATTATATGATTTGCAAAACTAAATACATAAAGCAAATTATAGTTTTTTAAATGATTGTTAAATTTTTTGCAATTCGACTCCCAAAATTTCAGCGAAAATTGTGAAGGTTGCGTTTTTGGGTAGCAAATGTTAGAAATGTCGAGATTTGAAAATTATCAAATTTGAAAAACGTTGCTCGGCCGGGAATAATATTTAAATTGCAATTAAACAAATTAGTTACTTTTGTGAAATAGCCAAAAATTACAATAATTTTGTAAATCGTACTGAGTGATAAACAACTAAGTACTCACATCATATTAGATTTGCAAACCGTGTACCATTTGTCAACATTATTAATTATAAACAAATTATTATTTTGTTTATGACTCCCAGCGAAAATACCGAAGGTTTTGCAAAATGTTATTTCTGCTTCTTTCCATTGAAAAGAGACTATTATATGATTTGCAAAACTGTATGCATAACGCACATCCACGTTTTTTAAATTAATGTGGCATTTTTTGCAATTATTCCACTCATAAAATTCCTGCAAGAATTGCAAATGTTGCGTTTTTGGGTAAAAAAAAATTTGGAAAAGTCAAAATCTAAAAAATATCAAATTTTTAAAAGGTTGTACGACTGGCAACAATATTGAAATTGCAATTAAACAAATTAGGCACTTCGTTAAACCAGCCAAAAAATACAAACATTTCGCAAATCGTACTTAGTGATAATTAACTTACTACTAACGTCCTATTTTCATGGTATCTTGTTTCTTTAAAAAAGTTTTTAATAGTAATAAAATAAATGCCCCTATATAAAAAATAGAAAAATTTTAAAAAAAAAAAAAAAAAAAACCGAGTGACCATATGCAATTGAGGAATTGCGTGAACATTTTTTGACAAGTGAATAATTTTTTATAATAATTTTAATAGGGTAACCGGAGCATGATTAAAATTTTTAATTTATTTTGAAAATTAAGAAAATTTTTGAGAAAATTGTATATTATAAGACAAGTGTGAATAAATAAAGATGTTGCCTTTCCTTCCATGTAAATATTTATTGTATTGCATATCGAGGGACGAGAGATGGAGATGTTACTTCCGATAACTAAGTTATGAAGCCAAAATTTCTGTCATAATATTCAGAAATTAAATTTTTTTAGAAATTTATAGTTTCGCCGCTATTGATTGAGATAGTTTACCTTTCTTAATCTTTCAAAACCCATTCGTAAGTTCGAATGAGAGTACATTTTTCACCTTCAATCTAATCACACTTGATTTTGAGTAAACATGACGCTTCGCCGTTCTCTACTCAAAGGTTCCTCTCAAAGCTTCTAGTGGGAAACAAACTTTGTGGACTATAAACACCGATATCAGATAGTACTATAAAACACATATTTTACTTTAGGCTATTCTGAAATTTAAGCTTGAAAGTTTAGGACAATTTTCTGTTGTTTTATTATTCATATTATATAATTTGTACATACTCCGTATACATTCGTATCTAATATGGAAATTGAAGAATTTTTTGGTTGTTATTGAAGGCAGATTCAAATTCAAAGATAACACCCTTTCAACTGCAAAATATATAAATCCAAAAATCTGAATATTAAAGAACAGAAAGTACAGAAAATATTTACAGACACATTGTATTCGAAAGGTTCGTAGACATTTTCTTATAAAACGAAAATGATCTAAATTTTGTATTCCGTCCTTCGAGTTATTTTTGACAATTCTGTTGATGGGTCATTCATCGTTAAAGTGTACATTTTATACGTGTAACTCCCCGATTCCCAAAAACAGAATAACCACAATAATTGACCAATAGTAATGCTTCCTGTATTGATACTTTATAAAAGCATTACTAGTTTTTAGTTTTAGTTTTAATACGGGCGGGAAGCCCATGAAAAACTCCGCTGGTGCTCAAGCCATAGAGCCTATTGTGCCACACCCTTACTTATTCACTCTCAGCAGTCGACCCCACACCTCTTGGCGAAGCCCAGTATGTCGACCACTGATCGCGTTTCGATTTTCTCTGTTTCCATAAAAAAATGGACCCCGGGGGTCTGTTGCCTGAGCCTAGCTAATGCCGGGCACTGGCATAATACATGCAGGGATGTTTCTTCATCCCTGCCGCACCTCTTGCACTCCGTCGTGGGGCTATACCCCATTTTGCGCATATGATAGTTCAAGTGATTGTGCCCTGTCAGGGTCCGTACCATTGTCCTTATGTCTTTCTTGGGTAAACTCAGTATTCCCTGTGTTTTGTTCGGATCCAGTTTTTAATGGCCATTCCGACACTGCAAGACGCTATTCCCAGTACCGGTTCCGGTCCTAGGAATTTGCTCGCTGCGCCGCACTTTGCCAACTGATCCGCCTTTTCGTTGCCCTTGATCCCTGCGTGACCAGGGACCCATATGAAAGCCACTTTGTTTCTTTGTGCAAGTTGGTTTAATGGCTTTTTGCATTCCAAAACCAGTTCTGATGTTATGTCTGGTTTCCCTATTGCAGTTAGTCTCGCTTCACTGTCCGAACAGATCGTGATCTGTCTGCCAGCAGCGTTTTCCTCTATTAGTATTTCAGCACAGCGAAGGACGGCCAGGACCTCCACTTAAAAGACAGTATCGTGTCGCCGAAGTGTGATCCGCATCCCTTTTCCTCTAATGCTGCCATAAACTCGTGCTCCTGACCAAAGGCATTGGGTCTCCAGGTGCTTTGCCCAGCTCAGCTTGCTATCTAGGATTACTCCTAGATATTTAACTGAATCTGAAAACGTCAGCTTCCAACCACAGAATACAGGAGCGTCAGCTTTCGGAAATCCATAATTCCTCGTGAAAATGACCAGGTTGGTCTTTTCCGGATTTACCGAGAGTCCTGTGCTATCGCACTAGAGCAGAAGACAGAAGTCGTCCGCATACCCTTGGGTATAGTACCGTTCTTTATTTAGCCTTCGAAGGAGGCCGTCCACTACAATGCACCACAGGAAACCCCCCTATGGGCAACCCCGCGGAGCTATCCCCCTTACTAGGCCTTCACCCCATCTGGTTTCGAGTATTCTTCGGCTTAGCATGCTTCCTATCCAGCATACTAGCTGTTCCGGCACGCCACATCTCAAAGCCTCTCGACAGATGACTTCTGGACGAGTATTGCTGAAGGCACCCTCTATATCCAAGAAAGCGCCCACAGCAGACACCTTTTGTTCCAACTGCTGCTCCAATTTTGCTATAACAGCATGAAGCACCGTTTCTACCGAGCAGCCTGCCTGGGAAGCATGCTGCCCTGTATGAAGCGGGGAGGCCAAAAGCACCTCATCCCTAATGTATCTCTCGATCAGCTTCTCTAGCGTCTTCAGGATAAAACATGTTAGGCTGATTGGTCGGAAATCTTTGGCAGCAGTGTAACCCTCCCTCCCAGGTTATAGGTTATAGGAGTCAAAGGAGGAACGACCAAATCCATGCCTTTTTTTGAAATCGCTGGATAAATGCCATCCGCCCCTGGTGATTTAAAGAGGTAAAAGGACCCTACGGGCCATTCCAACTTTTTGTAATCAGCGACCTTAGCGGCAAACTCCAGTCGGCCCTCCCCACCCCCTGGCCCCGGTCTTCCTCCTCTCGGTCGGTTCAGATTCGCTGAAAACCCGGGAAGTGAACTTCCATCAGGTGATTCAGCGTTGCTTCTTCATCTTCAGCAAACTCACCATTATCGAGCCTTATGAGCCCGAGGCGAGCTGCCGGATTTTTCGCTAGGATCTTTTGGAGCTTCGCTGTTTCCGGAATGTTTTTCGATTCCTCACAAAAGCCCCTCCAATCTTCCTGCTTATACTTCCTTATATTTTTATTGTATTGGCACCGGGCCGTCTTTCTCGAAGTCTCTGCAGGTGGGTTTTCCACCATTCTCCTCCCTTCCTAGACTTGATTGTGCTTGTAGGGCAATTGGTCTCATATGATGTTGTAAGAGCCCTTCGCAGAAAATCCGCGGCGTGCTCCAACTCATTAATGGTACCATAGCTTGTGGGGAATTCCGCAATCCTCCCTTCGAGATCCTCTTTATATTTGTCCCAAAGTGTATTTCTGGGGTTTCTGATATTAGAAACCACCGGTTTTCGTAGGGTTAATCGGAACACCATGTGTTTGCGGTCCGAAAGGACTCCTTATCGAAGAATCTCCAATGCACTACCCTGCTCCTCAGTGCACCTGAACATAGAGTCAATTCGAGAACCTCACTCCTGTTTTTAGTCTGGAATGTGGAAGTGTCACCCCGATTGAGAATCTCCAGCTCGGTACCTGCTATGTATTCAATTAAATCTCTCCCTGTGTTCGAGATTGAATTAGAATTTTTATGCTGTCTTTTTATATTGAAA
>CAKNXH010060916.1:79570-96919 GCA_932178445.1 Andricus quercusramuli
GAGATTGAATTAGAATTTTTATGCTGTCTTTTTATATTGAAAGCTTATACTTATAAATTTAAGAATGATCGACGTATTTTACCTTACAAATTCATTTTATAAGAGGTTCCATTTTTCTTTATACCAATTCAAGACTATATCATATTTATTATTTCTATTTCTATACTTCGTATTCTTATCTTGAATCACACTCTTCAAATTTGGTGTGTGTGTGTGTGGAACCTTTCGCACTTTGCTTGTGCTGATCAGTCGTCGTCAAACCGATCAAAGGTACGCTTGTCTCATCGTTTCGGATTCAAGCTACCTTCTTATAATATTGTAGAAATTAAAACTATCAGAGTTTAACTGTTTTAAATAAAGACCACTCTCAGTAGAGAGTAATTGTTACTTGTCAATCCATGTGCATTACAACATTTAATTTCACCCACAGTTTCAGTGATTAAAAAATGCTTATCATCAATCTTCTTTTCAAAACTTTAATTTCGTTTGCTCGCGAACACCCTGTGTCATTGATGTTTGTGCTTCCCCTCACCGTATGGTGAGAGTTGACATCAAAACCCAACATCAGAGGCATCTTGTTCTCTTGACAATACCGAATTAGAGCCTCAACCTCTCTGGCAGGCGAGCGTCCCTCGGCCTCACCAGGAAAGTAAGCCGAGGCAATAAATACCTCTAGCCTTTCTCGGCTACTGCCCCTGAGTCTCACCTTAATAACCCAAAAACGCAACATTTGCAATTCTCGCAGGAATTTTATGAGTGGAACTGCAAAAAATGCAACATTAATTTGAAAACCGATGATGTGCGTTATGCATACAGTTTTTCGAATCATATAATAGTATCTTCTCAATGAAAAAAGCAGAAACAACATTTTGCAAAACCTTCAGTATTTTCTCTGGGGAGTGATTAGAGGCATAATAATTTGTTTATAATTGATAATGTTGCCGTATCACGAACTTTTTGCAAATTTAATACAAGATAGAGACTGAATTTATAATTACTCACTCAAGTTTGCAAAATGTTTTGAATTTCTGTCGAGCAATGGGGGGGGGGGGGGAAATGTTGCAAATTAATTTTTTCAAACAAATTGCCGACCCCATTACATTTGCAAAATCTTAATTTATGTTCAACATATAAAAAACAACAATAGAATTTTTTGAGGACCTTTGGAATTTTTGTTAATTGATTAGCCATTTCCACTGGTCTATTCGTTCACGACTATTAATTTCCGCGAAACAGATTCAAAATTTGAATATTTGGAATTCTGGATTATTTTCCAGCAATTCCTTGCCAGCGTACAAATGTGTGGCACCTGTATCTACCAAAATACGAAACGATTTATTTTAGAATTTTGTCATCAAATGGAAACGTGTATCCGTTATTTCATCTTTACCCGAATTTATAAATTCTGGCGTTGCAGTATTAGGATGTACTATTTTTGGTCCTAATACCCGCCTATCCAGTTTCTTTGGTTGTATGCATAATATGAGCATTCTCTTTTAAAATCACCCGCTACATACCACAATGATAACAGTTTCAGTTATTTGTGTTCTCGTTTGTTTTTGTATTTGAGTCCGGTTTTTTGTCCGAGTTAGAACTTGTTTTTTTTTTGTGAGTTCCTGTTAGTAGATAGATAGATGAACGTTTCTTTTTCAGCCTGCTGGCCTTAAAAAATTGACTTGCTTACACTTACATTTTTACAGATTTTTCTTAAAACTAACCCTTAAATACTAACATCCATCCATTCCTTATCTCCATGCTGCACGCTCTTATTGCCTTGCCTTCCTCGCTTCGCCTCGCCTTGCTCACATGTCCCTACTTTTTTCACATTGTCTCGCTTCCCAACCTCTATTTTCGCTCTAATACCTACTACCTATCTACTATTTACAATATTTACATCTTACCTATATCTGCTTTCTCTCCTATTTACAATCTTTCCGTCTCCATTCCTCTTCCTCCTTCCTTCTCTTCATCTCCATCTTACCCAACACTCCCGTCCCCCATGCTACTGCCCTTTTTTCCTTATCTTCCTGCAACAATACCTCCATGCTTTTCTCACTTCTTTCTACCTCCACGCACTCTTCCAACCAGTACTCCGCTCTTGCATCCCCCTTTCCACACAGTTCACACATCCTCTTCTCCTGAGAGAGCCAGAAACTATTGAAACTCTCCATGCACCCACACCTCATCCTCGCTATAAGCTCCTGGCTTCCTTTCTCTCCTTTCTCACATAAATATTGCGCCCTTGCCCTTGGCATAAACCACACATACTTCCCGTTAAACCTTGACTCTCTTATTCTCTCTTTCCCTTCTGCTTTCTCTCCATCCATGCCATTTTGCTTAACCAAGTCATAAATCTTCCTTCCTTCCTTCCTCGTGCATCCTTCTCACTTCATTCATCTGCAGTCCATTCATTCTAAAATACCTTCCCCTCTCAGCCTTCATCTTCCCACCCCCTCTCCTGTTCTCATTCTCCCACCAGCACTCCCTAACCAGCCTACTTCCCCCCTCTTCCAAAAATTTCTACTCATATTTACACGCCCTGCTCACTGCTAGAATCCCTACACTCGTTCTCACGGTCTCCCTCCTGACAATATACTTAGGCACGTTCCTCGCCAACCCCAGGGTCCACTTTACATACCTCTCCTGCGTTCTATCTACCTCTTCACTTTCCTTCCACCCCCACACCTCTACTCCATACAATAGCACACTCATCACCAGCGAATCAAACAATTTCATTCTCTGTCCAAAATAATCTGCGAATAGCTTCTTTCCCAACCCCCACACCTGCCTCATCACCACATTTGCCCTCCTCACTCTCTCTTTTATGTGACCATCCACTCCCCCATTCCTCCGAAACACGAAGCCCAAATACACAAACTCTTTCAGCTTCTGCACCTCCTTTCCCTTCCACTTCCACTCTTCTTCCTTATCTCTTCCCCCTCCTTTTCTGAGCACCATAACCTTGGATTTTTCCGCATTCAGCTCTAACCCCTTCTTATCCAGGTATCTTCTCAACCTCTTCATCATCTCCTTTAAGGCCTCCTCGCTATTTTTCAGCAACACTATGTCATCTGCACACGCTAGTGACCAAATTCTAACCCCTCCTATCCTGACTCCTCCTACCACCCCAGCCTCCAGCTTACTTTCCATATCCGCAATCAAAATCGCAGAAAGCGTTGGGCTAAGTGGACCCCCTTGCCTTAACCCCCTATCCATCCAGGATCCCTCCAAAATCCCCTCCCCTCCTCTTACCTTGTCTTTGGTCTCTTCATAAATCTCCCTTGCCCTCTCAATTAGGCCTCTCTCTACTCCCCTATCCTCCATCGCCTCCCACAACCTCCCCCTATCCACCGAAGGAAACGAGCCTTTGAGATCCTCAAATAACGCGTACACCACGCGCTGCAGAACGTAGATAATGTCGATAATACTCCTACTCGCCCTAAACACCGCCTGCGTCTCCGGCAATATTTCTTTCCCCTCGACATCCTTCCGCAGTCTCTCTGCCACCACCATCGCGTATTCATTAGCGTAATCCCTCTATAATTTTCCTGTCTACCTCTATCCCCTTTCTTATACAGTGCTTTCGACCTTTTCCACTACCTTATCTGCTTCTCTATCATCTCGTCATGCAACTTCTCCATCTCTGCCTCCCCCGTTCTTCTACTTCTCTCATCCGTATTCCTTGAATCTAAGCCCTGGAATGATTCTTTAAAAAATTCCCTCCACTCCTCACTCCCTATCTTCTCGCTGACCCCCACCCTACGCTTCCTAAACCTATTTATTATCTTCCAGACGACCCCCTCTGTCTTAACATTTGCTAACTCCTCTTCCAGATCTTTCTCCCTTCCCTGTTCTTTCTTCTTACACATCAATCTAAACCCCTTCCTCATTTCTACGTACTCCTCTCTTTTCGCATTACCCTCTTTCCACTTCTTGCACTTCCCCTTCGCCTTCCTTTTCATCTTTTTACATTCCCTATCTCACCGCGGCTTCACCATTCCTTTCTTCTTCTTTCTGAATACCTTCTTTTGCACACACCCTTTTACCTTCTCTTTGAGATCCTCCCATATCTCTTCCGCCGACTCCCCTCCCAAACGTACGTTTCCTAGCTGCTCCTGATATTTCTTTATCGCCTCCCTCGTCCAGGTCACCCTCTCCCCCAGCGAGACTTCTTCCCCGCCTTGTCTTCCGCCACCCTCATCTTTTATCCAAAGATTTAATGGCTAATGGTCTGATTCTACCCTCCCCTCAACTGCGAATTTTTCCGTCTCCTCCGATCCTTGCATATTCATAACCACATAGTATATCACCGATACACCCACCTTACTTAAATATGTCTATTCTCCCTCTTCGTTCCCAGTTGCCATACCATTTGCCACCGCCCAGCCTCTATGCTCCATCTGGTTCCTTAGAATATCCCCTCCTTATTCATTACCTTATCCTTCGATTTGCTTTCGAAGTTCTCCCCTTCCCTCTAAGGTCCCCCTTCGCTCCCCATCCTCGCATTAAAGTCCCCACCCAGTACCACCATACCCTCCTCTCTTTCGCCCAGCAGGTCTTCCACCCTTTCTTTAATTCTTTTCATCCCATCCTCATTGTACACTGTCACAAACTTACACGTTATCCCTCCTATTTTTATTTCCGTCATTTGCAGTCCCTCTCCCTCTTCCTCGTCAAATCGTGATCGATGGAAACTCCCTCATCCTGTATCCTGTTCTCATTTCGTATTACCCCCAACTTTTCTTCCCACCTCTCCAACTTCACAACCGCCACTTCCTTCTCCTTCCTCCCCTCCAACTTAGTTTTCCCTACCCTGCCTTCAACCCACCCTATGCTCTGAAGCAGCTCTTCCACGCCCTTCCTTTCTTCTCCACTCTCAAGCTTCAACCCTCTTATCACGATATTATTTCTCCTGTCTGCCTTTTCTTTTCTCTCCATTATCAACTCCATTGCCCTTATCCTTGTCCTATCCGCCCTCTCCTCCTTTTCATTTCTATGCTCTCCTACTTTATCTACTATCACATTCTCTACCCTCTCCCAAATACCTTTAATCTCAGTCCCCCCATTCCCGTCTCCTGCTTCTATTTCCGTCCTGCCCTCCACCTTTTCAAGTCTCTTTTCCGTCATTTCCTTCCACAACCTGATCTGCTCTTCCAGCTGTTTTATTTTAACTTCCTTCTCTTTCCTTTCCCTACCTAAACCTTCTACTCTCTCCCTCAGCTCATTCACCTCCTTTTCCTATCTCTCATCTCTGATTCTCAAGTCCTCCCTCATGCCTTCCATCTGCTCCTTAGTCCCCCTCACGTCCTCCCTCAGCCCCCTGATTTTGCCTACCAGCATCCCGAGAGCCTCCTTCTCTGCCATTCCCTCCATTTGGAGGGGTGGGGGGGAAGGGGTGACCTAGATGTTCTAACGCTTTTTTTGAAAGGACTTTCCAATTAGATTTTGTCCGGACTCTCTCGGCTGTCTCTCTTCCTCTTCAAGAGATCCTCCTCGTCACTTGTGCTCGACTCTCTCTCCCTTACCTTCTCGCTTCCTTCGTTCCCACCGTTCCGCCTTCTCCCTCTCCCCGACGCGCTACTCGGCCCTGAACCCCGCGCTGTTGTCCGTCGTGGCACGTGGAAAATTTCCTCCCCGTCTATTTCACTAGCAGCACTGACAGCACTCTCTCTGCTCCCCCCCCCCCCCCGCTCCCTCTGCCGCCGGTAACTGGGACCTCTCCATGCAGTACCCACCGCAGACGACAGATGTCTCTGAAGACTCGCCGCCAAATTTTCCCTTTATTTGCCTTATTTTTTTTTTCTCTATTCCTCAAGGCTCCCAACCACAAACTCCTCCGACTCCTTGCCACCCTAACCTCACTTTCTCTACCTACGTAAATCTCACCTCACTCCCACGCCAAAAAACACGTTTTACCCCCCAATTCAGCCCACACAACTTTACTCACCTCCTGGGCTTACACCCTCACACTGCACTCACACCTTCCACACAAATTCCGTAAAATCCTCTCACCACCTGTCACCAAACACGTTCTCACTTCCGCCACCAACATGCAAGTTGAGTTCCTGTTAGCATTGTTACATGATTTTTTATTTTTATGTCCGTAATTCGATTTTTGGGAATTTTGCTTGTTATTATTATTTCCTAAATTTATTTTTGCTTTTTATGTAGAGAATTCGATCATTGGGTTACTTTGACCTTGATTTGAGCCTAACGTCATTTGATTAAGCATTGCTAACATTTGATTGTAGGGGTTGAATGATTATCTTGGTCTTTTATTTTGGAATCTAATTTGATAATTTGGTTGGAATCTAGGTTGAAAATTTGAATGAATACCAAGTAGGAATCTAGATCTGAAAGTTTGTTAATATTAGTTGGGAAAAGGGAGGAATGGAAATCCAAATGGTGAAAATGGAAATCTATTTTTGTATGGTTTCTGAATTATTTTTATTCCCGTTAACGTTATTACGCGTTCGTCTATTTTTAACCTCAATTTTAGTTTCAGTTATTTGTAAAACTTGCCCTCGAATATCTGATGGAGCTAGCTCAGCTTCTCATTCTTTGACCAGATCTTCTAGTTCTTTGGAAGCTTCGAGATCATTCCGTTTTATGTACATTTTGTATTCGATTATAAGATTTTCATATGTTCTACGCAGTTCCCATACACGACATTTTCTCGGATATAAATTTTTAAATAACTTTCTAATTTTTGTCAGGCATGATTGAATGTCTTGAGTTCGTTTTTGGTTACAAATTTCAATTTTTTGTCTTATTTCCTCAAAAAACCTTTCGTCAATATAAGCGTTTTCAAAATCTTCATAAAAATCTGATAATGTTCTCCATGAGTTTTTATTTATTGAGCACCTATCTTTGGCGCCTTGAATTAACAACGCGTCTAAATTTTCTAGAATATCTTGATTGTTAATTTTATAAGCCCTTTTAAATCGTTTTAATTCGGAATTTTATTGGCCAATTGCTCATAATTTGAAACGGCGCTTGGATCATGCGAAATGGAAAACACGTGGCTTGAATTGTTTGATTATTTCAATCATTTTCGGATTCATAATCGGTATCTGAATTATCTATGTGCATTCTTGAACGTCTGTTTGACCTGTCATTTCTTGTAGAGAGTCTACGTGATCTGTTTTGGTGTAAGTTGTTTCTGTTCTCCAATGGTTCACTGCTGAGTCTTGTAATTTTAAGTTATTGATCCTTGTTCTACTACGGTTTTCCATATTGTTGTGGAAAAAATGACGGGTTTCTTATAAATTTTTCTTTGAATCAAATTGTACTGATTGTCTGTTACGGGATGCACTTTTATTTGTTCTATAACTAGGTTCGATTACTTCTCCTCTATTTTCAAAAGAGCTTTGAGCTGATGGGCCTAATCTTATCCCTAAATTGTTTGCACTTTCTCAAGAAAATCTTTCCTTTTGCTGGTTCATAAATTCATTATATTCTGCGTTTAATAAAAGTTCCTCGGATTCCAAAATGAACTGTGTGTTATTTTGTAGGAAATAATCGCATTCAAAAGTTTCGTTGTTTATTTAGGGGCGATTTTTCGGCGTATTCATACGGGGACGGCGATTTGTCAAGCTCAGCTTGGAAGGCAGCACCGTGAGTGGAGATATATTTTGTTCGTAGGCAGACGTTACCACCGTTTGAACCGTCATCTTGTTTATCTCCACGCGCACTATCGACCCTAGCGGCCACAAGTGTCATTCGCTATCTCCATTCTTCAAGTAAATGGTTGCATTTGTTCGTTTTCTTATGTTATTCCTTTCGATTGACGCGACTAGTATATGTAAATCTTCGTGATCCCAAAACAATGTGTTATCTATCGATTCGAAGGTTCTGTTTGGGGTTTGAGTAATGTCCTGAGTTGGGGGTTGTTTATCTGTAATTTGAGATGGTTCGGTAGTTATTGATAGAGTTAGTCTGTCCCTGTCTAACCTATTGCTTCTTATTGGGGTTTCTATATTTTTCCTAACGAAACCTCTACCGCGGCCTATCGACCTATCAATTGTTTTGTAATGGTGCCTGTATTTTGGGTTGTAGTCAGGACCTCATTTCTAATAGTAGGTCTTGTTGTGACATTATCTGAATCTATATTTTGGGTTGGAAGTGCAGCAGCAACTTCTAAATCTAGGCCAGGGCTCTCCAGAAGGCAGCCGTTGGCTGCAAAGACTGCCAGTGGCAGCCGCGAGACTAGGTCAAACAGGCCCTTATAAATTTTTGTCGAGCTTTTCCTTCAACTCCCCGGTAAGAAGAGAAGAATTTAAAAAAATTCACAATCTCAATGTCCATTAATACGTGAATTTTCCTTCATAGAAAGTTCCACCAACGAGTAGAAAAGAAAAAGCTAAACCTATTCCTTTTAATCGACTTGGAAAAATTCATTGCAAGTGTATTGGGAGGAATTAAAAAATGGAGAAATACAAAAGAAAGAATAGGAAGAAAGAGAATAATGTCACGTTGAAAACGCAAAAGCTAGTCTTTTTAATCCACTCAGAAAAATTTAATGGCATTAAATAAATGCACTTTTTGAAATAAATAAATATTTTATTTGGGTATTATATGAACATTTTTCATTAATCTATCGAATAGAAACATATTTTAACTGATTTCATATGAAATCTGTCTTGGAACACGCACTACTGTAATATTTGACCCCGAGCTTGGGGATGTTAGTGTTATTAGACCTTGACACTGGATGGGCCTATGCATAACTGGGTGTGCCTCAAAGCCGCATTCAGAATGCAATATCAGTGAAGGAGTCTCACTGAAGCAATCACAAACATCTTCTTCGACAAATTTGGTCGTAAAATCTGTCCGCGTTGAAAAAGGTATCTGCGATTAACATGCTTTCCGTCCCAGTTCTGCTCAGCTCGGTTGGAGTTGTTCAATGGAGAAAGAATGAACTTACGGCCCTTGATACCGCCACACGTAGGATCATGCATATGCATAAGAGCTTGCATATCAATTCGTCCGTTCCGCGATTATACATCCCACGCCGTCAAGGCGGACGCGGACTTCTGAATCTCCAATATCTTCATAACCAAATTGTTCTAAGTACAGATGACATCGTTGCAAATTATAGAGATCGTCGCCCAAAAATGGTCAGAAAACACAAGATCATTGGCAAAGGAGCGTTCCTTTCAAAGGCGCGGACAGTGATCCCAACTTTGGCCTGTAGACGTACTGCGCTTGCGTTAGGACGCTTAAGAGGAACATGCCGCGACAGTACGTTACCATGCCAAAGTTGGGATTACTGGCCACTGTGCAAGCCTGCATTTCAACATCAGAAGTAAGGAAAGTGCGTTACTCCATCTAGATGCTTCACTTCTAAAAGCTGAAGTAATGAAACCAGAGGTTGAAAAATTCCGCCAACAGCTAATCGACAGGAAAACGCACGCAAACTGTCACAGAAATATATAAAAACAGTCCTTGTCGAAGGAACAAACTTTTTCTTTCCTCAGATTACCAGGACTTGCTTCAGGCTTCGTTTACGCATGACAGAACGGTGTCATTTCCACCTTAGTATACTGTGACCGCATTTTATGTCAGAAATTTCCTGGCGATAGGTGCAGGGCGTGTCATGCACACGCTAAGTACGCATCTCTACAAACATGAAGTTGCCCTAAGAGTGCTCATATACCATCTTTGTCGCTCTAACGGTGTTTGCCTTTTTTAAATTATTAATATACACACAATATCACTACCAGCAGTGCTGATAGTGAAATTGACGGGGAGGAAATTTTCCACGTGCTACGACGGCCAACAGCGCATGGTCCGGTGTCGAGCGGCGCGTCGGCGAGAGGGAGAAAGCGGAACGGTGGGAACGAAGGAAGCGAGAAGGTAAGGAAGAGGGCGTGTAGTGCAATTAACGGAGAGGATCTCTTGAAGAGGAAGAGAGACAGACAAGAAAGTCCGAAGAAAAACGAGGTAGAGAGTCCGTTTAAAAAAAACGTAATAACACTTACGTTACACCCCCCCCCCCAGAAAAATGGAGGGAAAGTCGGAGAAGGAGGCTCTCGGTATGCTTTTAGGCGAGATCAGGGGGCTGAGGGAGGCCGTGAGAGGGACTAAGGAGCAGATGAAAGGCATGAGGAAGGACTCGACAATCAGCGATGAGAAATAGTAAAAGGAGGTGAAAGAGCTGAGGGAGAGAGTAGAAGGGTTGATAGGGAATGGAAAGAAAAAGAAGTTAAAATAAAGCAGATGAAAGAGGAAATTAGGGTGTGGAAGGAAAAAAGGCTTGAGAAGGTGGAGGGAAGGACGGAAATGGAAGTAGGAGATGGGGATGGGAGGAACGAGATTAAAGGAATTTAGGAGAAGGTAGAGAATATGATGGAAGAGAAAGTGGGAGAGCGTAGGAATGAAAAGGAGGAGAGGGCGGATAGGGAAAGGATAAGGGCAATGGAGTTGAGAATAGAGAGAAAAGAGAAGGCATGCAGGAGAAATAATATTGTGATAAGAGGGTTGAAGCTGAAGAACGGGGAAGAAAGGGAGGGCGTGGAAGCTCTGCTCTAGAGTATAGGGCGGGTTAAAGGCATGGTAGGGAGAGTCAAGTTGGAAGATAGAAAGGACAAGGAAGTGTCGGTTGTGGAGTTGGAGAGCTAGGAACAAAAGTTGGAGGTAATGCGAAATAAGAATTCGATAAAGGATAAGAGAGTTTTCATCAATCACGATTTGACGAGAAAGGAAAGGGATGTGCAGAGAATGCTGTACGACGGGGCTAAGAGGGAGAGGAGTGAATGGAGATCGGCGAAGGTAGGATATCGGAAAATAAAAGTAGACGAGAAAATGTGGGTGTGAGGCGAGAAGAAAAAGGTGTTGGAAGAAGTGAAGGGAGTTTTGTTCTTAGGACGTATGAGTTGAGGGTAATGCAGGGTAGAGGAGCAGTGAAGGTGCTGCACTGGAACGTAGCAGGGGTAAAGAAAAAGGATGAGAAGTTCTGGAGGTATATTCAGGAATTTGACGTTGTGGGACTGGTAGATGCGTGGGTAGAAAGGAAGGAATGGGATAGATAGAGCCAAAGCTACCTAGGGGGTATAAGTGGAGACTCCAGGAGGCGGTCAGTGTGAAGAAGAAAGGAAGGGCTAGTGTGGAAATTATAACCGGGGTTAGAGATGAATTAGAGGAAGAAGCTCACGGACAGGAAGAGGGGGAGGAGATTCAAATAAGGGATGGAAAGGATTAAAGAAAGGGGTGAAGACTTGCTAGGCAAAAGAGAGAAGGGTATGGTGGTACTGGGTGGGGACTTTACTGCGAGGATGGGAAGGAAAGGGGGCCTTTACAGGGAAGGGGAAAGCTTCGAAAGGAAATCGAAGAATAAGATAATAACTAAGGAGGGGGAGATTCTAAGGGACTGAATACAAGATAGAGGCTGGGCGATGGCGAATGGTATGGCAACTGGGGATGTAGAAGGAGAATACACATATGTAAGTTAGGTGGGAGTATCTATGATAGGCTATGTGGTCATGAATATGCAAGGCTGGGAGGAGACGGACCAATTTGCAGTAAAGGGGAGAAGGGAATCAGACCATCAGTCATTAAGACTGTGGATAAGAGGGAAGGGTGGCGGAAAGCAAGGTGGGGAAGAAGTTTCGATAGGCGAGAGGGTGAGCTGGATGAGGAAGGCGATAGAGAAGTATCAGGAGCAGTTATATAAAAGGCACGCTTAGAAGGGGAGTCGGTGGAAGAGATATGGGAGGATCTGAAAGAGAAGGTAAAAGGGTGTGTGCAAAAGAAAGTATTCAGAAAGAAGTAGAAAGGAATGGTGAAGCCGTGGTGGGATAGCAAATGTAAAAATATGAAAAGGAAAGCGAAGAGGCAGTCCAAGAAATGGAAAGAGGGTTATGCGAAAAGGAAGGAGTACGTAGAAATGAGGAAGGGCTTTAGATTGATGTATAAGAAGAGAGAACAGGAAAAGGAGAAAGGTCTGAAAGAGGAGTTAGGAAATGTTAAGACAGAGGGGGACGTCTGGGAGATAATAAAAAGTTTCAGGAAGCGTAGAGTGGAGGTAAGCGAGAAGATATGGAGTGAGGAGTGGATGAAGTTTTTTAAAGAATCATTTCAGGGCTCAGATTCAAGGAAGAGGGATGGCGGGAGTAGTAGGAAGGTTAGGCAGAGATGGAGGAGTTGAATGACGAGGAGATAGAGAAAGAGATAAGAAAGTCCAGAAGGTCAAAAGCACCAGGGCTGGATAGGATAGCGAAGGAAGCATAGCTGTTTAGTATACAAGAGGTTACGGAGAGGCTGAAGGAGGTAGTGAAGAAAGTATTGAAGGGGAGGGATTCCCAGGAAGGTGGAGCGAAGGGTTTATAGTGCCACTGTATAAGAAAGGAGATAGGGATAGATAGGAAAATTAGAGAGGGATTATGCTCATGAATACGGCATATAAAATATAGGCGATAGTGGTGGCGCAGAGGCTGTGGAAGGATATCGAGGGTAAAGGAATATTGCCGGAGACGCAGGCGGTCTTTAAGGCGAGTAGGAGTACTATCGACATTATCTACGTTCTGCAGCACGTGCTGGATAGAGAATTAGCGAAGAACGGGTCGAGAGTGTACGCGTTATTTGAGGATCTCAAAGGCGCGTTTCCTTCGGTGGATAGGGGGAGGTTTTGGGAAGCGATAGAGGATATGGAAGTGGAGAGTGGCCAGATCAAGATGGTGAGGGAGATATATGAAGAAAGAGACCAAAGATAAGGTAAGAGCAGGGGAGGGGATTTCCGAGGGATTCTGGTTGAATAGAGGATTAAGGCAAGGGTGTCCGCTTAGTGGAATGGGAAATTTACTTTCAAACGAATGGACTGCAGATGGATGAAGTGAGAAGGATGCACGAGAAAGGAAGGAAGGTATATGAGTTTGTTTAAGCAAAAGAGCATGGAGAAAGAGAAGACAGCAGGGGAAGAGAGAATAAGAGAGTCAAGGTTTAACGGGAAATATGTGTGGGTTATACGAGGGGCGAGAGCGCAATATTTATGTGAGAAAGGAGAGAGAGGCAGTCAGGAGCTTATAGCGAGGAAGAGATGTGGGCCCATGGAGGGTTTTAATAGGTTCTTATCTCGGAAGAAGAGGATGTGCGAACTGTGTGGAAAGGGGGATACAAGAGTGGATAACTGATAGGAGGAATGCGTAGAGGTGGAAAGGAGTGGAATAAACATGGAGGTATTGATGCATAAAATGGGGGACAAAAGGGCAGTAGCATGGGTGAAGGGAGTGTTGGGTACGATGAAGAAGAAGAGAAGGGGGGAGGAAGAGAAATGGAGAAGGAATGATTGTAAATAAGAAAGAAAGTAGTTGTAAGTAATCAGTAAATATTGTAAATAGTAGATAAGTATTAGGTATTAGCCGCGGAAGCAGTTTGGCGATGTGAGGCATGCGAAAAAGTAGGGACATGCGAAGTTACATCAATCAAATTGTCGGTCATAAGCTGCCATCTAACAGGCAAGTTTTTAGGTGCCTTGCTTTTTAAAACTCGAAAAATGCAAAAAGAACTGCGAGAAAGTGCAACTTGGGTGACTGAGGAAGCGCTGAATTTTTGGTAAAGAGCAGGAATACCAACAAAGGAAAAACAACATTGCGTATCAAAACTTAAAATTTTATCTGACGAATGGAAGAACCTTTAGAAAAGTCGTTTAAGGAAAACTGAAACACAAAGGAAGAAGGAAGCATGGTTTTCTGAACGTTTAGATGATCTATTTAATATTGCTCATGCAAATGCGCCAGAGTTAATGACGATAGAGGAAGACAAACAGTTTTTGAATATGCAAACGCAAAAAAGGCCGACCAGGCTACATAAACGGAATTGATGTAGAACTGGCTGAGAAGGAAGATCGATTGGAGAAAAGATGGGAAAGTGAACACTTGAGGAAAGAACGTTCTCTCCAGCATATGGTACAAATAGGTAAGAACTTAAAATAATTAAAATATATGAGCAAGAGATGTATTTTCTTTCATTTTATTTGATTGATGACGTTTAAACTGAAATAGATGTAAGTATTAATTCCAAGTGCGTCAATTTCAGATGAGCCAGTTGAACTTTTATCTTCCTCAAGCCTAAGTAGTGGAGGAAATGCATCAATCGAAACCACAGCTACACAGGAAACTCTAGGGAGTCCATCTGAGCCAAAAAAAAAGAGCGAGAGAATTTATTATTACTCCGAAACTGGCCTCAGCATTGGACAAATGTAAAGCGAGTGACAGAAATGCAGTGCATATTTTAATGGCAACTGCTGAAGCATTAGGTCATGATACCAATGATCTCGTTATAAATCGATCATCAAATCAGCGAAGTCGTCAAATTTTGCGCGAAAAATACGCTGAAAAAATTCGTGCCGAATTTCCAGTTTCTGAATTAGAAGCGTGCATTGTCCACAGGAATGGAAAATTGCTTCCCGACTAGACGGGAAACGAAAATGTTGATAGATTACCCATTATAGTGACAAGCAATAGGGCTGAAAAACTTCTTGGCGTTCCAAAACTATCTTCTTGGACAGAACGAAATCAAGCTAATGCTGTATATGAATCACTTGAAGAATGGACTCTGACAGACAATGTTGTTGGTCTTTGCTGAGATTCAACTGTATCAAATGCAGGGCGACTGAATGGTGCTTGCGTTTTGTTGAAACAAAATGTAGAAAAAGGTTTATTATATTTGATTTGCAGACACCACATTCACGAGATTATATTAAGGCTCATGTAGGGTGTAATCCAACTAAAAAACTCACCTCAAAAAATTGATTTCGAATGCCGTCGCACCGAAGGGATGTCGGGGGGCAATTTTTCCCCCAACAGGAAGCACATATCCCTATTTGAGGGGGAAAGTCCGTCCGAAACGTCAACACTCGCGACAAATATTAAAAAATTAGTAAAATAAAACGTTTTCCAAACGTCGAAGAAAAGTAAACAGAAACAGTACAATCAGCGCCGCGTGGTATCCCGATCGATCACTAAATCGATTTAAAAGTACTTCTGGCGCCATATTCAAAATAGAAAAAGCATTGTAACATAAGTAGGAGTAATAATTCTTAAGAAGTTATAATAAATTATTTAAAGAACATATGAAATAAATATCATCTTACAAAAATATGAGAAAAAAAAGAAGGGAAAATATATTCAACGCAAAATACTGACTGATAATATAGATAAATAAAACTTTCCACATTCTCTCCTAATTCTAAGTTGATCTTATAACATTCCTTCACACCACCCACACAGAAGAGATAATCTACATATAGAGAAAGAAGATTTGATAAAGATTATCCAAACCCGGTGAACAGTTTCCGATCTTAGTCCATGGGAATATAATCATTTCTCTAAAAAATCAAACTTATAGCGACTTTGATTTTTTAAAAAGGTCCTTGGGTTCTGGATTATTATTATAACATCCCCAAAAGTCCATCCACCCACAAGAAATAAATTAAATATGGCTGTCAATTTCTGGTAAAGATTTTCCAAACTAGTAATTAGCAGAAAAAAAGTAATTTCCACAAAGTGCAAAGTTATTGTGTTAATGATTTTTTCAGTGAAACCTTAGGCTATATAATGTACCCCTAACACTCCATTAAACCCACCTATGTATTAGAAATAAATTCTAGTCAGCTGGAAATACTTGGTAAATATATTGCTGTATTATTCTTTGACGAAAAAATAACATTTTTAGAAAAAGCCGAAGTCGTTGTTTCTATGATTTTTTTATGTGATCCTCAGTCTAAAGATTGCTATCAGAACTACCATACAAACCCACTCTCGCAATAGAAATCAATTCAGTACCAATGAAGTACCAATCATTTCGAATAAGATGTCAATATTCTGTGGGTATTTATCGATCTTCTACTTTAGGAAAATTATCATTTTTAGAAAATATTGAACTCTGTGCCCGGATGAATTTTTTTTGTAGCCTTCAGGCTATGGATTCTTATCACAGCACCCCACGTAACACACCCATGCAGTACCAATCGTTTCGAATATGATGTCAAGATTCTGTGGATATTTTTCGATCTTCTCCTTCAGGAAAATGATCATTTTTCGAAAATATGGAACTCTGTGCCCAGATGATTTTTCTTTGTAAACTTCAAGCTATGGATAATTATCACAACACCCCCCTAAACACACCCAGGCAGTAACAATCATTTCTGATAAGACGTCCAGATTCTGTGAATATTTTTCGATCTTCTCCTTTAGAAAAATGATCGTTTTTCGAAAATATTGAACTCTGTGCCCGGATGATTTTTTTTTTCATTTCCAGCTACAATAATTTATGAAAAGCTATAAATATTCTGTGAATGTTTTTCAATCTTCCCATTTGGGAATGAGGAGCCTTCTTTGCAAACTTCAGGCTATGGATTCTTATCACAAAACCCCGTCAAACACATCCATGCAATATCAATCTTTTCTGAAAAGCTATAAAGACTCTGTGACTTTGGAACGAATAATAAAAAACTTGTCTTGAAAACTGGTTCTCAATAATATTGTGAAAAAGACCAGTTTGAAATCCTTTGCATAATGCTCAGCGGCCACTATAGAGTCTGATCGACTTTTGCCTGTGGATTCCAACTCGAATTCAGGTTTGGAATGAAGCTATAAAACTCAGAATGACTTTGGAATAAATAATAAAAAGCTTGTCTTGAAAACTGGTTCTCAATAATATTGTGAAAAAAGACCAGTTTGAAATCGTTTTCATAATGCTCAGCGGCCACAATGGAGTCTGATCGACTTTAGCCTGTGGATTCTAACTCGAATTCAAGCTTGGAATGAAGCTGTAAGAGTCAGAATGTATTTGGAAGAAATAATAAAAAAAACTTGTCTTGAAAACTGGTTCTTAATAATAATGTGAAAAAAGACCAGTTTGAAATCGTTTTCATAATGATCAGCGGCCACAATGGAGTCTGAACGACTTTAGCATGCGGATTCCAACTCGAATTCAGGTTTGGAATGGAGCTGTAAGAGTCAGAATGTCTTTGGAAGAAATAATAAAATAAACTTGTCTTGAAAACTGGTTCTCAATAATAATGTGAAAAAAGACCAGTTGGAAATCGTTTTCATAATGCTCAGCCGCCACTATGGAGTCTGATCGACTTTAGCCTGTGGATTCCAACTCAAATTCAGGTTTGGAATGAAGCTATAAGAGTCAGAATGTCGATGGAATAAATAATAAAAAACTTGTCTTGAAAAATGGTTCTCAATAATAATGTGAAAAAAGACCACTTTGAAATCGTTTTCATAATGATCAGCGGCCACTATGGAGTCTGATCGACTTGAGCCTGTGTATTCAAACTCGAATTCAGGTTTGGAATGAAGCTATAAGAGTCAGAATGACTTTGAAATAAATAATAAAAAA
>CAKNXH010060917.1:0-10070 GCA_932178445.1 Andricus quercusramuli
AGATGCATATAGTTCGAGAATAAAAATAAACATGATAAGCCGTGCGATTGACGATATGACCGTTATTGAAATGAGGGAATGTCCTGTAGGAAGATGGTACCCAATCTTTCCACGCTGGTTTAAAGAAGATGCTTCCAATGAAGATACTCTGCAGCATGTGTATCATTAACTCAATAGAACTAAGATGAAGTAAGCTGTAATATTCTTGGCAATCCGTATTTGAATCAAAATTGAATATAAAGACTTCAATGCAAACAAATGATTTTGAGTTTTCAGATGCCAGTTTTTTAAAAACACCATATTACGCTAAGTGCTAACGGTATTTTCATTATTTGTTCAGCTTCAGCGTTTAATTTACAGGAATATTAATTTGTAGAGCAGTCGCGTAGTCTCATTATCCACGCGCAACGACAGAAACAGTGGGGCGGAATCGAATTAAATAGTTAACGATCACTTGTAGGACGCAATTCTTAATTGATCTTAGATTCTGTTTTTTTTTTTTTAAAGACAAATTCTGTTATTGAGTTTACAACTGATATGTGGAAAGGATTTTTAAATTATTATTGTTCGAAATTTTACATGAATGCAAATAATGAACAAATGTTGATTCTTTTCTTCCTGTCTGTCATTTGGTAAACAACTTCCCGACTTTTATTATCTTTTGGATTCAATGCGCGGGAGTATATGCAAGCGAAAAATGATTCATACGTAATATTGTTTTTCATAAAGAAATTATAATATCAATTAAAATTATATTATCATTATCGAGTATTCCATTTCAAGGTAAACTTTTTGTCGAAGTTTATATGATATGCAGGATATTTATATGGAACAGACATTATTCACTTGCAAAATGCTTCTAGGTTTGTTGAACTTTTGACGCCTGCTCGTATTCAGAAGTAATAAATCTTTCGCAATCGCACCTTAATATAGTGACCCACGCGCAGATGCAGAGCTTCATGTCAAGCCTAGAAGAACACCTCAAAGCTGAAATACATTTCGTACAAAGAAAATATCCTAGAAAGCACCTCAGCATGCTTGCAGAGATGTGAAGCCAAAATGGAGGCTGTAGAAAAGGAGAATGCCGAGCTCAAGATGGAGATCGCAAATCAGGCTCAACAGCTAGATAGGCTTACAAGAAGAAACAACCTGATACTTTCTGGCGTGTGTGATGGGGCCAACGGAAGCACCACTTGCGCTGGACGAAAAAGTGCAAAATCTACTTGGAATCAAAATGCGTATAACTCTTAATCGGGAATCTATTGTTGGAGTTTGCCGCGTTAGTAATTTTAGCTCTGGTAAAATGAGACCTGTTCTGCTTTCACTCTGTTCAGGCCAATGTATAGAGTGTGCAGTATTATGAATGAGTCTGAACATAATTCATGGGAAACCTAGAAACACGCCTGCGTACATTATCCGAGTGGAAACGTGATTAGATCAGGTAAGCGACAGAGCGTTCGAACGCGCCCATAATCATTGGATTTCTCTTACTAATATGAACGACTACTAAGATTTGTCTCACGAGCTTCTCCGAGTTGGACCAGGCTAGTGCTGCAAGTGCAGAATTCAATTGGTTTTCGCAATATAAGTCCATACTCGAATCTATAGGCAAGCTTGATACATGAGACCGGCAATGCAGTCGCCCTCAAGCGGTTACCGTAAAAAATTCAAACTTAATAATTGAGTAGGAAAATCATATGTATAGCACTGCTATTGATCGTGTGACGAAATCCAAATATAACAGTCAATTTAGAAACCTAAGTCGATTCAACCTTATCTATATTTTATCGGTAGTATAATAAATATATAGTAAATGTCTGTCCGTGAGCACGATAACTTTTGAAAAAATTAATCTATTAGATTGGCGTTTGGTACAATCATTTAGTGTCGGAAGCTAAAGGTCAAGTTCGTTAGCCAGCTATTTTGGACACAAATTCAAAAAGTTACAGCATTTTATTCGGCTACTCATAGTTCTATTCATTAACGGCGATACCACGCTGAAAACACCAGTTCCCGTTAGATCACTGAAGTTAAGCAGTGTTGGGCGCGGTTAGTACTTGGATGGGTGACCGTTCGGGGAATACTGCGTGTGGTTGACCCGTCGTGGGTGTGGTGGACCCACACTGGTAGTATTTATCCACCTAGAAACACTACCCGAATCGGGCAATGAACTTTCGAGTTCGAAATGCTAATCAATTTTTTTTTTATTCATAGTACTTGAATAGTCGAAGAATTTATCTTGACGACTTTTTTTGATATAAAGAAAAATTTCAGAGTTATAGCAATACCAAAATTCAAAAAATTAATGGAGAATGACAATTTTGAGCCGAAAAATGCACGATATGAAAAAAAGGCAACAGACGGATAATGTTCATTTTTAAAAACTTCGGTCGCTTGAATCACGAGATTCAGGGCGCGACCTTCCGCAACTCCCTTGTAGGATTGCGTATGCTCTAGAAGTCTAGATTTTTCTAAGTTCCCTTTTTGTTCTTAGAGATCTTTACTTCAAATACTGATACAAAAGAGGCGTTCGGGCAAGGAAATTTTACTGCCGAAACCCTAAGTAAACTGTATCAGTCGAGAGTACCCAATAACTCGAGATAGTTACCGTCTTAGTCTGTCAGAGACTCTGCGTACACGTGCGAGCGATCTCCACGTTTGCGACTCTATATTTTACGGACTTTAGTTTCCGATTCGATCTCTGAGCGAGAATTTTTGTGTCTGCGGACTTATATTTTGCGATTTTATTTTAGTCTTCGGACTCCGTCTTTGCGACCCGTTTTAGTCTACGGACTTTGTCTTTTGTGAGATTTTTAGTCTTCGGACTCTATTCTACAAGAATTCATTTCAGTTTTCGGACTCTGATTTGAAACGATTAAGTCTACGGACTTCGATACTTGTGCGATATTTTCGTCTACGGACCCAGCTTAGAAAATACTCTGTATTTTGTCTACGGACCACGAGATTTTACTAAATATATATTTTTCAGTCTACGGACTGAAAAGTGGTTCATAACAAATTTATAGATCTTTCTTGGGTGGCCAACTCTCTTGTTCATTTTTTCTTCTACCTTCCACAGTTTGACCGCAAAATGAAATTTTTTTATTTTTAATGTTTTTGTGAGATCAACATTTAAATTTTCGATTTTGTACAAAACTTCAATAAGTTGTAATGATAATCTCATAGGGCTCTCAAACATCAATGTTTTTCCACTTCTGCCTGTTTTTATATCGTGCGTTGTTTGGCTTATGGAATTTTTCAGTTGAATTTGTAGATGTGGTGGGCAAATATTAAAACGTCATGGTAACAGTGGTTGGAGGAAAAGATTACTCTTAAATCGGATAACATTCCGATTTTATTTTTTTGTTGCTCACTTCCCACTCTCCCAATTCATCTGTAATTCTTATCATGTTACATTATGATACTTGTATCCCTTTCCAGCTTATAGTCATATAATAGCCATTTCTATATTTACACTGTAAAAAATAGATAATTTTTTTACGGTTTTATTTTTTTTTCGCGTCCTATTTTTTGAATAGAATAACTTCATGTTGTTATTTTCAATTCGAAAACAAATAATGCTGTGTTCCTACTAGTGGTCTCATTTTAGTACAACTTAAAACATCATTTTTCTCAGTATTATTTCTCGCACGCTTGCGAGTGTGCGAATGTTAGACGAACTATTGGTTGCTGTTCGCACATTGTTGCTATAATGTATTATTTATTCCATGCAAGATACCTATCTAGAATTTTTAAACCAGCTGAAATACTGAGCGATATATTTAAAAAAATCACTTTACTCCAGTGATTGATGACGTTAGCGAGGAAAATTAGAACCCCAGTGATAAAGAGTTCATGTGAGAAGCGCGAGGGAACTCACAATAATAAAGCACCCCGATTTGTGAGAGGCGAGGGGACTCACATTTAAAAAGCCCAAGAAGGCCCAAAATTATGGCATGAAGGAAATATTCAAAATCTTTTGTAAAGGTGGTAGCGGAACGCACGTCATTTGAAAATCCACACAACACTTCCTTCATCACTGCGAATTAGAAACTTTTTATTTTGTTGGTCATCGCTTTGCAAAATGTTATGACCTCCATATCTTGCGCATTTATCAAGAATTTCAGGAGAATTTTAAAGCGCATATAAGCGCATGTGAAACCCCATGCGATATTCCCTTTACCACTGCGTATTAAAAACATTTCAATTTGTGGGTCGTCAGTTTTCAAAATATTATGAGCTCCACATAAGAAAGGCCCGTCAAGACCCTTCTACAGGATTTTGAAGGCTGCAAGATCGTCTAATCAGAGGACTTAGGAGGACCAAAAGGGGGCTGAGTTTTTATTGAGCTAGGCCCTCATTTAGCCTTGAACGTTGAAAAAATAGACTGTCGAGACATTTTGAAGGATTAAAAGTGCTCTCAATCAAATAAAAATTAAGACCTCTATAAACATTTCAAAGTTCTATCAAGTCATACAATTTAGAGTACTAAAAGAGGACTAAAATTTTGACTCGGGATGCTTTATATTTATATCAATACAAGTAAGCATCGATTCGTGCGCTCGTGCCCGAGCTGACATCTTCATTAATTGCAACCCAATCGAGCAATTAGGGAAATTGGTTCATTGTACGTTCCAAGGACGTATCATAATATTCAATTTTTAGTCCTCTTTTAATTCCACCAGAAGAAAAATATATCTTTAAAAATTCAAGAGTTCGAGAAATCTGTATTATCATTAGAGAATAACATAAATTATTAACAACTTTTTCAGACTAGATGGAGCTATGAATTGAAATTTTTTCAAATAATTTAGAAAAAATTAATTAAAATCATTTTTAATTCAATTTAAAAAAATCAATCTAGTCAATTCTTGTGTGAATCACTTTTTTCTATTAAGAATAATATCTTCACATAACGAAAAAAAATAAGAAAAGAAAAAGATTTTTGAGTAATTTCTAAAACATCTGTTCGCAAGTAAGAAGAGATGAAATACTTTTTTCCTATTCTTTCAGCATAATTTTTGAATTCATATTAGTTTTGCATAGTCTTAAATGGGCCATTAAAGTGAACACTATATCAATGTGCTACGTAAAAAACAACTTTCCTTAAAACGCGAAAATTATATAAATGGTGACATCAGTTTTGAGGAAACATGTAACGAAATCTTTTTCGTTGAAACTGACTCTTATCAAATGTAAATATCTCTAAATGAAAATCTCAACGCTTAAAATGTGAAAGATAACGACTATGGTAGACGTAATATATGCTAATTAACCACTAGAATGTTCCTCAGTTGCACTGTTAACTAAATTATTGAATTATACATTAATCAGTCGCTTCTCTAATTGGAAAGATGAACACTATCTACACTCTGGTCTTACCCTTAACCGTTATCTTCAGTTCTATTGGTGAATATAATAATGTAATATAACTGTAATTGTAAGCACATTTTTTTAAACTTTACGCGGATCAGAAACTATCCACTTTTGTGTCCTCATCAACCCATCTGTAGACGTCTAAATCTCCACCTGCATTTACATAACTCTCAACCGTGCATGTTGAAATTTAGATCTGCACATATGGTAATGTCTCCTCTGTGCACGTGCACATATAGGATATTCCCATCTCTGCATGTCTCAATTGATGCGATCAGATTTTCAACTGGGAGGCCACGTGCATATATGGTAGCTTTATAACGACACGTGTGCATATATTCAATAGAGTTCACACCGCCCTCATTAATTATTGCTAAGTAATGATACACGATTTTACTTCATAACGTATAAGTCCCTCACAATCCTTAAAAAATGCACCCTTAGGCGTTTTTGAAAAAATTTGAAAGTCGAAAGGAGCAACCGAACAATATAAATATGAATCAGAATCATCTCTAGTCTCTGGTTCCTGCGACATAAATACTTTCAATAAAAATGATTATGATTTTAAACCGATTAATTTTACTGCTAGTGAATTTATAGTAGTTTGTACCTATTTTGAAATATCTGAAGCCTAATAATATTTTTATCAATACGGATCATTTTGGAATAGACTGTCATTATTAACAAAAATCGTCCGCTGTGCACGCGCCTTGCTTCACCCGCAAAGTTGAGCGACTAGGGTGCGCATCTGTTGGATCTCGCACTTCGCGCACGATTATCTCCAAATTGTGAACTTTTCTACATACGAGGATCGTTCGAAAAGTTTGGTAAAAAAGCCACTAAAATTTTTTTTATATACTTTTCTTTCATTTCTCAACATAGTCTCCTTCGAGGGCTACAAACTTAGTCCACCGAAATTCTTATTTTTTCCATCCCTTCACAAAAAGTAAGTTTGCCCGAGGTCTGTGAAATACGCATTGACGGCATCGATTACTTCATCATTGGACGAAAATCTCTTTCCTCCGAGCCACGTCTTCAAGTTGGGGAACAGAAAGTAGTCGCACGTAGCCGAATCTGGAGAATAGGGTGGATGAGGGATCGATTCGAAGCACAGTTCGTGTATTTTTTCCATTGACATTGTAGATATGAGAGCTGATGCATTATGCCGTGACGAAACAGCAATCGCGGCACCCATCTGCACACACCTTCTTAACCCAGTTAACTCCAGTTTTTCATGCAAGATGTGATAAGCTCATTTGGTGGAGATGCTTACAGCCTTAGAAATCTCACGCATCTCTATTCGGCGATCTTCCATATCCATATGGAATTTATCTAAAAATAAACGGTTTTCAACGAAGGGAAAGACTCCCCGTTAACTTCGTGTAACTAAGCTTTGATCTGCGTGGCCGTCAAACTTTTTGAATAAAAATGTTTTGTCACTGCACGGAACTGCTCTTTCTCCATTTTTACGAAAACTATTGACACGGTCACATCAAGCGTATGCCAAATACAAAATAAGTATCAGTTTTGGCTGAACTTGGTAGAGGTTAGTTTGAAGAGTGCTATTTATTTCCCTTATCCTACAAAGTCCATTTTGGCACCATGTAGTGGGAAAGATATATAAATTTGTCACTAATTATTTTTAAATGGAACGCGTAGTTTTTGTTTCAGTTCTCTTCATCCCTGCTTAAAACGTTGGATAGAACCCGATCAGAACCCGGTCAGAAGTTGGTTCTAACTGGCCAAGACCAGCCCCTGACCGAATTTCGTCCCCGGGTTGTAATCGTTACCTATCTGTCTTTGACAATATTAAATTCCTGTTTTCGATCGCCGGACAGAACTCGGTTAAAATCGGTTAGAGACCAGTTAGAAACTAATTTTAGTTCGACAGTATTTAATTTCTGTTTCCAAATTCCGGGTGGAACCCGGGTAGGATCGGTTAGAACACATAACAGTGCCAAGTTTCTTTTAGGAAACGGTTAGAGACCAGTTAGAAGCCAAGGAGATTACTCATTTATCATATCCCAGCTGAAAATTCCTGTATAGGTACCTTGGAAAATCATGCACATTTTCCAGCACACGAACCTGTTAATGTAATCTTGACCGAGGGGCACATAACTTTAAAATTCGGTGTACACCAAATGCATGATTGCACTGTAAAATTGCAATGCGATTGAAGTGATTGCAAGGTGACAAAAGGGTGATTGCAATGAACTGTGTACACCGATTGCAGGAGTTGTGTACCCCTCGAATCTTGACGGTCCCTGCGCAAGAATTTAGTTAAGGAAAGTGTCCACGATCGAAAAAAGAACATTTTGAATGACCCAGTAAAGGTTCCTGTGCATGTTTCTTTGCGAAGTAAATATAGGAATGGGTTCCTGAACAGGAACACGTATAGCGGTATAGCGACATTTTCTCGAAGAGAAAGATCGCAAAGAGATCGCGAAGAAATGAGCAAAGTGAACATTCAATTGAAAACAAATTCATTTTTTAAGCAACACTGTGAGAGGCGAAGGGATTCACGCCAAAAAGCACCCCAAAACGTGAGACCGAAGGGGGACTCTCATAAAAAAGTACCCCGAAATGCAAAAGGCAAGGAGACTCACATCAAAATGCACACCAAATTGTTAATGGCAAAGAGATTAACAGCAAAAAAACTAACCTAACCGTGGGTAGCAAGAGGACTTTTCAAAAACTATCTCGACATGTAACAGATGAGCAGAACCATCCACCAAACTCATTTTTGTACCACTTTAGGCTAATTTTTCTTCTGCTTATTGTTTTTACAGTCTATGATGTCAAAATGTTGACGTCATAGATATACATGGCCATTGTATACTTACGAACTTAAAAAGCGGCACCTGAGGTCGGCTCCTACGACTTGCACTGGAAAAATACACTCATCAATAATGTCCCTCTTTTCCCCCTTAATGCACAATATACTATTAGGCTTACTACAATGAAATTACTTTTTAGCATAACAATGGATTTTCTAACAGGTGGTAGAGACTAAACAAATTAATTTTGTAATTTCTCGCCATACAGTTGGACTTATGAACGAAGATTTGAATTTTCAATTAAGGCAGAGGAATTTCCAACAAAATAGCTCATTTTTCTTGAAATAGTTGAATTTCTATGCAAAGAAGATAAATCTTCAAGAAAATGCTTTAATTTCTTAATAAAATTGATAACATTTCACCGAAATCTTCTAAATTACGAAATAAATAGTTAAATTTGAAACCTACAAAAGCATTTTTGACCAAATTGTCTTTCAGGAATTACAAAAAATTTAAAACAAGAAAGAAAAAATGATCAGTTTCCTTAAAAATAAATTTAGAAATTGCAATTAAATTATTTCGAATGACGTTGATATAGAAGTGGATAATTTTATACGTATATGTGTATTATTATACTATATATGATTATCTAGTATATAAAATCAAGTGGCCTAAAACGTATGATGCGTATGCAAATCCATAGTTTTTGAGCAATGAGCACCAAATTATGCACAAATAGTTTTTGAGCTCTCAGAGAGGTCGTAAATGTATGGGGGGTGGAGGGGCCATCGCGGCGCACATAATATCCTGAGAAACTCCTACATGCTTAAACGGTACCATTTTCGCCCCTGAGACAACCCCACATGTTTATACGGTTGTCTCAGATGAGTTGGAGGAGGGGGGGGGGCAAACAGGGGAATCAAATGCAAATGACCGCGGGTGACAGCTAGTTTATTGTGTATTATATATCATTAATATTATTATTATTATTTATGTATATCAATACATGCATTTTCAATATATTTATATATAGAAAATAAGGGCCAATAAAGAGATATAACTAAAGTAAACTCTAAACGTTATTCGAACATAAGATTTTATTTTTAAATATAGTTCCTTGACATAACAATTTTTAACCCAAAATGTTTCTAAAACTAACTGAAAGAGACTAACGTGTATTAATAATGTTTCTAATGCTCTTCTGAATTCAAAAATATTTGATGAAGTTTGTAAGAATACCAGGAGAATTGTAACAAATTCAGAATGAATGAAAAAAATAAAACAATAAGTTAAGTTCATTCAAAACACGGTGAGCCATTATCACTTCCAATTTGAAAGTTTTGACGCTCAACTCTCCTTTGTGCAATTTTGAAATAATTGTAATTGAATTATTTATTTGGCGTATTTGAAATGACTGTTCGCTAAGTGTTATTTGACAGTAAAAAATGAGTAAAAAGATATTTGCCAAAGAATTGAATATACCAAAGCTGTTAATTTTATGAAGATTTTCAACTAGCAGAAAATCGTTTATTGTCATCTTGGTTATGAAAGCGTTTATGCACTCGTCTTCTACCAAAAATATATGTTTATTCAACAACACAATATATCGTGGGGTGCTCTTATGATTAAAAATAATTTCTAATAATTTTTAATGAATCATCAGAAAGATAGCTTCTACAAAGAAACCTTGAACTTAGCTGAATATACTAGAAATAAATGTGCTGAACAAAAAGAAAGAATCTTTTATTTCTTTTTGCAGAATCCAGTTCACAGCCCGACGAAAAAATTGATATCAAACGTAATCCTGGCCCTTCTTCTTATTCTGCTGCTCGACAAGAACATTCGCCTGACCGGATTTCTCCAGAGGAGGCTCCTTTTCGTGAAAGGAGCAGGTTTCCTGCTAGCAGGAGTCCTAAT
>CAKNXH010060918.1:0-20863 GCA_932178445.1 Andricus quercusramuli
AGGTGAATTTTCTACAAAAAAAAAAAAATGAATTTTCAACAAAATACATGAATTTCTTATCAAAAAGTGGCATTCTCAACCAAGAAGATTAATTTTCCATTAGAAAATTCGAATTTTCGATGGAATACATAAATTTTGTATGAAAATAGATCAATTTTCAATAAAAAAGTTAATTTTCAACAAAATAGTTTTTTGAATGAAAACAGATAAATTTTTAATTAAAAAAATAATTTTTCAACCACTCGGTTGAATTTGCAACCAAATAGTTGAATTTTCAACCAAGCAGTTGAATTTTCTACCAAAAAAGATTAATTTTAAACAAAATACATGAATTTTAAACCCAAAAGTTGAATTTTTAACCAAGAAGATTAATTTTCTATATAAAAAAGGAATTTTCGATAAATAATAATGAATTTTTTATGAAAACAGATAAATTTTCTACAAAATAATTGAATTTTCAAACCGAGAATATGATTTTTCAACAAAAAAGTTAATTTTCAACGGAATAGTTAAATTTTGAACCAAACAGTTAAGTTTTAAAAAAAGAGGTGAATTTTCTACCAAAAATATGAATTCTCAACAAAATATATGAATTTTCAACCAAATAGTGGAATTTTCGACCAAGAAGATTAATTATGTATGAAAACAGGTAAAATATTTAATATCTTTATATTGAAAGAAAAAGTTTTGAAGAAAGAAAATGTAATTTTTTATGGATTATTATCTAAGAGTGAAAAGGTGAAAAATGTTTATTTTGAGGGCACCATTTTTCATATTTGTATAATAAATTTTTTTTATATAATTTGCCACTTAAATTTTCATTTTACATTTTATTTTTGATTACTTATTATTGTATTCAGGGGTGAGTTTTGGCAAAGAAGCGGGTTAATTAAATTTTTAAACAAAAATTTCAGGCTTCATACTTTAAATTTTAAACCAAAAAGGTGAATTTTCTACCAAAAAAGATGAATTTTCAACAAAATACATGAATTTTTAACCGAAAAGTGGAATTTTTAACCAACAAGATTAATTTTCTATCGTGAAATACGAATTTTTGATAAAATACATACATTTTGTATGAAAACAGATAAATTAAAAAAAAAATAGTTAATTTTCAACCAAACAATTAAGTTTTTAACAAAAAATGTGAATTTTCTACCAAGAAGATAAATTTTTTATTAGAAATACAAATTTTCGATGAAATACGTAAATTTAGTATGAAAATAGATACATTTTCAACAAAAAAGATAATTTTCAACAAAATAGTTGAATTTTCAACCAAACAATTAAGTTTTTAACCAAAGAGGTGAATTTTCTACAAAGAAGATTAATTTTCTATCAGAAAATACGAATTTTCTATAAAATATATAAACTTTGTATGAAAACAGATAAATTTTTTACAAAACAACTGAATTTTCAAACCAAGAATATGAATTTTCAACAGAAAAGTTAATTTTCAACGAAATAGTTGAATTTTCAACTAAGCAGTTAATTTTTCAACCAAAAAGGTGAATTTTCTACCAGGAAATATTAATTTTCAACAAAATACATGAATTTTTAACCAAAAAGTGCAATTTTTTACCAAGAAGATTAATTTTCTATCCGAAATACGAATTTTCGATAAAATACATAAATTTTGTATAAAAACAGATAAATTTTCTAAAAATTAGTTGAATATTCATACCGAGAATATGAATTTTCAGCAAAAATGTTAATATTCAACAAAATAGTTGAATTTTCAAACCAACAATATATGAATTTCTAACAAAAAAGTTCAATTTCCACAAAAGTCAATTTTCAACTAAAAAAGATGAATTCTCGACAAATAGGGGAATTTTAGATTCAACTGGTTGATTTTTGTTGTTGAAAATGATTGCATAAAACTAATAATTCAACTATTTTATTATTGGTTGAAAATTGATCTTTTTTAGTCGAAAATTCGACTATTTGGTTGAAAATTCGTGTATTTTCTTGAAAATTCGTCTTTTTGTATGAAAATTCACCTTTATGGTAGAAAGGTCATCATTCTTGGTTGAAAATGAACTTTTTTGTGGAATATTCAACTATCATCGAAAAAGTTCGTCTTGTTTGCTTCAAAATTAAACTAATTTGTTTATTTGATTTAACTAATTATCAAGACGATTTTTTTTCGACGGCAGTTGGATTTCCAACAAAACAGTCGAATTTCCGACCAAAAAAGATGAAGTTAATAAAATAGTCGAATTTTCAACCAAGAAGATTAATTTTCTACCAAAAGACGAATTTCCAACAAAGAAGAAAGGAAAGACGATTTTCCAACAAAATACATAAATTTTTACCTAAAAAAGATGATTTTACAAACCAAAAATGGAATCATTATATTTTCAGTTGAATAAATAATTTATTAACTAAAAAGAAGAACGAATTTTTAATAAAACAGTTCAATTTTCAACAAAATAATTAAACTCTCGACCGAGTAGTTAAAATTCAACCAAATTTTTAACCTATAGCTTCAAAATGCGGCAATTGGGTTTAATTTCAAGTATTTGGCTAAGCGAAGAATTCCCCAGTGGATCGGGTTTACACCCCAATAGTTAAGGTGGTTTCTTTTTTTTTTCTGTCTCACACGAAGGATTGGTGCGCTCGCACCAACGAGTCATGCGAGCACCCCAACCGTTAGGGTGCTCACCCGAAGCAGCAGCAGCCGAACTGGTGGGGTGCGCGCCCGAATGGTTGGGGAGCTTGCACCAATGATTCGGGACCTGATAAACATTAGGCTCTTACCGAATGTCACTGTTTCTAGTTTATTTTAATTTTATTATTCATGTGCGAGATGTCAGTGGAATACAGTGTAAACTAGTTATCTGGTTTTTCTTTGGATAATCATTAACGAAGGTAAGAGAAATATAAAACCTTATTTTTTCTTCAGAATTATTTCTGTATATATACAGAAATAAGTCTTCGTTAATGTACCTTCGTTAATGATTATCCAAAGAAAAACCAGATAACTAGTTTACACTGTATTCCACTGATATCTCGCACATGAATAATAAAAATGACATAAACTAGAAACAGTGATATTCGGGAAGAGCCTGATGTTTATCAGCTGCGGCCTTTAGCGAACATGCGCAAACGTCGAACGCGCAACATCCAACGCGGTGGACGACTCGAATCTCCCGAGTCATAGGTGCAAGCTCCCCAACCATTCGGGCGCGCACCCCACCAGTTCGGCCGCTGCTGCTTCGGGTGAGCACCCCAACGGTTGGGGTGCTCGCACGACTCGTTAGTGCGAGTGCACCAATCCTTCGTGTGAAACAGAAAAAAAGAGAAACCACCCCAACTATTGGGGTGTAAACCCGAACCACTGGGGAATTCTTCGCTCAGTGATTGAAACTTTAATGATTTTGTTGAAAATTGAACTATTTTGTTAAATTCAAATTCCATTTCAAAAATTCAATTGTTTTGTTAGAAATTAATTATTTTTCATGGTAAAAGTTCGATTGGAAAACCAACCCGAAAAAAGTTCTACATTTCGTCCGATCAAAATCGGTTAAAAATTAATCCGATTCAATCCGGTTCAATCCGAACTTCCAAACCAAACCCAATTGTCAATCCAGAAGAATCCAAATAAATCGGAACTCGGATTGACCTGAGGCAATTTTCAATCTGAATGAACCCGAATGAATCTGAGATCGGATTGAATTGGATTTATTCGGATTGAGTCGGATTAATTTTTAACCGATTTCTATCGAACGAAATGTAAAACTTTTTTCGGATCGATTCGGACTAACTCGGACTGGTTCGGATACAGATTCCGGAATGATTCGGATGACTTCAGATTGGTGAGGAATGAATTCCTATCCGAAAATTTCGCCAGGAGAGGAAAAAAATATAAAACGCGATCGTAGGGAATATTTTATGAAAAAAAGGTTAATTTTGTATTTTGACCAAAAAGTAGGACATTTTATGGGTTTTCCAATGTTTAAGAGGACAGGAGGACAAGCTAGGGAGAGTAGAATCAAAGAAAATGGGGTGTTGAAAGGCGGTTTTGAAATATGGTTAGGAGTAGATAGTGAATCACATTTTAGTCAAGGGATCGGTTAGATTATGAATGAAGAACCAAGACAGCATCTCAAAGATCATGATTTTGTATCGCCCAGATCGTTGTCGGCTAGAATGAAGGTAGGAATCAGAAAATTATTTATCATAACGTGCTATGCCCCAGTTGATAGCGATTCGATGGAAGTCAAAGACGCCTTCTGGGACACTTTAAATGATACAATAAGTATACTTGCGATCAAGGTGAAAAAGTCATTTTGCTAGGAGATATGATTCATTATTGTTTAAAAAATCCAGGATATGATGGAATTTTTTTTAGCTAGAATTTTTTCCACCTTTATAATAAAAAAGAGCAAGTTTTGAAACATGGTCAGGAGTAGATAGTGAATCACATTCTAGTCAAGGGGTCGGTTAGATTATGAATGAAAAAGCAAGACAGCATCTCAAAGATCATGATTTTGTATCGCCCAGATCGTTGTCGGCTAGAATGAAGGTAGGAATCAGAAAATTATTTATCGTAACGTGCTATGCCCCAGTTGATAGCGATTCGATGGAAGTCAAAGACGCCTTCTGGGACACTTTAAATGATACAATAAGTATACTTGCGATCAAGGTAAAAGAATAATTTTGTTAGGAGATATGATTCATTATTGTTTAAAAAATCCGGGACATGATGGAATTTTTTTTAGCTAGAATTTTCTCCACCTTTATAATAAAAAAGAGCAAGTGAATGATTATTAATTGTTAAAATAATTGTAAATTGTCCTCCACAAAAAAAATCACTCTTAAAATTCATTAGCTGCGCCATTTTTTTCAGAAAGTAGTGAATTTTCAAGATTTACATGGAAAAAAATTGCCTGAACAAACAAAAATTGTTTAAATAATTGCAAACTATCTTCCACAGAAAAATATCGATTTCAGCAAACTTAGCATATAATTCATTGACTGCGATATTAATGCGAAAAAGTAATTTCTTTTAAGATTTACAGAGAACAAAAAATTGTTTAAACAAATTGAAATTCTCTAAATAATTGCCACATATTGTTGAAAAGAATATATTTATTCCAAAACTCGTTAATTGAGTCCTTAATTTTGGAAAATAATCACTGTTTACGATTTATACCAAAAAATGGTTTAAACAAATAAAAATTGTTGAAATAATTACCCAATATGTTGAGCAAGAAATATCACTCTTCACTCTTCAATTTGAAGGGATTTAAAAAAAATTGAATTTGAAGTATATTTTAAAATTCAAATGAATTTTCAAGTGCTTTGAACAAATTCATCTCTTGTTGTTGCTAAAAGCAACAAGAAAATAAACATCATAAAAAATAACAACAAAAACACAAAAAATATAATAATTGATATTTCAGCTAAAAAATATTTTAATATTAAATAAAAAATAGTAGAATTCAACCAAAAACATGAATTTTAAAACAACAAGATTTATTTTGTATCAATAAAGACAGATTGATTTAATCAGTAAAGTCCACTGACCAAATCAGTAATTTTGAATGATCTGAACAGTCATTTTGATTGATCTAATTCGTAATTTCCAATTTGTTAAGCAGTCATTTATGTTTAATTTGAATCATTCATTAAAATGCAGGAATTAAATAAGGAATTTTATTTTATAAATATTCTTACCATTTTATTATAGCAGATAAATCAGTCACTAGGATCGACTGATTGATTTATTCAGAAATGCTGACTGATTCACCTGTTAAAACGACTGTTTTGTGAGTACAAATAACTGAGTTTTCAGTGAAACTCGATTAATTTATTCAGTAATTTAGATAATTATTATTATTATCATCATAAGTATAATGAGTATAAGGGAGAGGTATACATTTTGAATCAATTTAGAATGTCTGTGTTTATATAAATAACACGTTCGTTCCGAAACACTGATCCGACACAGGTCGCTGATCAATCTCACTAGCAATCACCCCAAGCGAAGAGCTTCACAAAGTCATCACGTGAATATAAAAATGTATGAAACTGTTTGGTAATTTAGTCATTGGTTTACATTTAGTTCAATGACTTACCTACATGAAAACGTTTGTAAGAAAATATTGCAATTGTGTTTAATAAGCTGAATAAGTAAGACATTTAAACATAATATGAATGTGCTGAATGGCTATGAAAATAGCTTCTTGCGTTCTGGTTTTTTATTCTAAAGTAATGTTATGCGTAGGCAATCTCGTAAAAGGTGAATGACATATCGACTGCCGTAATGGCACTCTAAGAAAATGGATTAGTACAAAATGAACTGAAGTAGCACTCTTGAAATAAAGGCGTTCTTATTTCATATTCTCATCCCAAATTTAATTTTCAACATAGTTTTATCAAAAATTCCATCTATTATTATTCTTCCTGTTGGAAATTTTTAACAAATAAGTAGAGAAAACTAAAAATATTTTCAGAGGAATCTAGAAATAAATACAATAAATTACAACCAAAATTACAGTACAACCCAGGTGGAAATATTATATATAGTTTATATATAGTGTGAAGTATTATATATAATATTCATTCGTTTTATATAAAAAATGTATAAAACAAATGAATGTTATATATAATACTTCACACTATATATAAACTACATATAATATTTACGCCGTTGAATACAACTTTCTAATATTACTGAGACGAACTTTGTACTTTTTTTTGTATTTTTTTATACATTGTTCTATTTTGTTGTAGTTTTAACTTTCTACAAGAATTTCCATAACTATAGCTGTGAATCCGATCTTGAGTGTTTCTACTTTGTGGAACCAACTAATAAATTCCTTAATCTTGAATCAAATGTAGGTATTAATACTATAGGTCGATCGATTTGCCTCGAGTCAAGGAATCTTTCCCGTTCTTGCATAAATTTTGAATTATGTTAGTGAAAACAGTTTCACTATAAAAAACCGTATTATCGAATATTATGCATCACCATAGCTTCCTTACACTTCGATAAAATTTATCAATGTTATAAGTCAATCCATTCGCCTTGAATCAACACAACTTTTCTATTCTCGCATCAACTTTAAATTAAGAGAATGAGAATATTTTTACTCTAAAAAGTCGATTTTAAGAATACATAAGTGAGCATAACTTCCCTACTCTTTGATAAAATGTATTAATATTATAGGTCAATCGATTCCTCTCGAACCAAGAAATCTTTCATATTCTTGCATCAATTTTCAATTATCTTGAAGAAAAAAGTTTTACCATAAAAAAACGTATTTTCAAATATTATGCATCACCATAGCCTCCTTACTCTTTAATAAAATTTATTAATATTATAGGTCAATCGATTCGACCCGAATCAACACATCTTTCCTGTTTTTGCATCAACTTTGAATTATGTTAGTGAAAAAAGTTTTCCTTCATATAAAAACAGGTAACCTCCATTGGTCCAGATCATGATAGTCGCCATTTTGTAATGAATGATACGCTAACGAACGTCGGATAGCGGAAAAAGTAACGCTAAACTCGCAGAGCATGCGCAGTAACGTCAACACGTGACTCTAGTGTTTGCAACAAGCTACGGAGCGCTATGCAAAATCTCCCTATTATCGGTGATCGATAAAATAAGAAATCTACTTTTATACTTCTGTTGATTTTAATTTTAATGAAATACTCGCATTCCAGTTACATAATTTTTCAAATGTTTTTGAGCTTGTGAAATGAGTATCTGAATTAAATTTTCCAAGTTGTACATACGTGCATACGTATGTACAATGCGTACATACGTTACATATGTACATACGTTTCAATTATTTTGGAATTAGTTCAAAAGGTTATTAATAATCCAAATTTTCAGAAAAATAAAAGGTAAAAATTATTTGAATGCTTCAGTGAAGATAATTATTTAATGCTTTTCATGTCTTGAAATTATTGTTTAATTATTAGCTGATTACATTTTTTCATAATAATAAATCACATAAAGATTGAATTTTAATTTGTTTCAATTGAGTACATAAATTGATTATTTACTTTAAGGTTATGTAATTGATTATTGGCTATAATTGGTAAAATAAGAGTTTATTCACATTTAAGATACCTGTATTCTTATTATGTAATTTCTATCAATGTTTGTGATGTTGTGACTAATAAATCAAATTTTCAGAAATGGAAGTGAAACTTTAAAAGAAATGTAAAGTAAAAATTACTTGAATGCGTGGATGAAAATGATAGTTTAATTCTGTTTATATCGTGTACCGATTAATTAATTATGAGCTGATTAATTTTTTTGACAACATTAACTTACATCAAGATTAAATTCTAATTTGCCTCAATTAAGAATGTACATAAATTATTTACTTGAAGGCTATGCAATTCAATATTAGCTATAATTTTGAGAATGAAAAGTTATTCACGTTTAAAATACCTTTATTTTCCAATTGTATAATTTTGGTAAATTTTTTGTGATGTTGTGAAATAAGTATCTAAAGTCTGCTTTTAATATTATATGTACATATATTTTACTTTTCTATTAAATTAGTTTAAAAGGTTATTATTAATTCAAATTTTCAGAAAAATATGAAGTAAAAATTATTCGAAGGTTTCACAGAAAATAACTGTTTATTACTTTTTATGTTGTGATATGATTATTTAATATGTACATACATTTACATTTTTTCTGGAATTAGTTTTGAAGGTGATTACTAAAATTAAATGTATTGAAATACAATTTCAAATGAAAAAATATATTTTGAATTCATATGAAAAAAGGTAACCTACATCTTGTGTAAGAGTATTCCAATTTCATAATTTTCAAAATGTTCACGATGTTGTGAGATAATTATCTAAATTCAATCTTCAGCATTATACTATATATATTATATTATATTATATACAATATTATATTATATATTTTTCAATGCAAGTAATATTGGTGATTGATTTTTATGCTATGAACTGATAAATTAACTATTATATTAACTATAGACTGATTAATTTTTTTTCCAAACATCGAATTACATAAAGATTGAATTTGAATTTTATTCAAATAAGTCACATTAATTGATTATTTACATCAAATATGATTCAATATTGGTCGCTATTTTCATGATAAAAATTTATTTTTGCTTTAAAATATCTCCATTACAATTATATAATTTTTTCAAATGTTTGTGATATTGTGAAGTGATTTTTCGAATTCAGTTTTCAAAATTATAAGTGCATATATTTCAATTTTTACTGGTTGAAAGGTTATTAATGATTGAAATTTTCAGATAAATATTATACAAAAGTTATTATAATATTTCAATGAAAATAATTATTAAATGCTCTCTATGCTCTGAACTCATTAATTAAATATTAACTGTTTCTGCTAAAAATTACATTTTCTGGAATTAGTTAAAAGATTATTATCAAATTAAATTTAATAAAAGAAAAGTCTAAATTCAATGAAAAATATATTGTATAAAATAAAAATTATTTGAAAGTTTCAATGAAAATAATTTTTTCATACTTTTTATGTTGTCAACTGGTTAATTAAGAATTGGCTGATTAATTTTGTTCACAATGCTTACATTTAAAAAATGGCCTTTAAATGTTAACAAATAAATAGTTATTCGAAAATTGAGTAAAAATGAGAGAAAGTAATCCAGAAGTTAGCGCGCGCAAATAATAATTTAGTTACCATAAAAAACCGTTTTGCAAATATTATGCATTAACATAGCTTCCTTACTCTTCAACGAAATGTATCAATGTTATAGGTCAATCGATTCGTCTTGAATCATCACAACTTTTTTATGGCCACAACAACTTGAAATTATGAGAATGACAAACGTTTTACTAGAAAAATCGATTTAAAAATATATAAATTACCATAACTTCCCTACTCTTCGACAACATTTATTATAATTGTAGGTCAATCGATTCGTCTTGAACCAAGGAATCTATTATATTCCTGCATCTACTTTAAATTACGTTGAAGAAAAAAGTTTTACTATAAAAAACCGTATTTTCAAATATTATGCATTACCGTAGCCTCCTTACTCTTTAATAAAACATATCAATATTATAGGTCAATTGATTCGTCTTCAATCAACACAACTCTTATATTCGTGCATCAACTTTAAATTATGAGAATGAGAACATTTTTACTATAAAGATCGATTTTAAAAATATATAAATTAGCATAACTTCTCTACTCTTCAATAAAATGTATTATAATTGTAGGTCAATTGATTCGTCTCCAACCAAGGAATCTTTTATATTTCTGAATTTACTTTAAATTACGTTGGCTAAAAGCTTTAATACAAAAAATCGCATTTTCAAATATTATGCATTACCATAGCCTCCTTAGTCTTCAATAAAATTTATTAATATTATAGGTCAATCGATTCGACCCGAATCAACACATTTTTTCTGTTCTCGCGTCAACTTTGAATTATGTTAATGAAAAAAGTTTTACTATGAAAAAAAGATTTTCAAAATATATAAATTACGATTACTTCCCTACTCTTCAATAAAATGTATTATAATTGTAGGTCAATCGATTCGTCTCAAACCAATGAATCTTTTATATTCCTGCATCAATTTTGAATTATGTTAATGAAAAAATGTTTACTATAAAAAAACCAATTTTTAAAATATTAGTGAGTGCTAAAAAAATGCAATAAATATTTTTACAAATCCTTCTGTCAGTTTCAACACAATTGCTTAGAACATTGTATTAGACATTTTTAAATTGACGAAGGTTTAATTGAATGATTGAAAATTTTTTGGGAAATCTTTCATGTCTGGTATATGTAGACAATTTATTTTCAATTTTTTTTTTTCTGTGAAATGTATGGTGGAAAATAACCTTAGATGGAAAAAAGGAAGAAAACCTTTTTTTTGTCAAAATATAATATTTTAAAAATTTAAAATTTTTTAAATTTAATTCAAAAATTTTGTTTGAAACTTGAAAATATGTTTCTTTAGTTTATTAGGAAGAGGATGAAAAATAAGGAAAATGAAGAAAAAATGGCAAAATTGTTGAACTAGTTTCTTGAAGATTGGTCTTTTTAAATGGATAATTCAAGCACTTCGGTAAAAGTTGAACTATTTGAAAAAAAATTTTTTTTTGGTTGAAGGTTCTTTGTTAAAAAATTTTACCAGTTTTTGAAAATTGTTGTTTTTCTTTTGGGTAAAATTATATTTTTCCGCTGAATTTTTTTTTTCATTGTTGGTTGGAAATTGATCTGTTTTAATTGAAACTTCTTATTTTTTTAGAAAAAAATTTACTTTCTATTTGGAACTTAATCTCTTTGGTTGAAAATTTCACTGCTTCGCTGAAAGCTATTTTTTTCACTGAAAATTTAACTTTTCCATTTTTGTTGAAAAATTGATCGTTTTTGGTTGAAAATTTAACTAATTGTTCAAAAATTCGTCTTTTTCAACCACCCACTTTTTCAAATTGAAAATTCAATTGTTTTGTTAAAAATTAAATTATTTGGTAAAAAAGTCATCTTTTTTTATCGAAAATTCGTCCTTTTGGATTAAAAATTATATTTACGTTAGAAAAATCATCCTTTTCCGTTGAAATAAATAAATTTGAAATTTTTCAATCTCAATCTGAAATTTTATTGTTTTATTTCATTCATTAAAGATTCTATGTTAAAAATAATACAAGATCAAAATATTGATCTTTTAATATTAATAGTTAAAAAAATGGAAAATTAGACAGGGAAAAATCAGAAAAAACGTCTGAGAATTTTAAAAATACATTTTTTATTCTTTTCCACGTGACTAGATTTCTACATTGCCGACTCTTACCGACTTGAAAATTATCATTATCACTATACAATTTTTTTTCGAAAAATTTTTTCATTAAAAAAGTTTCCAAGTATATGAACGTTCCTCAGTGCTTTTTATACACATACCCAAATTTTCAACTCGATATATTATTTTGTGTGGAAAAAAGGATAGCGAATAAAATGTCGGCAAGGTAGGAATCTGGTCACGTGACAGATGTATGACATGCCCTTTAGGTCATATAATACTCAACCGATTCCTACCTTACCGACATTTTATGTGCTCTCACACAAATTGGGATATCGAACTGAAAGGTTTGAAAAGAAATATAAAAGAAATTAAAAAAATTTTCCAAAATTAATTTTCTTTATTTCCAGAAATGTATGGCCACACAAATGTTTCTTATTGCCTTTTAATTAATTTCACCAATTTTCAACTCGATATCTCAATTCCTGTGGACGTCAGTTGTTGCGAAAAAATGTCGGTAAAGTAGAAATCAGACAAGTATTACATGCCCTTAAAAAAATTTAATTGAAATAATATTATCTATCGTTTTTTTTTTAAATTATATAATATAAAAACATGTGAAATTTATTTATCTTATATAGAAAATCAATTAAAAATTATAATTAAATTAAAATTATATTTTTTATATAAAAGTGACAGACGAGACATTTTTTTATTGAATAATTTTGTCATTGACCGAAGCCCTTCAATTTCCGGTCCTCTGAATAAATTTTCAGCTGAAAGCTTACAAGTTCAGACGTCTTTTTGTGGAAATCAAATCTATCATCTATTGGACGAATTCCTTTGTCATGCCACCAGCCATACCTAAAAAATATTAAAATTTTTTTTTATTACAAAAAAAAATTTTGATCGAATCAATTTCAAATCAGGCAAATTTTACACTAAAATCAGGCAATAAGAATTTTTTCGATTTTGCGAAAAAAAATTTTCTTTCAAGTTATGCGTATTTAAATTTGGTGCTTTGTTTTTTTTTTTAAGAAACATTTTTTCTTTAGACCTCTATAATTTTTGCCCAATTTTTTGTTGAAATTGGCCATCTAAAAAAGTTCTTTTGTGATATCTTGCATCATTTACGAAAAAAATTAGAAAATTATATTTTAAGGCCATGTGACGAGTGGGACACGTGACCGGATTCCTACCTTACCGACACTTTTTTTATTTGTAAACTTATGTATACACGAATAGCCACATCGAGTTGAAAATTTGGGATAATAAATAAGAAGCACTAAGAAATCTGGCTCTGGTTCGAAATTTTAATAATTATGAAAGAAGCAAAAAAAAAATTATTTACAAAAAAAACTTTTCTCATAATTATTAAAATTTAGGACCAGAGCCGCATTTCTTAGTGCTTCTTATTTATTATCCCAAATTTTCAACTCAATGTGGCTATTCGTGTGAACATAAGTTTACAAATAAAAAAAGTGTCGGTAAGGTAGGAATCCGGTCACGTGGCCCACTCGTCACATGGCCTTAAGGAAAAAATTCTTATGTTAGCAAAAACTGTTTTAAATTATTTGAAAAAATATAAACGGTGGGGTTTTCCAGGAAATATTTTTGTTTATTTTTTGGGGAATTCCGAAAACGCCAAAAAAATATTTTCTGGAAAATTTTTGTTCCCAAAAATATAATTTTCTAATTTTTCTCGTAAGTGATGCAAGATAAAAATATATAAATACAAAATATGTAAATGTGGGGTTTTTGAGAAAATCGTCTTTTAATATTTTCAGAAAAAGCACCACCATAATGTTAATTTTGAACCCTGTTTAAATTTTACGTATCTGGAAAACAATGTTGAATATCTTATTCCGGTCAAAAGTTATAGAGGCTTAAGAAATTTTTTTTTTCCAAAAAGCACAAAATTAAATTACGCATAAATTCATAGAAAATTCTTTTTTCCAAAATCGGAAAAGTACCAGGGTTGCTACAGGTAATTTCTAATAAACTGAAGTTGAAGTAAATTTTATTATTGTTATGAAAATTTATAATTTTGTTGAAAAGTAATTCTTTTTGTTTAAAAATTCGCCTTTTTGATGTAAAAATTCATCTATTTTGGTAGGAATTTCATTTTTTTTGTTAAAAATCACAAATGTTTGCTTGAAAATAATTTTTTTTTTGTTGAGGATTCAACTAATTTGTTGAAAATTCTTGTTCTTTAGCTTTTTAATTTTTGGTTTAAATAAAAAATATTTTCCAGTTAAAAATTCATGTATTTTATTGAAAATTTGTCTTTTTCTGTAGAAAAATCATCTTTTGGATTGAAAATTCAACTACATATTTAACAGATTTTGTTTTTTCTTTGAAAACTTAATTACTTTGTTAAAATTTTTTCTTTTCATTTGAAAATTATTTTTTTGTTTAAACTGAAAATGCAACTATTCTATTTTTCCTTAAAGAAGTCATCTTTTTTGGTTGACTATTTTTAATTTTACTTAAATATTTTTTTTTGTGTTGAAAACTTAACTACGTTGCTAAAAAATTAGTTTTTTCTTTAGTTGAAAGTTAATTAAAATTTTTTTTTTTTAGTTGAAAAATCGTATTTTTTGGTTTAGTTCGCCTGTTTTTTAATTCAAGATCAAACTTTTTCTGATAGAAATATCTACAAATACACTTTTTGCAGAGAATTAATTTTTTTCATTGAAGACAAAATTTAATTTTTCCAATTTAGGTTAAAGGTTATTTCTATACCTTAGCACTGTGCCTGATTTTTGCGATTTGTTTAGGTTTCTTATTTGAATTTATGTAGCAGAAATTTAATTTTTAATGGGAAGCTGAAAATGAAAAGAAGATCTAGAAGCTCTAAAAATTGAAAATATTTTGTTTTTCAGCATAGAAAAACTCTATTATGTTTAAAATATACTTCCAAAAAAATTAAGGAAATCAAAAGATATGTATATGCTGAAATGAAATTATTTATAGCTTTGAGAGCTTCTAGATTTTTTTAAATTTTCAGGTCTCCATAAAGAATTAATTAAATTTAAATTGCAAAAATTAAATTTCTTTGACAAAATATTATTTTTTTTTGTCTAAAAATTATTTTTCTAACTCAAAATTTAACTATTCTGTTTTTTGTTAAAAATTGCTCTTTTTTAGTTGGAAATTTATTTTATTCGGTTAAAAATTTCTTGTTTTTATTGACAATGTATCTGTTTTATTTTTGGCTAAAAAATTTATTATTTCTTTGATTAAATATTCGATTTTCGAGTTAAAAATTCATTTTTCTCACTGAAAATTTAATTATTTTCTTTTTGGTTTGAAGTTCTTTTTTAGTTTAAAATTCATGTATTTCATTGAAAATTTGTCTTTTTCTGTATAAAATACATCTTTCGGATTGAAAATTCAACTACATATTTTACTGAATTTTTTTTAAATTTAATTACTTTGTTAAATTTTTTTTTCATATAATTTTTTTTATATTTTAACTGAAAATGCAACTATTCTATTTTTGCTTAAAAATTTATTCAACTGTTTGGTTGAAAAATCATCTTTTTGGTTGACTATTCTTAATTTTACTTCAAAATTTTTTTTTTGAAAGCTTAACTACGTTGCTAAAAAATTCGTTTTTTATTTAGTTGAAAGTTGATTAAAAATTTGTTTATGTTGGAAAATCGTATTTTTTGGTTTAGTTTTCCTGTTTTTTTTTTAATGAAAAATCAAACTTTTTTTGATAGAAATATCAACAAATACACTTTTTGCAGAGAATCAATTTTTTTTCATCGAAGACAAAATTTAATTTTTCCATTTTAGGTATAAGGTTATTTCTATAACTAAAAGAAAAATTTAGAAAGGTCAAAGAAACAAAGTCAGGGAAAGTCAGGGAATTTTGAAATTGGAATTTTGTAGCAAACCTGAATACTAGAGTGTATCGAAAAAAAAACTATAAATTGAAAACGCCTTAGCACTATGCCTGATTTTTACGATTTGTTCAGGTTTCTTATTTGCGTTTATGTAGCAGAAATTTAATTTTTTATGGAAAGCTGAAAATGAAGAAAAGATCTAGAAGCTCTAAAAATAATAAATAATTTTTTTCTAGCATAGAAAAACTCTATTATGTTTAAAATATACTTCCAAAAAAATTGAGGAAATCAAAAAATATGTATATGCTGAAATTAAATTATTTATAGCTTTTAGAGCTTCTAGATTTGTTTCTCAATCTGCATATTATGCAGATTGAGAAACAAAAATAACATTCACGATTGCTATGAGTTTCGATGGGCAGATATTTCAGAAAAATTATAGCACTTTTTTCAAAAATTGGGTAAAACAAAACTTTCAAAATTTTGTATATTTTTGTTATGGGACCCAACAGAAAACTTAAAAATTAAAAATTAAAAAATTTTTTTTTCGATCCACCCTGCTGAATACTTATCACCTAATTTCATCTGAAAGACAAAATATTTTAAATAAAAATGTTTATTTTGTAATTGTTTATTAATTTGATAGTTCCTCCATGGAACAAGGGCGGATCCAGAACGTTTTTCGAAGGGTGGAACTAATTTATTGAAATTAATTTTTTTGGTTGATTATTAAATTATTTTATTAAAAATTCCTCTTTTTTGGTTAAATTCAAATGTGTTTTATTGAAAATTAAAATTTTTTGTTGTTGATATATCAACTATCATATTTTGTATTGAAAATTCATATTTTTAGATCAAAAATTCAAGAATTTGGGCGAAAAAACCATTTTTTTGTTAAAAATTTATATTTCCGTGTTGAAAATGCGACTGTCTTGAAAAAAGTCTCTTTTCTAATTTTGAAATTTATTGTTTTTTAATGAAAATTCAAGTATTCCATTTTTGGTTGAAATGTCATCTTTTCCAGACCTAAAATTCAACTATTTGGTTGAAAATTTAGGCATTTTGTTAAAAATTCGTGTTTTTTGGTGAAAAATTATTCTTGACGGTTGCAAAATAAACTTTTTGGTTAAAAATTCATTTATTCAGTTAAAAATTTAACTATTTTGTAAAAAAAATTTTTTTTGCTTAAATTAATTTGTGTTTTGTTGAAAATTAAAATAATCTTTCTTCTTCGTTAAAAATTCTTTTTTTTGGTTAAAAATTTATACATTTCGTCGAAAATTCGTGTTTTTTGGTAGAAAATTATTCTTGTTGGTTGAAAATTAAGCGTTTTGGTTACAAATTCATTTATTCGGTTCAAAATTGAACTATTTTGTCAAAAATTAATTTTTATTGTTTAAATTCATTCGTGTTTTATTAAAAATTAAAATAGTTTTTGTTCAACTCTTTAGTGTAAAATTAAAGTACTTTGTTGAAGTTTCATATTGGAAATTCATTAGTTTGGTAGAAAATCCAACTGTTATGTAGAAGATTCGTTTCTTTATTAAAAATTAATTTTTTCAGACGAAAGTTTGATGATTCCATTTTTGGATGAAAATTGATCATTTTGGTCTAAAAGTTTAACTATTTGATTGAAAATTTACGTAATTTTTTAAAAATTCGTCTTTTTTGGTAACAAAATAATTTTCTTGATTGAAAATGCAACTATGTGGCGAAAAACTTATGTATTTTGTTTATAATTCGTCTTTTTCTAGTAGAACATTAAATATTCTTGATTGCAAATTCTACATTTTGGATGACATTTTTTTTGACTGAAAAATCTTTCGTTGTTCAGGATTCAAGTATTTTTTTGAAAATTATCATTAAGAAAGTGGTCAATAAAAAATGTGAAGAACTTTTCTGAGTGCACAAATTTTGTTTAATCATCATTTTTCGTATCTTGCATAGTTTGAACGTGAAATTAAATTTTTGGAATTTTAATTATTTTTTCTGCAATAAAAATTTGATTTTTCGATTTTTCAAGAAAATTCGAAAAGTCTTTATGATGATCTTATAGGCCGTGCAAAAAGAAACATTTTTCTTGCCCAGACTTTTTTCCGTCTCGTGCGTTGTTTGGCTGAAAATGTTAATTAAGTTTCTTCTTTTGGATTTGGAAAATGCTGTAACTCTAAAAATTTTAATTTTATCAGAAAATGTAATGGGAATGAATTGTTTGAATTTTGTAGTACTACGAACAACTTCATATATAATTTTCAAATTAAAAAAAAATTGTTCCAAAAATTTTCAAAATGCGCTCACTTTTTGAATTTTCGTCCAAAATGGCTCGCTAACAAACTTCGAAAGTTATCGTGCTCGAAGGCAGACATACAGACACACCGACAGTCAGACAGACAGACAGACAGACAGACAGACAGACAGACAGACAGACAGACATACAGACAGACAGACAGACAGACAGACAGACAGACATACAGACAGAAAACAGACCGACAGACATACAGACCGACAGACAGCCAGACATAAAACAGACAGAAAACAGACAGGCAGGCAGACAGACATGCAGACAGATAGACAGACATACAAATATACAGATAGATAGACAGATATACAGACAGAAAGGTGGACAGACAGACAGACAAACAGACATACATAAATGCATACATACATACATACATACATACATACATACATACATACAGGCAGACAGACAGACAGACAGACAGACAGACATACAGACATACATACAGGCAGACTGACATACATACAGACAGGCATAAATACAGACAGACATACATACAGACATCCAGACATACATATAGACATCCAGACAGACATATAGATATACAGACAGACAAACAGACATACAGGCACGTTCGTAAAAACCTGTTTTTTGGGTTCAGGGGGTCAATTAATAAGAAACAATAAGATTTGATCAAACCGCCCACTCCCCAAATAGTCTTACTTTTTTTTGATGACTTCTGAATAAATTCACGGAAAAAATTTAGTTAAATGTTAGTTAATTTATTTAGTTAAAAAAATATAAAAAAATTATTTATTTAATTTAGTTAAATTTGGTTTTTTGAATCTGGCCGGGGGGAGGGGGGGGGGGCCTGGATCCGCCCTTGCTACGGAAGATAGAAATTACTATTTTATAATTTTTTTAAATTGTAAAATTTACGTGTGACTGGTTAAAACGGGCCAACGATATAGTTGCTTCGGAGTTTTAGTTTCTTCTTTTGCTATTTCTTTGGCTTCCTCAATGACGTCCTCACCCGGAATGCAATCTGCTTCACGCGAATAAAATTTCGGCGTGATAAATTCCGCTGCGCAAAAATGTGAAATTGCATTAAAGATAAAATTTCGTATTCCGTGAAAACGCAATATAATATAATTAAATTAAATTCAAGAACTTAGATACAAATCGGAATTAAAAAAAAATATTATAAAATGTTAACAACATATAATATCAGGGTAACTAATTTTATGAGGCAAAAACATTATTTAAAAATTTTAACACGCCCAATAGTGTAATTTTTACCTTTTTATTCAACAAATAAAAAAATTAATCGGATATGATTTACAATATTTTAGTGGTCCCGTCTTTTAGTTTGGTCTTTTTTTTTTATTTTTTGTTCCTATTCCCCCAGTTCTTAAAAATGCATGTATTAAAAGCTAAGCATTTCAGAAAAATGTCAACTTTCTAGCAATTATATAAACAAAGATAGTTATCAATAATCATAATTTGTTTATACAATTATGTTTGTTAAACTTTATCAATTTTTACCTTGCTCTAAGTGAAAAGTTGACAAAAATTTGAATATTTTAGAAAAAACCGCATCATTCTAGCATTATTCAAATATAATATTATAAAAAAAAACAATAAATTGTTTAAATAATTCTTTTGTTGAATTGAGTTAATTATTATCTCACTAAGTAAAAAGTGGGCATGAAGTTCGAAATTTTAGAAAAAACTGCAACTATCTGGCATTAATGTAGGAGGAGATAGTTATAAACAATAATAATTTGTTCAAAAAAATTCGAAAAAAAATTCCAACGCATTTTCGAACCACCCTACTGCATATTAATTATTGAAAATTTATCAATTTTTAAGATAAAAATAAAAATTTTATCTTGTTTTACATTTTTTTATAAGAACTTGACATACGGTATACCAATTACAAAATAGAATAAGTAAATAGAAAAATGTTTCTTATCATAAAAAAATTTCAAACAATTCAGAAAAAATTATTATTTTCCTTAAAAATTAGTTTAAAAATTTTCATCAAATTCTTTAAAATAATGGTAATGCAAAAGGGAGTAATTTTATCCTATCTAAAAATAAATGCTGTAACGATATGTTTCGAAAATCTCGCAATCATTATTGTTGCAAACTAGATTGGCTCTCAAGTCGTTTTATGTTTTGAATTTGAAATTTTGAAAATAAAATCTACAAAGAATCCCCTTTAATTATTTTTTTGCCAAGTTCTGTTCCATGCTAAGTTACCGACAACAGATAATTACCCTTGGTCGGTAGTTCAGTTTCCTGATAGGTTAGAATCTAATCATCAGTCGGTAAACCAGGGATATAGATAATTTTTTATATTACAATTTACCCACTGTTGGTAAAACGCGAAAGCCGGTATTTTTATAATGTAATTTTACCATCGGTCGGTAAAACAGCGATGTCGATAGTGTCGCCCTGGATGGAAATCTGCATTACCGACCGAGGGTAATGAACTGGTGTTCGTAACTTAGCACGGAACAGAACTTCGTTTGGTCGATAAAAGTGAAGTGACGCTTTCATAGCTTAACCACTTCGTTAAATTTAAATTCAATGACTCTTGTTTAAAATATTAAAATTTAAAAACTTAAACAATTTCGGATCGTGTGACGTTTCTTGTCGAAAATTGAAATTTTTATTTTAAAAAATCAGTAGAGATCAAAGAAGATTCATAATATTTGGACAACAATAGGGTATCATTTTACTTAAAAAATGAAACTTACAATTTTCAACAACTTCAGGTTATATTAGTGTTTTTTGACTAAAATGGATATGGTTAGTAAGAAATCATCAGCTTTTGAAGAATATGTATAATATTTGGACAATAATAGGGTATCATTTTACTTCATAAATGAAACTTAAAATTTTGAACAATTTTTGGTTATGTTACGTTAGTGTTTTTCATCTGAAATTGATATGTTTAATAAAAAGTAATTCGATTTTAAAGAATATTACAATAATTGGAAATAATAGGGTATCA
>CAKNXH010060918.1:25050-35232 GCA_932178445.1 Andricus quercusramuli
GTCTGTTTGTTAGTCTATCTGTTAGTCTGTTTATTAGTCTGGCTGTCTGTCTGTTTGTTAGTCTGTCTGTCTGTCTGTTAGTAAGTTCGTTAGTCTGTCTGTTAGTCTGTTTGTTAGTCTCTCTGTTAGTCTGTCTGTTAGTCGGTCTGTTAGTCTGTATGTTAGTCTGTCTGTAGATTTGTAGATTGTTAGAAAAGTAAAAAAATTGACAATAAAGTACAAGTTTCTACAATTCAAAAATTTGTATAACTTCTTATTAATAATTTTTTTACATTGTTGTAAAAATCTACAAGGTATTACAGAAAACTACAGGACTTTACATTTGTTAATTCAGGTGTTTGACGTCATAAAAACGCTTTTAATTTTACGTAAATTATTGCAGAAAATGACAAAAAAATATAAATTTTCACAAACAATACTTCTAGAATCCGCCTCAACATTTCGACTTGTACTTTACTGTGATATTTTGTAAGATGTGCAATATATAAGTTTCTACAAGAAACTACAATTAAAAAAAAAACACTTTTACCAAGAATTTTTGCTATTATAATAAATATCATGGAACTGTAATTCCATTTTTGAAAATTCATCAATACTGGATTTTACAGGACGATTCTGAATTTGTTCAAAATTAAGCAAGTTATAGTTATGAACGTAAAAAATATAAATTTTTCAATTTGGAAGTCTCAGTAGTTGAAAAAATGTGAAAGTTCCATTGGAACTTTAGAAACTATTCCTAATTTTGAAATATTTTCAAATTAATAAATAAAATAATTACTATTAATTTATTAAAAATTAGGTTTTTTATTAGAGCAATTAAATTATTTTTAATTAGTCTTATAATTGATGATATTATTATTGAATAACCAAATTAAATATATATATATATATATATATATATATACAAAAGATTAATTAATAAAATAAAAATAATTAAACGCTTTTATTCAATTCCAACTCCCATTCAATTATTGTTTCAATATGAAATATTACTTTTTCAACCATTTAATTTAAAATTTTTAAATTAAGAATGACATTTTTTAAAAATATTTTGTAATGTTTTACTTTTTTTATTAAGAATGAGCAATTATAAATCAAATATGAAAAACTAAATAATTATTAATTTTAAACTGAACTATTTCAAATGAAAGGCATTATATCTTAAATAATTCAGAGTGTTAAATTCAAACTTTGAACGTTACAATTTTAATTGTTCTATTTAACAAATTTAAAAAAAATGTAAGTGAACTTATTGAATTTTGATGCAGAAATAACAATTATCAGTTTGAAAAAAATTTAAGTTACTTTAAGAGATATTTACAAGTTTTCAGAAAATCCAAACTTAACTTGAGACTGGAAAATATTTTGAAAAACAAAAAAATAAATTTAGATTTCTGGAGGTCTCGAAATTAAATTTTGAAGCTTTTAAAGGATCTTTAAAGGTTATAAGAAAATAGAAATAAATTTTTAATTTTGCTAGGAAAATTTAAAATGATTTTTTATTTTGGAAAATTAATTTTAAGATATTATTTGATAAGATTTAAAACAAACTATTTAAATTAATAAATGACGATTGAAAAATTATTAATTTGAAAAATAATGAAGCAAATTTGAAATATATTCAGAAGTTTTGAAAAGATTCCAAAATAATTTAAAATGTGTAAACATTTCAAACCATTTGATACACAATGTAGATTTTTTGAAATTTGAAACATAAAATTAATAAGCTTTTTAACCAATTCGAAAGGTTTTAAATGAAGAATTTTTTTTTAATTCCTAGAAAAACTGACAAAAATTTTGTCAAAAAAGAATCTGGATGATTTTAAAGTAGCTTTTTTTACTTTTGCAAGATTTTTGAAAAATTATAGGAAAAATTCAAGTTCCAAGATAATAATATTATTATTAGATTCCTAGAGATTTTTTAAATTATTTTTTTAAACCCAATTTTCAGGAGAATATTAAAAAAGACTTCAAAATAAATGTTAATTTATAAATTAATGTTTCTAGCTTAAAATTGCTTAAAATGATATAATTTTGAAAATTTATACATTATTTCTCACCCTAGGTCGAAAAAGAACAACTTTTTGGTTTAGATTCTTGTAGTTGTAACTTTTTGTAAATTATTGTAGAAAATTAAAACTATAATAAATTCAAACAATTTACATGAAAATTAAAAAAAGTACAAAATTCTTCTCAATAATAGAAAAAAATTTACTTTCCTGGAATTTTGCTTATAATTTATTGTATTTATTTACAGATTTCTGTAAAATAATTTTAGTTTTGTGTACAAACCATCTCAATTTTCCACAAAAAAGATGAATTTTCAAATAAGAAGATTAATTTTCTACTAAAAACAAAAACAAAATTTCAATAAAAAATGTGATAGTCACATTGTCATTTGAACTTTTTACAAAACAATTGAATTTTTTACAATAAATTTGAATATTGCACAAAAAAGCCGAATTTTCTACTAAATTGTTGAATTTTCCAGCTTTGTTGACTGGAAAATTTTACAACTGCAAAAATTGATTTTCAACTAAGAAAGATGAACTTTTAATTATTTTAATAAATTGTCAACTCAGTCGTTGAATTTACAAACTAAAAAAGATCAATTTCAAACAAAAACGCAATACCTCAATTTTTATTAAAAACAATTAATTTTTAGCAAAAAAACAAATTTTTACTAAACAGTTGAATTTTTTACAGAAAAGTTGAATTTTCTACAAAAAATTTGAATTTTCAACCAAATAGTTGAATTTCCAAATTAAAAAAGATCAATTTTAACAAAGAATGCAGCCTGCTGACTGGAAAAATTTACAACAAGGAGATTAATTTTCTACTAAAAAGACAGATTTTCCAAAATTTACATAGATTTTCCACCAAATAGTTCAATTTTTAAACTAAAGAGATGAATATATTTAATTAAAAATGCAATAGTCCATTTTTTTTATAAAAAATCACTCAAAAAAAGAGTATTCTACAAAACAATTGAATTTTTCACCAAAAAGATGAATTCTCAAACAAGAAGATTAATTTTCTACCAAAAAGGTGAATTTTCAAGAAAAATAATGAACTTTAAACCAAATAGTTGAATTTTCATCCAGGAAGATTAATTTTCTACTAAAAAAAGGTGAATTTTCAAAAAATTAATAAATTTCTAACCGAATAGTTGAATTTTCAACCAAGAAATTAATTTTCTACTGAAGAAGACAAATTTTCAATTAATTATATAAATTTCCAACCGAATAGTTGAATTTACAAAATAAAAAAGATCAGCTTCAAACAAAAACACAGTAGTTACATTTTTATTACAAATAATTTTCAGAAAAAAAACGAATTTTTTACAAAACTGTTGAATTTTCACAAAGAAGTTAAATTTTCTTTTAAATACTTAATTTTCTACTAAATTGCTGAATTTTCTAGCTTTGCTGACTGGAAAATGTTACAACGAGAAGATTAATTTCCTACCAAAAAAGTCGAATTTTCAATCATTTATAGAAATTTTTCACCAAATAGTTGAATTTCCAAATTAAAAAAAATTTGAAACAAGAACGCAGTTAGTGACTTTCACAAACAATTAATTAAAAAAAAGAATTTTTTACAAAACAGTTGAATTTTCTACAAAAAAAAAGTTGATTTTCATTTCATTTCAAAAAATTCATTCAAATAGTTAATTTTCTAGCCCTGTTGACTGGAAAAATTTACAACTGAAAAGATTCCCGAGTCGAAATATAGACCCTACTTTGACGCTCTTCACGCTGTCATTTGTAGGGGCTAAGGTTTTAAAGTAGAAGCTATTCCAATGCGATTTTTGCCCCTACTTTGGCGCTCTAATGGGCACAAATTTCCAAATCTTCCACTTGGAGCATCAAAATAGGGGCTCAGTTTTTGCTTCTACTTTAATGCTCCACATTCTACCTTCCCGGAAAAAATAAAATTATTTACGGAAGATTAACAAGAGTAGAGTATGACGAAAACATAGCGACATTTGCGCAATATTTTAAGTTATTTTGCATAATCATTCAACAACAATTTCTTATTGAGCATTGAAAACAACGTGTATCTAATATTGAATAAATGAATATACAACATAATTTTGGTTTTTTCATTCGTCAACAGATCCTAAGTTTTATGGAACTTAAAATGAAAACTACTATTTGTTGTTAAATGAAGATACAAAATGTTATGAAATATGTACACAATGTCACAGTGTCCTCGACTCACTCAACTTTTGTTAATCTTTCGTCAATTAATATGTTTTCCGTGCACTTTTATATTCCTTTCACTGATGAGTTATAAATCCTTTTTTTCCTTATAATTTTTGTATCAGAATCTTTTAAAATAGAACGAAGTAATTATTGATATCACAAAATGAACAATTATAAACCTGTAACACTGTGTTTTAAAAACGAACGAAGTTCTATAATGAAGTAAAACATATTAGGATATAAATATCGAAGTACACATATTATAGAGCAGCATATGTTTTTTGCGATTCCACTTGTACTAATGTTGGTTTTTCGCCTTCGGAACCCATATAAATATGAACTTATTAATTATTTTTATTGTTCAATCACATATACGTAGAAGACGTTTATGCATTTTAATATTCTTTCAAAATAATAAATTTGTTATAATCTTAAGAAGATAATTATTATTACTACAATAGTACTAAGTGACAATATTAAGTTGGGTTAAGGCCCCATTAACTAAAAATGTTACTGTGTTATATTCTTAATAAAAAATATAGCGTTTATCGTCTTCTTTCAAAATGCGATAGAGAATTGAAAAAAGGTTCCAAATTAACAAAATGGCAGTGGTTTTTATCAAACAATTAAAAATCGATTTTCTCAAAAAACTCACATTTAATTATATGCCATTTTTTTTTTAAGCTCGTGCTTTGGTAATAGTTTAGCTCGCAAGGTGCTTATAAAATGCCTTCCATCTATTAGCAGAAAATTTGAAAAACATTCAGAAGAATAAAAAGTGTGGGGCTTTCAAGAAAATCTTTTTCATTCGTTTCTTCGAATTTTGAAAACATGAAAAAATACATTTTCTGGAAAACCACACTTTTTCTATTTTTCCAAAAAATTTTGAAAAGTTTCTAATCATAGAAGAAAGGCATCTTATCAGCATCATGCCAGCAGACTTACAAGATATCTTCATTATCAAAGTAAAAGTTTAAAAAATGGCAAAAAATTCAAAGTGGGTTTTTTGAGAAAATCGATCTTTCATTTTCCAAGAAAAAACCCTTTTGTTAATTTTAAACCTTTTTTCAATGTTCTGTCGCGCTTCGGCAGAAGACGATGAACACTCAATTAGGTCAAAAGTTATAGATGTTTGAAGAAAAAAATTGAGTTTTTGCACAAAATTCAAGCACAAAATTCAAATACGCCTAATTTTTTGGGATTGTTTTTTTGCTAATCGTAAAAATACGTATCGCCTAATAACCTCCGAAAAACAACATATTTCCTTCCGAGAGATTCTGCGATTCCAAATGCAGAACCCTGCCTGATTTAAAATGGATTCGGTCGTCTGAAGAATCAAGTTAAATAGTTTCAGAATCGAATAAGAAAAAAATAAATGACATAATAGGGTACAGTTTTGAAAATAAATACCATTAAAGAAAATTTAAATGGCGGGATATTTTAAAACAAATTATTAAAATAAGTTGTAAATATTTAAATATTGTCAATATTATTTATTGTGGTATTGGAATGAAAACACTATGAATTATTTTTAACAAATTCTGTAAATAAGTAATGGAAGTTAATAGAAATAAAATTATCTTTTGAGGGTTTTGCAAAAAAAATAAGTAACTAATTATGAAATAATATGTATACAAAGAATTTTTTGGTTGAATTGAATGCAAGTAAGTTAGATTTCGATTCATTATTATGAAAAAATGTAATTATATAGTACAATGTAAAGTAAAGTGATCTATTTACCGCTAATAGCTAGCACTTCAGCTTCCAACTGAATTGTTTTTTTTCGTTCATATCATTTGACTTTAAAAGAGATACTCAGCCTACTTCTCTACTTTCCTTCGGAACCATTGATAAGTGTATGACATCTTGTTTTTTATCATCTATCCACCAAACCAGCGCAAACTTCTTTTCTCTTGAAGGCATTTCAGATATTATTATTTTAATATTTATCACGAAAACAAAGATATTTTCTTTGACTATAACCAATAAAATTGACATTTCTACAAACTGCGGTGTTCGAGCTGGGAGGAAACAACAAAGTATTTGTTACGCGAGCGCAGGCGTCAAGGCAGCGACGCCATATTTGAGCGTGAAAATTTGAAATTTCAGTTACTGTATGCGAACTACAAAGACAGCGAAGTCAATAAATAAAATTTAATAATACGTCAAAGCTGTTAGATTCCAGGTCTAATTATATCAGAGAAATGTTCATTTCCTTATTTCTAACCGTGTTTGTACTTTCGGGACCATTGTCGTTAAAAACCGCCCAATCAGACAAACGGCTCCTGGTGCCGACTGTAGCAAAAGAAAATATATATGAAGATAATATCAAAGATAACATTATACAGTTATAGGTACGTGGTAGTCGCTATCCTATCTATTTCATAAAAGAAGTTACTCTACAGAGTAAAAAATATATAAGAGCAATTCCATGTTAAATCATCTGAAGAATTTCAGCCATTGTTAATAGTTTTGATGAAAATTCTAGTATCCTTCCTCTTAGATGTTGCAAGGAAAAAACCCGAAATAATTGTTGAAAAAATCCAAAAACTTAGGAAATAGTCCAAATTAAAATTTGTTGTCTTTTCTTTTTTAACTTTCATAACTTTGGTGATTTTAATTATATTAAGGTATATTTTTTGAATTATTCGTAATAGGACGCAGTTTTAGAAATATATATATTTTTTTAACTGCGTCCTATTACGAATAATTAAAAAAAAGGACCTCGATATCACTAAAATCACGAGAATTTTGAAAATTTTGGAAAAGAGGACCAAAATTTTCAATTTTGAATATCCCTCAAGTTTTTGGATTAGGAAAAAAATTATTCTAGCATTTTTCTTTCAACACCTTGAAGAACGTATACTAGAATTTTCATCTGAATTACTAACAATAGCTGAAATCCTTGAGATGATTTTACATGGAATTGCTTATGATTACAATATTTTTTAAGAAATGTGAAGAGATCGACTTTTGAGGTTAGAACTTTCATTCAAGACCCTCCATTCAACTTAACAAATTTTAAAATTACAATTCACAACAAAGATAAATATTATGAGAAAGAAAAGATAAAACATTAGTGTTGAGCCAATTTTCCTCTGGAATAGATGTCTTGATATCATATCAAACTTTGTATTTGATTTCTGTTAACAAAAATTATTATAAAATGTTATACAGAGATTAAGAAGTGTTTATCGAGGAGTTAAAAAAATTATTTTTGAAATTTAGAGATTGAGAAGTGTCTAAGGAGGAGTTAAAAATATACAAAAAGTTACAGAGCGTTAAAAGAGAACTTAAAAATTCTGTGAAGATTATAGAGCTTCAAAGGAGAGTTAATAAAACTCAAGAACGTAGAGACAAGCGCTGCAATGTAGGGGCTAAGATTTATGTAGAAGCAAAATAGAATGAAAATATCTTCAAGAGCGGCTAAGTAGGAGCTAGTAGAATAAGCAGCTTCAAAGTAGAAGCAATACTTCCACTTAGAGCATCAAAGTAGGGCCTATATTTCGACTCGGGTTGATTTCTACTAAAAAAGACGAATTTCCAATAATTCACATAAATCCAACAAAGAGTTGAATTTTTAAACTAAAAAAGATGAATATTCAACTAAAAATGCAATAGTAAACTTTTTGCGACAAAATGTTAATTTTCAATAAAAAAAAGAGTTTTCTTCATAATAATTGAATTTTCGACAAAAAAATGAATTATTAACAAAATTCATCAACTTTCATCCGAATAGTAAAATTTTTATCTAAAAAGATTGATTTTCTACTAATAGAGATGAATTTTAAATAAATTAAATAAATTTTCAACCCAATAGTTGAATTTCCAAACTACAAAAGATTGTTTTTTTACGAAAAACCAAATACTTAAGTTTTTGTTACTATTATTTATTTTTGATTACTTTTATTACTTTTTTAATTTATTACCTTTTTATTATTTCTTCAATACTATTATTGATTTCCAACAAAAAAGAGGAATTTTATACAAAACAGTTGAAATTTTAACCAAGATTATTAATTTTCTACCAAAAAGTCGAATTCTGAACAAAATAAATTAACTTCGAAATAAATGGTTGAATTCTCAATAAAGTAGATGAATTTTCTTTCAGAAAATTCGAATTTTAAACAATTTATTTACATTTTCAACCAAATAGTTGAATTTTTAAACTAAAAAATAACAGCATTATATCGGAAATGTAATATTTGAATTTTTATCATAAAATATTAATTTTCAACAAAAAAAGGAATTTTATATAAAATAATTGAATTTTCAACCAAGATGATGGATTTAAGAAAAAAAAATTTCAACAAAACGCATTAACTTTGAACCAAATGATTGAAATTTCAATGAAGAAGATTAACTTTCTATAAGAAAAAAACGAACTTTCAACAATTTGTATAAATTTTCAAGCAAATATTTGAATTTTTAAACTAAAAAATATCAGTAATTAATCAGAAATGCATTGATTAAATGTTTATAATAAAATATTAACTTTTAACAAAAAAAAAAAGAATTTAATATAAAATATAAATTTTTTTTACATCAGAAAAGATTGATTTTCTTCTAAAAAAATGGATTGATAACCAAATCGATAAATTTTTAACTGAATCGTTGAATTTTCAGGAAAGAAAATTAATTTTCTACTTAGAAAAATTGTTCAATAAATTACATATATTTTAAATCAAATAATTTATTTTACAAACTAAAAAGATCTATTTCAGCCTTAAAAATAATAGTGATATTTTTATTACAAACAATTAATTTTCAGCAAAAAAAATAAATTTTAACAAAACAGTTGAATTTTATACGAAAAAGTTGAATTTCCTATCACATAGTTGAATTTTCAATAATTTACATACATTTTCAACCAAATAGTTGAATTTTTAAACTAAAAAAGATGAATATTTAACGAACAATTTGATAGTTAAATTTTCATTACAAAAAATTAATTTTTGACAAAAAAAAAGGAATTTTGTACAAAACAGTTAAGTTTTCTACAAGAGATGAATTTTCAACCAAGAAGATTAATTTTCTACCAAAAAAACTAATTCTCAAAAAAATACGTCAATTTTGAACGAAATAGTTGAATTTTCAATAAAGAAGATTAACTTTTTATAAAAAAGACGAATTTTTAACAAATGGCATACATTTTAAACTAAATAGTTGATTTTTGAAACAAATTTCTGAATTTTCAGTTAAAAAATCAATTTTTGAAACAAATTTCTGAATTTTCAGTTAAAAAATTAATTTTCAACAAACAAAAAATGAATTTTCATCGTTTTTCTCCTTAAGTGCGAACTGAATTAATATAATCCAAAAAAAAATTCAACTATTTTTCTTGGAAAATTAATTATTTAAAATTCGATTTTTTTAGTTAAAAATTAATTTTCTAACTGAAAACTTACTTAATACTTTTCTGGCTGAAAATTGATTGTTTTTCGTTGTTGAAAATCAATTTTATTGAACTAAAAATGCAACTATTCAATTTTTCGTTAAAAATGTATAGTTTTCATGTTGAAATAAAACTATTTGGTTGAAAATTGTTTTTCTTTTTTTTTTAAATTAATTTATGAATTGAAAATATATCCATCCCATTTTTGCTTGAAAATTTTTCTTTTTTAATTGAAAATTCATTTACTTTGCTTAATACTCGTCTTTCATGCCTTGGAAGTTCAATTATTTTGGGGTGAAAATTTCATATTTTTGTGGGCGAAAATTCAACTTTTTGTAGGAAATTCTTTTTCTTTGGCTTTAAAATTCAGCTTTGTTGAAAATCAACTTTTTTGTTAAAAATTTTTATTCTCGGGTTGAAAACTCAACTGTTTTGTAGAAAATCAAACATTTTAGATCAAATGAGGGGAATCGAAGGGAAAGTAAGTTGGGAAAGGGGAAGGAAAGTAGAGGAAGTTAGAGGAAATGGGATTAATAGGGGAAAGGGAAAGAAGGAGAAGAAAGTAGGGAAAATGAGGGG
>CAKNXH010060919.1:9906-21634 GCA_932178445.1 Andricus quercusramuli
TTGCATCACATTGAAAATTTGATCACATTTGATCTCGACCCAGAACCGACGTCTGGATGTGAGGCCATTCATTTATTTCAAATAAAATATTCTAACAGATGAAAAATATTTGATTTAAATATTTTTTTCGGGATTATTTTGAAAATTCTGGTTTCAACTGATGACTCACGCGATTATAGTCGGTTTCAATCGACTCATGCATATCACTGGTTAAATTAGAGAATGCAACAATCTTGCACTGTCGTCGAAAAATTGAAAAAAAAATTTAAGCGCCAAGGTGTTGCTGTAGTTTATTTATAAGGAAATCGGTTGTGTGCAAATCGTGGGTAAATAAAAAATTGTCTATATAAATAGGCTTTAATGTATCGACTCGCTGTATGAATCGCTGTCGCATTAAAAGGAAAGTTTTCGAAATTTCGAGGTCATCTATCACGAGATTACTAGAATTATATATATATTAGTGATAATAATTAAATGTATAATACTGCACAAATCTAATTATAATTTTTTTTTAATATCGCACGATCGTGGACAACTTTATGTGGAAAATTGATTTGGCGTGAGAGAAAAAGATGGAATAAATAGTGGATTGACTGGGTTTGGTCTGCCTCAAAACATTTTGATTCCTTACGAGAAGATTAGCATTTTATTGATTAGACCAAGGTCGCTTTGTACAAAACGCTTTTATTTATCTTCGAATAACGCGAGGCAGGAATTTTCTTTCCTTATATTTATTTATTTGATGCTTGTGAAGAAAAAGTTGGTTTCGAGAGTTGCCTCTGTTTGTGGGTGATTATTATAATCTGATTCTGGTTTACTTTTTGCAGAATTGAAACGATTTAGAATTAAGTTTGATTATGATTAAGATGAAGAATTTTCTTGTGCAGTAAGAAAATTAAACCATTTTCACAAGTATTGAAGTTGAAGCTCAAGTTTTGAAATTATTTTAATGTTCAATTATCGAGTACTTAGGAAGAAGCATAATAATAGAAATATAAAGAAGGAAACACCTCGCAGAAATCGACAATCATACCAACTTTTTTCGGCAGTACTGACTTTTTTTATAAATACTTTACATGTATATATTTATTATTTTTAATGTACTATAATTGTGAATTTTGTTGCACTTGCTTGACTGTGGGTAGTCGAGATTGTTTTGTCCCCTTTGGCGAAAATTTTGTCGCAATTTTAATAATGAATTTGTCTTGACGAGCAGGTGAGTGCAGCAATGTTTACTTCAAGAGTTATGAATTTTTTATAATTTGTTATTTAATGCAATGGATGTTATAAAATGTTCTCTTTATATTATAAATGTTGTATAAGAATATTCTGTTTCTTTGGTATTACTAACGTATAAGTTTTCTTCGTAAATTAAACGATTTTATATAATAATAAGAACAGTTGTGTATTTTATTTCATTACCTTATCAGGGTGACTACTCACCTGAAAAACCTGGAATTGTCAGGGAATTTTTATGTACCTGGAAAAACCTGGAAGTGTCCGGGAATTTTTCTTAAAGTCAAGGAATTTTTTCGAGAGCGTGCTTTAATTTATTGGAAATTGTTATATAAAATTTAAATAACGTTTTTTATTATTTAAAGTATCTATATTATTGGATTTAACTATTTTGTTGAAAATTCAATTTCTTGTGGGGTTGGAAATTAATTTTTTTAACGGGAAATTTAACTTCTATTTTTATCTGAAAATTGATTTGTTTACAATTCATCTTTTTTGATTGAAAGTTAAACTCTTTTGTTAAAAATGCAGTCTTTTGGTTTGAGATTCATGATTTTAATTGAAAAATCATTTGTTTGGTTGAAAATTTGACAAAAAAAAATCCTCAAAGAATCAGCATTTTAGTTGAAAATTACTATTTTTAATTCAAAATTCAACTATTTAGTTGAAAGTTAAATTCTTTCGCTCTGCTTGAAACTTTGTGTAAAAAATGCGTGTTTAAAATTAATTTTTCTAAACTGGAAATCAAACTATTTCAGTTGAAAGTTAATTTTTTGGTTGAAAACTCGACTTTTTTGGTCGAAAATTATTTTTTTTTATCTGAAAATTTGAATCTACTATAGCTGAAAATTTAACAATTTTCTGAAAAATTCGATTTTTTTGTTGAGAATTAATTTTTGGTTTTGTTGAAAATTCCTATGTTTTAGTTGAAAACTCCTATTTTTAATTTAAAATCCAACCATTTGTTGAAAGTTGTTTTTTTTTTTGGGTTGAAAATTAATTTTCTAAGGGAAAATTTTACCACATTAGATGAATTAGATTTTGTTAAAAATTAATTTTTCTAAACTGGAAATCAAACTATTTCAGCTGAAAGCTTATTTTTTTGGTTGAAAACTCGACTTTTTGGTCGAAAATTAATTTCTTTATCTGAAAATTTTAATCTGCCATAGCTGAAAATTTAACAATTTTCTGGAATATTCCCTTTTTTGTTGAGAATTAATTTTTGGTTTTGTTGAGAATTCCTAGGTTTTAGTTGAAAACTCCTATTTTTAATTTAAAATTAAACTATTTGGTTGAAAGTTGTTTTTTTGTTATTGTTGAAAATTAATTTTCGATGGGGAAATTTTACTACATTAGATGAATTAGATTTTGTTAAAAATTAATTTTCCTAAACTGGAAATCAAACTATTTCAGTTGAAAGTTAATTTTTTGGTTGAAAACTCGACTTTTTTGGTCGAAAATTAATTTTTTTATCTGGAAATTTTAATCTGCCATAGCTGAAAATTTGAAAATTTTCTGGAAAATTCGCTTTTTTTGTTGAGAATTAATTTTTGGTTTTGTTGAAAATTCCTATTCTTAATTTAAAATCCAGCTATTTTGTTGAAAATTAATTTTTTTCAACTAAAAATTGAACAATTCTAATTGAAAGTCAATTTTGTTGTTGAAAATTCGTCTTTTTTGGTTGAAAATTAATTATTTAATCTGAAAATGGTTGAAAATTTAATAATTTGCTGGAAAATTCACTTTTATGTTGCGAATTAATTTTGTTTTTAGGAAATTAGTAATTTTTAGTTGCAAATTAATCTTCTTGGTTGAAAGTTCAACTAGTCTTCTCAAAGATTCAGCCTTTTAGTTGAAAATGACTATTTTTAATTTCAAATTCAACTATTTCTAGTCTGAAAGTGTCTGAAAGTTTAACTCCATACAATTTAACAATTTTCTGGAAAATTCGGTTTTTTTGTTGAGAATTAATTTTTGTTTTTGTTGAAAATTCCTATGTTTTAGTTGAAAACTCCTATTTTTAATGTAAAATTCAACTATTTGGTTGAAAGTTGTTTTTTTTTTGTTTTTGAAAATTAATTTTCTTATGGAAAATTTTATTGCATTAGATGAATTAGATTCTGTTAAAAATTAATTTTTCTAAACTGGAAATTAAACTATTTAAGGTGAAAGTTAATTTTTTGTTTGAAAACTCGACTTTTTTGGTTGAAAATTAATTTTTTTTATCTAAAAATTTGAATCTGCCATAGCTGAAAATTTAACAATTTTCTGGAAAATTCGCTTTTTTTTGTTGAGAATTAAGTTTTGGTTTTGTTGAAAATTAATTTTTTTCAACTAAAAATTGAACAATTCTAATTGAAAGTCAATTTTGTTGTTGAAAATTCGTCTTTTTTGGTAGAAAATTAATTTTTTAATCTGAAAATGTAATAATTTGCTGGAAAATTCACTTTTATGTTGAGAATAATTTTTTTTTTAGGAAATTAGTAATTTTTAGTTGCAAATTAATCTTCTTGGTTGAAAGTTCAACTATTCTTCTCAAAGATTCAGCATTTTAGTTGAAAATGACTATTTTTAATTTCAAATTCAACTATTTCAGTTGAAAGTTAATTTTTTTGTTGAAAATTCGTCTTTTTTTGTTTTAAAATTAATTTTTTTGTCTGAAAGTTTAACTCCATACAATTTAACAATTTTCTGGAAAATTCGGTTTTTTTGTTGAGAATTAATTTTTGTTTTTGTTGAAAATTCATATTTTCAAGTTGAAAACTCCTATTTTCAATTTAAAATTCGACTGTTTGGTTGAAAGTTCATATTCTTTGTTGAAAATTAATTTTCTAATTGAAAATTAATTTTCTAATTGAAAATTTTACTACGTTAAAAATTTAATCGTTTTCTCGAAAATTGATATAGTTTTAATTAAAAATTTTTTTTATTCGTCTTGGTTGAAAATTCTACTATACCTGTTAAAAATGCAGCATTTTAGTTGAAAATTCAACTATTCTAATTGAAAGTCAATTTTGTTAAAAATTCGTCTTTTTTGGTAGAAAACTAATTTTTTCAACTGAAAATGTAACTACCAGGGTTGAAAATAAAAAAATTTTCTGCAAAATTCGCTTTTTTTGTTGAGAATTAATTTTTTTTATTAAAAATTAAGTTTTAGATAAAAAATTAATTTTTGTTTTTGTTGAAAATCCCTCTTTTTAATTCAAAATTTAACTATTTGGTTGAAAGTCAGACTTTTTCGCTAAAAATTCATTGTTTTCGTTTAATATTTATCATTTCAATTAAAAATTCATCTTTTTGGTTGAAAATTTAACTATTTTTTGAATTTTTTTTTATTGAAAAGTAATTTTTTACTTGAAAATTTGAATAGTCCAATTGAATATTCTATCATTTTTAGTTTTAAGTTCATGCATTTTGTTAAATATTCGACTTTTAGGTTGAAAATTCGACTATTCCAGTTGAAAATTCATTACTTTAGTTGAAAATTAATTTTTTAACTGAAAATTTAACTTCCATTTTTGGTTGAAAATTTATCTTTTTTAGTTAAAAATTCAACTATTTGGTTGAAAATGCAATATTTTTACTGGAAATGTTAGGAATTTGAAAAAAGTTAAAAATATTATTTTGTATGTAATTTGTCCAAGCTTTCTAAATTAAACATAATAATTAAATCTCTTGAAACTTGTGAAGAATTATAATTTTCATTTTATGTTCATTTCAGAACAGGAATTTTCATTAAGAATTATAATTTTTACTTCTTAAAGAATTATAAATTTACATAGAACAGGGAATTTTTGACATGGATCGGGAATTTTGGAAAATAATTTTAATTATGATTTAGAAAGAAATTTAAAAAAAATCTGCTAAAATTCACAATAATAATTCTTTAAAAAAATTCTCTATTCTAAATCAGAATTGTAATTCTTAGGACCAAAAGTTATCTGATTTTCAAAAACCGAGAATTATAATTTTATTGTCAAAATCCCCTGTTCCAAATAATAAATCTTCTGAAATGATTAGAAATCTCTTGAAATCTTTAAAAATCGTTTAAAAACGCTCTGAACTCTTTTAAATTGACCGCGTAAAATTAGCAATTGACCGGGAAAACCCCGGAAATTTCAAATCATTTTTGTTTTTATTATATGGAAATTTTTAAAATTTAATTATGAAAATTTTTGGGATTATTTGTGGTTTCAAGTATTTTCTAAAAAAGATCTCTGACTGGGAGGAAGAACGAAACGAAGAATCATTAAGCAGATATTTTATTTCCAAATTCAGTAATGAAGGTAAGTAATTAATATTTAATAATTAAATATGAAAATTAGGGTGGCTGTCAGGCCGGGAAAGTGAGAATTTTTTGAGACCGTAAGTTTCACAAATTTTAATTTGAAGAATTTTTAAATGCACTTTTGAAGATTTAAACAATTAAAAATTAATGGCGTTTGGAATTGAAATTTGGATTTCAATTTTCAATTAAATGATTTTTAAAAATTAACAAATGTAAACGTCCGATTAATACTTTATAAACTATTTTCAATTTTTAAATAATTTCAAACTAATAAATTCCCAATTAAATGCTTTTATTAAATTTCAAATCCAATTCAAATGTGGTTTCAGTCTAAAATATTCCACGTTTGACTATTTACTAAAATTGAGAATATTTAAGAAGACTTTCAAAATTGTAAAAAAAATTTGGAAAATTTGGAAGCCTTTTTTTATTTTGCAGGATTTATAAATAGTTTAAGGAAAAATTTGAAAATTTTTTTAAAATATTTAGAAATTTGGAAAAGACTGAAACTAAATTTAAAACTTGAAAATATCTCAATTCAAAAATAATATTTAAACATGAAAAAGTTGAAAAAAGAAATTAACAAAATGTTGGGCTTTGAAGATTTCAATAAAAAAAATAGAAGTATTTAAAACATTTTGAAAGTTTTCAAAAGAATAAGAAAATATTATTAAGATTCCTAGGAAAATTGAAAACTATTATTTATTTTGGGAGAATATTTAAAAAGATTTTTATTTTGAAAAATAATTTTAACAGAATATTTCAAAAGATTAAAAAAAATGTTGATGAATAAATAAAAACTAAGTAATTAGTAATTTAGACAAAATTGGTGAAAGTTTAAGATATTTAGAAGTTTTAAAAAGATTAAAAAAAAGATTTCAAAAACATGTTAACTAAATGTAGATTTTTTAATATTTAAAAAAATAGAAGCGTTTTAAGAACTGGAAAGGTTTTAAAAGAATAAAAAAATGTTATTAAGTCTTCTAGGAAAATTGAACTACATTTTTTATTTTGAAAAATTAATTTCAAGAGAATATTAAAAAGGTATTTGCAAAATTGTATGAAAAATAATCTGGAAGATTTGAAGAATTTTCTTGCAGGATTTATTTATAGGTAATTTTAGGCAAAATTTCAATCATTTTAAAAAACATTTAGAACTATTGGATACATTTTTAAAATAATTTAAAATTTGAAAAGATTTTAAAAAATGTCAAACAAAACGCAGATTTTTGAATATTTTGAAGCTTTTTAAGTATTTTGAATGGTGTCAAGATAACAAAAACATTTTCTTAATATTTTTGGGAAAATTAAAAGCGATTTTTTATTTAAAAAAAAAAAATAATTTCAAGAGAATATTTAAAAAAAATTGTTTTTTAAAGAAATAATATATACTCATCAAAAATACAATAATGAAATATTTTAAGGAATAATTTTTTTTCGATGTTCAATGTATTTTATTAAAATTATTGTTTGCATTTGGAATACAAATAATTGAAAAAACTAGTATGCCCATTTTCAAAAGAAGAACTTGCATTGATGATTTTTTTTCAATTAATGTTATTTTAAATTTAAACATTAATTGAAAAAAGTACATTAAAAATCAAACACAAATTTTTCTTTGGTCAAAATATTTCAATAATGGATTTTTAATAAATAAATTATAATTACGAAAAAACATTTTTTTTAATGGATTAAATTCGGGAATTTTATAATTTGGCAATATTCTGTCACGAATTTTATTATTGGGAAATTTTCAAATTCGGGATTTTCAAATTTCGGTAATTTTATTTAATTTTTTTATTTTTATTTCGGGACTTTTCTATTTCATAACATTTTTTTTAATTGATTAAATTCGGGAATTTTATAATTTGGCAATATTCTGTCGGGAATTTTATTATTGGGAAATTTTCAAATTCGGGATTTTTATATTTTCGTAATTTTATTTTATTCATTCATTTTTTTTATTTCTAGACTTCTATTTCGTATATTTTTTTTAATCGATTAAATTCGGGAATTTTATAATTTGGCAATATTCTGTCGCGAATTTTATTATTGGGAAATTTTCAAATTCGGGATTTTTATATTTCCGTAATTTTATTGTATTTATTTATTTTTTTTATTTCTAGACTTTTCTATTTCGTATATTTTTTTAATCGATTAAATTCGGGAATTTTACCTGTCGCGAATTTTATTATTGGAAAATTTTCAAATTCGGGATTTTTAAATTTCGTTTATTTTATTTATTAATTTTTTTATTTCGAGACTTTTCTATTTCGTATATTTTTTTCTGGAATTTTACAATGCGTCGTGAATAATAATTTTAAATAAAGTATTAAAAATTAAAAGATTTGAAATTGAAAAGTTGAAAAGTGTGTTGTTTAAAATAAAAATAGATAAAAATTAAACATAATAATAATAATAAATTAATTAAATAATTGATCTAAGTTTGAATGTTTACAATTTTAGGGTTCTGAATTTTCATATAAAACGCTGAATTTTTAATTTTTTCGTTTCATAAGTTTTAGTTTTGCAAATAAAATTGAAATTATTAAATTTTGAAAAGCATAATAAATAATTTAAAAATTTTAAACTATTTAAATTTTATTAAAATAATTGAAATTTTAAAGGTTTTGTGTTTAAAAATTTTAATATGCAAATTCTTGGTTATTAAATTTTTTCAGTTTTAAATAATGTTCGGATTTGTTTAATTTTCAATGTTTCGTAGTAGATTTTTAAAATTTTTTAATTTTCTTATTTAAAAAATAGTAAATTGCCAAAATGTGAAATTCCTGATAATAGTAAATTTCCAATTTGTTCAATCCGCGTAAAAATATGTTTAATAATTTTTTTCTGTCAGAATAATCTTTTAGTTTATAATATTTATACTTTATATCTTTTAAAATAATTCGAATTTTTCCATAAACTTTGAATAAATTTTGCAAAATGAAAAAAAATGCATTAAAATCTTCCAGATTATTCATTTTTTTTACAATTTTTTTAATCTTGTGAAATCATTGAAAATATTCTTTTAAAAATAAATTTGAAGTGTTCTATTAAATCTTTTGTGTAGAGAATTGAAAAAATCGGTAATTTGCTATTTTCGGAAATTTGGAAGTTTACTAATTTCGGGAATTTACAATTTCAGAGAATTTTATTATTTCGGAAATAAAGATTTTCGGTAGTTTTATTTTCTTTCAGGAATTTTTATTTTTCGGAAAATTTCTGTTTTAATTATTTTTTCGGAAATGTTTGCACATTTGTAATTTTTGAAATTCGACAAAATTATATGCAGTATTTTAGAGTTAATTTTTAATTTCTGGAAATTTTTTATTTCAATTATGAAAATATCTTTTATTTTGAATTATTTGTCGTTTCAAGTATTTTTTTAAAAGATCTTTGAAGGCGAGGAAAAATTGAAACCAAGAACTAAGTTAGGAACATTAAATTCCAATTTTTATGTATTTCATAATAAATCTTAAATTCGAATCTGATTTTGGGTTTGAATCATTATAATGTACTTTATTTCATCAATAAATAATTCGGAATATTTCCTTATAGTAACATGATAGTTTAAATTTCGCGCTCTATCACTTCGGACACTTTCGACTGTGTCCGGACCTGTTCGGGCAAGTGGCACGTGGCAAAACGCATGCTCTCAAGTTTCCTCTCAAAAATAAGTTAAATCCCTTTCTCCATCGTTAAAAACAGCTGAAAACGGTAAAAAATAAAAAAAATTGGGTTGAGCACTCAATAAAAAGACTTAAAAAAAGTTCCAAAATTTCCAAAAGTATAAAAAAGCAAGAGTTTGTATTTTCGATTCAAAATTCCCGCCTCTTGATCGATACAACTCGTGTCAAAATAGCAACCAAAAAGGCTCAGTTTGTCAATAATATTAACTCAATTAATCGAGTTCTCTCCATAGTTCTTGCTAATAAGTCTTTTTTGAAGAGGTTCAATCCACCGTTTTGGATATTCGTCTCATTATTGGTGAAAATAGTGTTTGTTTTCAACATCGAGGTTAGAGGAGCAGACGACGTTTCGCTGTCAGTGGATCCATACGTGCGAAAGGATTGGCGTCGCATAAAAAGCGAGTAAATGGTATCTTTTCGCTCAGAACGCCGCAAGTCGCCTTGCAAGTGATACGTGCTTTTTTTCTCAAGTGATTTTTGAATTCAGTGTGAACAAGTGATAGCAACATGTGTGGTGAGTAAATAAATACGGTCAAACTTTCTTGTTTTCCGCCTCTGGTCGAAATTATTGATATTTGGAGTGGTTTCGGAACTACCGGAAAAAGGTCGTGACAGCTCAGAATTTGATAAAGTTGAAGCGATTAGGGATTTCCGGCGAGGCGATTTTTATTTCCGAATACGAAAACATCTTTCAAACAGTTAATTTTCCTCTTTATTGTACCAGAATCATTGTGTCCATATGTTTTTCTGTTATTGTTTTCGCATTTTCGTTCCTTTTGAACCAGTTCTAAACAATTTTGTTGACTTTAAACGGTTTTTTCGAATGTTACTTTTGAATCTGTCACTTTTTATTTCTATCGAGGAAATAGAAAGTTTTTGGAGCATTCTATTTATTTCGGAGTCGTCAAATTATTAATAATTTATCGAGTTTTTAAACATATTTGTGTATTTGAATCTTTGTATGACTTGTATTGTTTTGAGCAAATGCATTTTGGAATTATTTTGTTGTCAGTTTCGAGCAATTTTTTCATGAAAATTGTGTTCGACTGTTATATATTATTATTTTTTGCATTTTTTTTCTTTTCAAGAAGTTACAAAACATTGTATTTTGAGTTTAAAGAATTATTTTGAATCTTTCTTTTTTCATTTAATTTAATTTAAATAAAAATAAGTAACAATTCAGCAATTTAAATAAAATTATTAAAAATCTAAATTCGAAGTTTGAAATAAATTTTTTTTTAATTTGTTATCATTTTCGAGCAGTTTTCTCAGAAAAATAGTGTCCATATGTTTTTATTTATTCCCTTTAAAGATTTTTTTTACTCGACTTTTTCATTTTTTATTCCCTTAAAGTATGAATTAATTTTCGTTTGTTTTTCTTTTGGACAATTTTTGAGAACTAAATATATTTATTATAGAGTAATTTAAAGGAAAGTATCAATAATTTAGATTCGAGTTTTGTAATGAAAAATTATTTTTTGATTTTTTTTTATCATTTCCGAACAATTTTGTAGAGTAATTCAAGTTGAAAAATTAATAATTTAAAATTGAGTTTAAAAAAAAAAATGTTTTTTGAATTTGATAAGACTTGTATTATATTTGAACAAATTCATTTTAGAGTTTTTATACATTTATTTTAGAGTTATTATAAATTTATTAGTATTTTTGAGCAATTTTTCCATGAAAATTGTGTCCAAATGTTTTAAATAATTATTTTTCACATTTTTTTCTTTTCAAGAAGTTACAAAAAATTGTATTGACTTTGAAGAATTATTTCGAATTTTACTTTTCGATCTTTCACTGTTTATTTAATTTAATTTAAATTTTTATTATATTTATATAAATATTATAAATATTATATATAATATTTATATAAATATTTTATTTATACTCGAGGTATGAAATAAAAAATTATTTTTTTGAATTTTTTATAATTTTCAAGCAATTGAAAATTAGTGTCCATATGTTTTTTGTTAATCACTTCAAAGAATTTTTTTACTAGAATTTTTAACTTTTTATGTCCTTAAAGTATAAATTAGTTTTCATTTGTTTTTATTTTGGATGATTTATAAACAATTTTATTCACTTTGCAATTTTTTTTTTAATTTTACTTTTGAATCTTTCACTTTTTATTTTCTTCCAATAAATATAAAGATTTTTGAGAAGTAAATATATTTGTTGATTTATTATGGAATAATATAAAGCAAAGTATTAATTTTTAGACTCGAGTTTTGTAATAAAAAATTATTTTTTGAATTTTTTCATCATTTCTGAACTCATTTCTGTTATTCCATTCAAACAATTATTTTCACTCGAATCTTCAACTTTTTATTTCCTTGGAATAGTTAGAAATATTTTTGAGAAATGATGAAAAATGTTATTTTTGTTATTTATTGTGTATTAATTTAAATTAATTTATCAATAATTTATTCTTAGCAATTTTTCGTTAAAATTGTATTGACTTTAAAGAATTATTTTCGATTGAAATTTTGAATCTTAGTCTTTTTATTTTATT
>CAKNXH010060920.1:0-23820 GCA_932178445.1 Andricus quercusramuli
AGTTGCTGTAACAATTATTTTATTATAAGGAATCAAAACAGAGTTAAGAGTTACATAAGATAAACTTACATGTACCTTTCTTCGCTTGAAAGGGCGCGAGTGAGTTGCTTTGTCGGTTGGATCTCTGCTTATGACGTAAAACACCGATAGAGTTTTACCGAATAATGAATTGAATATACTCGGGAGTAATTCAATAGTGAGTCCTTTCACGAAAGTTAACACCGCGGACTTTATCCGGAAAGTTAGTCTGTAACGACCGAAGGTCTCAGCCGAAGGGACATAGTTCAAGACTCGAACGCGTTGATTATGTCAAATTTGAACTTCAAACTGCACGACTTAATCAGAGTGTTTCTTCGGTCACAATGAGAGATAGAAGCCGTAACTTTGTCAAAGTAATTCGTTAATCGTAGATTGAAGTGAACAGTATGACTGCTGGGAACGCAAGAGAAATGACAAGGGTTGCGCTGGGATTTATATACGCCTTGGGCTTCGCAAAAGGCACGTACTTACGACAAAACTGGGTAAAGTCACATGCGGTGAAAAAACTAGATAGAGCCACGTATTTCTATAAATGTAGTTTTAAATCATTATTTGCCAAAGAGTTTTAGGTTACTCGAGTTGAAAATATTTATGTCCCGTCTACTGAGATTTCCGGTGATTGGTTGTTTGTTTTCTAGATCAGAAAGAAGTTATTTGATAGGCGCAACTTTCCTTATTGAATGTCGAACGATTCGTGCGGATGATTCATGCTATCGTCTGCAACCGTGGGCAGCAATCGCGCATCTTAACTCTCGACATTTCAGTAGTTTGGATTCTATACGTTAGCTTAGCTATAGGTTAGGTAGCTATAGTTAATTATGCGCTTGATTAAATATATGTATGAGGAAATTGTCTTTTGGTTTTCCTTGAAGTAAGGCGGGTTGCGTCTGAGTAGGTGTTACGTAAAATTTAGAAATTCGAGACGTAACAGTCCTCCCTTCTTAAAATCGTCATCGCCCTCGATGAAAGTTTCTGTAGGGAAAACAAACGACAATTGCTCAATTTTTGGTGTGAGATTCCTATGGATAGATTATTTAATTTTGAATGTACTATTTCCCATATAAGAATTTTATCGATAAACCTAATCCAATTTAATATATATTACGGTTAGGATCAAGTACATTGGCATCAACAATGCTTGATTTTTTATTTGAATATTGAAAGTTGAACTGCCAAAGTTCTTGCTCCATGTGTTGTAAAATTAATGTATATTCTAACCTTTAAAATTACTACATACATTTGTAATGATGTATCCAACATTATTTTTGTATTTTACATCTAAAAACTTGGTATATTATATATTATATTTTATTCAGATAATTTGTTAAGGTAGTGTCAATTGTTGAAACGTGCTATATAATTGATAAAATATATATATATAACTAGCTGTGAATTCGATCTCGAGTGTTTCCACTTTGTTTGTATTTATATATGGTGCTCATTTCACGAGTGCTTTGCTTCCCGTTAGCAAATGTATTTGCTTCCTCATAGAGGAAGAATTAGTTATTTTCTTCAATAATATTCAAACCACAGTCTTCACTTTGCTCAATTTGAAAATATAAAGATACAAAATAACAAGATAATAAACAATTTTTAAATACAAAGAGAAATCAGACAAATCAAATTTTGTACTGGAAATGATAATTTTTCGAGCTGGAAAAGGGAAGGGAAAAGTTCTGTCGCACCCTGTCCCTTTCCCAGCCTTATAACTTCTTTACAAAAATTGTCAGAACTACTCTATTTGAAAATTTATGATCGAAAAGTCTTTTCTATTCATGCGTAAACTTTGAATTATGTCGATGAAAAAAGTTTTTCTGTTTGAAACGGATGACTCAAATATTATAAATGAGCATAACTTCCTCAGTCTTCAATAAAATGTATTAACATTGTAGGTCAATCAGTTCGTCTCGAACCAAGGAATCTTTTATATTGTTACAATAACTTTAAATTATGTTGCAGAAAAAAGTTTTACCATAAAAAACCGTATTTTCAAATATCATGCATTACCATAGCTTCCTTACTCTTCAATAAAGTGTATTGATATTATAGGTCAATCGATTCGACACAAATCAACACTTCTTTTCTGTTCCTGAATGAACTCTGAATTATGTTGATAAAAAAAAGTTCTACTATAAAAAACCGATCTGAAAAATATATAATTTACCATAACTTCCCTAATCTTTGAAAAAATGTATTAATATTATAGGTCAATCGATTCGTTTCAAACCAAGGAAGCTCTTATCTTCTTGCATCAACTTTGAATTATGTTGAAGAAAAAAGTTTTACTATAAAAAAAGCCTTCCAAATTTCATCAATTTATCTGCCACCGTTTTCTAGTTATCGTGTTCTCAAAAAAGTGTGTGATCCACACTTCTACATACACACGAACATCCTGTCAATTGCTTAGAACATTGTATTAGACATTTTTAAATTGGGGAAGGTTCAATTTAATGAATTTAAATATGGTAGAATATGTTACTATTACAAAGCTTCCTCTATGAGGAAGCAATGTAGAAAGGCGTTAAATTTAAAATATTCATTTGAGGCAGATAACTAGAAAAACTAATCTCTGCGTTTTATCTTTGCGTTAAATACTAACATTTTACAACAATTCTCTAAAACCTTGTAAGTCGATTGCACACATGCTTCATGCGATATTTTTTTCCATTTGGATCTAATTCTATGTTGACGTTGTTCCGATTTGTATGAAATAAATGAAATATCTACAATGTATAGACGCCATGGTGTAGGTGTGTCATTTCTTCTCTGCAGACATGTTACATCTCTCGTGCGGACGGCCATAAAGAATGGTATCATCACCGTATGCAGTTGTTGTTCCGTTCGTCTTATCCGTTTCTCAATTGCCATTTTGTCGCAGCGTTATTATCTAATACAAAAGAAAGTATATTAATACTCTAGCTGAATTACTGGTTATGAGTATTAATTATAGTGAGTCTGATGTCACCTCGCATGAAAACAGCATTTTGTAGAACCGAGTGACAAAGAGTTATTTCTTTTTCTTAACAAACCTAATGATTTTTCTCAACAAGTAAAATAATTTCTATTACTAGTTTTTGATTTCTTGATTGCTTGGGTAAAATTGTGTTTCCTTATATTTTATCAAAATATGGTGGTTAAGACTCTTGATTATGTTATTGTGTTAGAGGAATAATTATGTTGAGTATATTACAGAAATTTTTCAGTAATTTTATAGTTTGTTATGTGGTTATTTGACAACAAGAATTTGCCTTTTAAGCTTCTGAAATGTTGATGAAACCTTTATCCAAAACATTCAGCCATAGATCTCATCATTGAATCACTAAGGGTACGATTGATATCGCCAGCGAATTGAGTTTGATTGGAATCGGGAGGCATTTTGTATTTTCCTTGTCTAGGAATAAAATTGAATTATGCGGAAACCTCAACATTTATTAATTTCGATAAGCATGATAGTTCATTCACCATAGTGATTTTATAACTTGCGTTTATCAAGCAATTTAACATTCGTTACATTGCAAGTGAAATGTCTGACCAAATATGTACATTTATCACTAACAAGTAGTTGCCTGCGCCGTTCAGTGGAAAAAAGCAGTAAAGGTTAGGCCACCACACTATGACGAATAGTGAATTCAAGAGTGCGTGCATTATGAAAGGCTCTGTAGCTATAGTTCGAGCTATCACTGAATTTATAACAATATTATCATAATGATTCAATGAATCGTATGGCCTGAAGCGCGTTTAGCAAAAAAACGCAAAATGATATAAAAGGGGTAATATGCTGTAGCTACCCGGTAAGAAGAGAGGAATTCAAAAAATTCAGAATCTGAATTCCCATCAATACGTGAATTTTCTTCCATCGAAAGTTCCACCAACGAGTAGAAAAAAAAGCAAAACCTATTCCTTTTAATCGACTCAGAAAAATTTAATGGAAGCGTATTGGGAGGAATTAAAAAGTGGAGAAATGTAAAAGAAAGAATAGAAAGGAATAAAATAATATCACTTTTAAGGCGAAACTGTAAATTGAAATAAACTCATTTTTTTAATAAATAAATATTGTATTACATTTATAAATTACGGGTCAAAAAAAAATTTGGATAAATTATATGAACCTTTTTTTATTAATCTATTTAACAGAAACCTATTTTATTAACTTTAAAAATATAAAAGATTATCATGTTCAACTGATATAATAAATAACATTATATAAACAATACGTAAGTTACATATCAGTCCGACCGAGATCAATTCGAAGATATAATTCGCACAGCAGTAGTACGCACTACTGCTGTGCGAATTTGCACGGATAACACAGCCACAAAAAATCCAGTATAGTCGAAATCAAAATTTTTGAAATTTTCTGCTTACTATTTTTTTGGTTTAACTTTAGATTTTTGATTAATGTTAAATTTTTGCAACTTGACTGCTGTAAACATCTGAAACTGTTTTTAGGGTTAGGAGGGGAGAGGAGATGTTTAGTAGCCAACTTGCAATTAGAAGGAATTAAAATAATCAAAAATAAAGCATATAAGTATGGAATTAAAAATGACAATGACAAAAAAATTGAAATTTCCAAAGTTATGTTGCACACGGAGGAATAGAAATCATATAAGTGCACGCATTTTGTGGACGGATTAGAAAGAATTGAATTAATCCAAAATACAGCATGTAAGTATGGAATTGAAAATAGCCATGAGAGATGTGCCTACTGCTCGCATTAAGAAGAATTAAAAAAATGGAAGATATGTTCGCCTATATGGAATACAACACAAGTGGCATTCGTTAAGGGAATATAAAAGAATTGGTTTCAGAGATAAATCTATTCTTTCGTTGGGCAGTTTTCCCGATGGAAAATTAGCACATTCAAAAAAATTAAATAATACTCACTCTTTCGTTTAAATATGAAAGTATTAATTTTTTTGAATTCTTCTCTTCTTACCGGGTAGTTATAGATATACTGTGTATAGAAGTTATAATTTTAAACGTTTTTGTCAGAATTTGAAAAGATTGTGATGAGTGAATCCATTGTAAAAATTCCATCTACGGGTGATCAATCCGTGAAAGAAGAAAACTCGCAATGGATTAAGACTTGTTTTTGCTAAAATGTGAAGATTTTGAATGAGAGGGAAGTATGAAATTAATAAGTGAAAATCTTGTATCTATTTAAATATTTGACAAGTTTATGGTCAGGTACCGGCTCACAAATACTTTACAATTATAAAAGTTGCATTTTTGAAGTATTTAGATATTTTAATTGTCAAAAAGGTTGGAAATTTTTAATTAATTCATTTTCTAACAACTTAATTCTCTTTTAGCCCGGATTTCCACACGGTTGTGGTTCATTTAGGCTTCTTCGAATTCAAATTGTGAAATTCCAAAACTGAATTTTGTTTTAAAAAGTTGTTAGGCCGCTGAAACTATCTTAAATGCGATTGTTGAATGATAATCTTCGATGGCGTTGATTCAAACCTTTCACTTGTACAATCCTGCTACAAGGAGTAGATACAAGGTTAATTCAGGGTATTTCGTAGGATTGTTAACGATGGCAGAGCTTGCGGGCAGGCGAAGTATACCAAAGCCTATCATGCACTTCGAACTTTGCCTTGCCCCGAAGATGACCGTGCAACGTATCTAAGAAGGACTTATACTCTCGAGTGCGGATGAAACGACAATCTTAAAACTATACTGAAGTTAAATGGTTAATAAAGACACTGAATTTAAAGGGAAGTGACAACCTCACCGCTGCCACCAAAGCAGCTGTCACATCCCAAGCAAAAGGCGAGGGTAGTATAGAAAATAGAAAAAGAGAGATACCAGTGTGCTGATTATGTCAGGCTGGTAAGACCTGACCAATTATTCGTTTGTGGGTTTGTGTGCCACTTATCAGCCCTACGCGGACTGTGTCAGAGTACAGTGTTTAAATGAGTGAACGATAGTCGCTTTAACAATTATTTTCTTATAAGGAATAAAAACAGAGTTAAGAGTTACATAAAATTAACTTACATGTACCTTTCTTCCTTCAAAGGGCAAGAGAGAGTTGTATTGTCGATTGGTTCTCCGCTTATAATGTAAAACATCGACAGAATTCCACCGGATGATTGTGTGAGTCACTTGGAAGTGACTCAGGTACACACTAAAACTTGGGGTGTCAAATTGTTGCAGCTATTTTGACCTAGAATTTCAACTCAATATGATTCGCTTTAGAGGATCAATGAAAATTTAATGAGAACAACTTTTAGGCTTGTTAGCATCAGTATACAAAACATAATGACAGTTGACGATTTTCGAAGAACATTCCTTTCTGCCAAATTCAAGTTCTGCAAATCGATAATCGATCCTTAATCGAGATTTGCTGACATTTGTGAACAAACATCCACAACCTCAGTAATCATAAATTTAAATATACGGAGCTAAGTAAATGATTTTTTTTTTCAAAATTTGATTGACAATTTAATTTGAAACGATTATCAACAATTGATCATTATTCAGGTAAGAGTTTAAATAATTTTACAATGTGCTGAGTGGCTGAAATTTTATGACAGATAATTGATCTCGAAATTTGAATCAAGTTGATCATGAATATAGGTATCAAAACGTTGCATCCTTTTGATCCATTTACCGCATCAACTTGATACCTGGTAGTTTTGTCTGTAGTGAAAACATGCACAAGCACTGTTCACTAGATGTAGTGCGATACACGGTCCTAAACAGCTACCGAATCCACACTGAGTTATTTTCGCTGATGTATATCACTGCGGACTTTTACCGGAAATTAACTCATACGACGACCGAAAGTATCAGCCGAAGGGACTTCATTCAAGACTCGAACACGTTAATTATTTTTAATTGAACTTCAAAGTGCGCGACTTAATCAGAGCGTTTCTTCGGTCACAATAATAGAGAAGCCGCAGCTTTGTCAAAGTGATTCGTAAATCGTAGATCGAAGTGAACAGTATGACTGCCGAGAACGTAAGACGAATGACAAGGGTTGTACTGGAGTTTATATACACCTTGGGTTAAGTCACGTATTTCTATAAATGTAGTTTCAAATCATTATCTTCCAGAGAGTTTTATGTTACTCGAGTTAAAAATATTTATATCCCGTCTACTGAGACTTCTGGTGATTGGTTGTCTGTTTTCTATTACAGCGATAAGTTATTTGATATGCGCAACTCTCCATATTAAATGTCGAACGATTCGTGCAGATGACTCATGCTATCGTCAGCAACCGCGGTCAGCGATCGCGTATCTCAACTCTCTATCTTCCAGGAATTTGGATTATATACGTTAGCTTGGCTATAGGTGATATCTCTGGTCAGACACTTTTGATTACAATCTTGCCTGACTATGCACATCTTTCTCCACTAAGTGAGTTATACTTTAATAGCAAACTGTAGTATGACATTATATCGATAAATTATCACTTTAATTCAGACATGCGTGTGTATTCATGTTCCATATGGTTAGTTTTGACTTCGTTATTGTTTATGTTACGTACTTATTAGGAATATGCATACATTCGTATGTTAATAGATATACTTAATTACCTTATAGCGGTAGAGTCTGCAATTACAATCTCTTATTAACCGAACGTATGCCAAGTTATCGGTAGTCTCTGAGTTCTTATTCATTCATGGTAATACTTTAGATATCTTGAGGTTTCTATTTGATCGATCGTAACACAACTATCATAGTTAGGTTTGAACTCAGGGTCGATCGGTGAGGTGCTCGTTCATAATTAGTGGCGTTATCCTATACACCGTAAAAATAAAGTATCAGTCCAGGGCTAGTTTCAGGCATTACAATAGGACTCAGAAAAAACAGTCTCGAGTGGTACTAAAATGTGACTACTGGTAGGATCCCAGAATGGTTTCTTTTGCTAGGTGTTACATCAAATTTTGTAAAATTTCGGGATGTAACAGGACAATGTCGGGGCTGCCGAAATATTTCGCTGCCCCCCCCCCCCATCATGTTTGCCTCACAGGGGATAGTTTTTAGAGGTTGAAGTTGGTTGCACAAATGTGAACAAATGAAGGCGAAAATATTAGGCCGATATAAAGTTCATTTTGGACATTATCGGGGCTGGCGAAATATTTTGCTGGCCTAGCCATGGTGTTTGCCGCATAGGGTTTAGTTTTGGAGGGTTGAAGTTGGTTGTACACATTTGAACAAATTTAAACGGAAATAATGCTCCCATATAATGTTCATTTTGGACAATGTCGGGGCTGGCGAAGTATTTCGCTTGCCCCACCATGATGTTTGCGTCACAGGGGGTAGTTTTTAGGGGTTCGGAGTTGGTTGAAAAAATGTGAACAAATTCAGAAGGAAATAATGCGCCCATATCAAGTTGATTTCGGACAATGGCGGGGCTTGCGAAATATTTTGCTGGCCCTGTCATGATGTTTGCCGCATAGGGGGGAGTTTTTATGGGTTGAAGTTGGTTGCACAAATTTGAACAAATGAAGGCGGAAATATTAGGCCATATTAAATTCATTTTGGACATTGTCGGGGCTGGCGAAATATTTCGCTAGCCCCACCATGGTGATGTTATTATTGTTGGTATACTGGTCCAAAAATTTATTAGAGAAATTTCAACGTGTCGCCCTTCGACGAAGGGCCTCCTCAGTCGTATTAATATGTATCGCCACTTAATGAATCATGTCAATATAAACAATTCCGGTGTAAGGAAAGATCCTGAAGCAAGTCATTTTAGCCATCTTTTTGTTGAAAATTATAAAAGCTTTATCTAAACCTGATGCAGTAGATGTTAAAAAATAAAAATGAAAAGACTTGCATATTGTATTGGCATTATCAGGATGTTAAGATAAAAATATTTGTGGGCCATCACATTTTCCTTTCAGCCTTTCAGACTGAACAAATTTGACCAAATTCTGCAATAAATTTTTAGCCCAAAAAAAGTGGAATTTGCGTGGGTGGTGGGGCCAGCGAAATGGTCCTCATTTAGGGTCCATTTTAACTAAAAGTTGTCTCCTGCAGATGCTTAGAAAATAGTTCCTGAGCTTTGTCTTCGGGTGTGGTTCTGGGTTTTGACAGAATCTTTTGTTAATCATCTTCAAGCCATGGTGCGGCCTGCAGTCGATAAACTTCCATCATCCTATTTTCAAGGTCGGATTTTGGACTGATATCCTTTTAAGTGCTGCCGTTGGTCCCACGAATACATCGGGAATCAAAGCTAACAGCTTTGCTGGCTTTGGGAGGTCTCTGCTGTCGATCATTTTGATCTTTGCTTCCGCCCAAGATTGTAATCCGCCAACAGCTTTCATTAGCCGAGTTCGGGACACTTCGTCCGAACAGTTGTCGCTGAAAGCATCATTCTTGAAGCAGGAATCTTCGAATCTTGGAATAACTTCTCTAGGTTGCACACCATCGATTTTCTTAAATGCCGCTTCAATTGCATTGACCTGGTCTTCATCGAGTTTGGTTGTAGGAAACTCCTCGGTGACTATGGCCATTTTCAGGTGACATTGAAGTCGTACCTTCTTCTGCTACCCGAATTCGTTTGGTGTGCTGCTGTTAGAAAAAAGCCCCTTTAAAATCCCCATTTGGTTGACTGTTGCGTCCGACTGATTCATCAATTGGCGTCTCAACCTCTTTCTATAACAGCTCGCGACAATTGAGCTTGTCGTGGTTTTACCTTTTAATTTGACCCCCCGGCATCGGAATTGTACGTAGGTCCACCTAAGTCCCTACCTTCTGCCTTGTCAGGGTTACTCCTAGACGGTTTCCCTTTTAGATATTCCAAAGTATGCTCTCGGGCTCCTTCGGCAAATTTCATCTTCTTGGGAGAAGTTTTTTTTCAGAGGGATCGTTGCCGTCTCCTCCTGGGTGTTTTTTTCCATGAATAGCTAGGGAAATTTATGGTCAATCCCAACAGAGTGCCGTTCGTTAGAGCGTTAGAAAGTAGACGTAGGAAATTTAAATAACTGTGAATGAAAATAAATACAAAATTATGTAGTGTGGAAGAGGCGGAAGTTATCTCGCAACGGAAGAGATAATTTTTTAAAATAAAATAGTGGAATATTTAACTGGATTGGTTGAATTTTCAGATGAAAAAATATATATTTTCAAGAAAAAGAAACGGATTTTCAAAGTATAATATTTAAATTTTTAAATGGGAGAGATAAATTTTCAGTTGAGAAAATAATTTTCAACCAAAATATAAAAAACGAGTTCCAAACAAAATAGGTCAATTTTGAAACAGAGAGATGAATTTCTAATTACAATGATGAATCTTAAGACAAAAAGATGAATTTTCAGCAAAAAAATTCAATTATCAACCAATCAAAAAGATGAATTTACTTCCGCAACAGAAGAATTTTCAAGAAAATACATGAATTTTCAACGAAAAACTTTAATTTTCAGCCAATAAGATTAAGTTTCTACTAAAAAGATGAATTTTCAACAAAATAGATGAAATTTTATTTTTAAAAATAGACAATTTAATCAATAATTAAATGGTTAACTTTCAGTTTAAAACATTCAAGTTGTTATTTTCACAATAGTTTAAATTTATCTCAAATATTATGGTAAGAGCACCAGTTATTAGCACCTATGTCCGTTGTCATGGTGCCACTAACTGGAGCTCTTACCCTATTTTGTTCAGAATTATATTGGAAGAATTGTGCATGAAAGTTGCGGAACGTCCTTAAAACGGTTTTAAGACGTCCTTAGAACGTTCCTCTTATAAAAGTTCTCTTTTATGCTGATTGGATACACTTGTTTAAAACATTTCAGTTATTGTTTTTACTATAGTTCAAATCTTTCGAAACAATTATTTTCTTTAGAATTGTATGGAAAGAATTGTGCACGAAAGGTGCGGGACGTCATTAAAACGATTTAAACACTCTCTTAGAGAGTTCCCTTTTATAATGATTGGATAAATTTCTTTACAACATTCAAGTTATTATTTTAACAATTGTTTAAATTTATCCAAAATATTAGGGTAAGAGCATCAGTTATTAGCCCCTAAGCCCGTTGTTGCCCCCCCCCTCTAATTTACTCTAAATAATAGGAAAATGAAAATGTTCAACCTAATTTTATTAGAAAAATAGTCAGAGTATCACATATATTTTAATTTATCTATTATTTAATACAAATTAGAGGCGAGGTGCCAACAAACAGTCGTGGTGCCAGTAACTGGCGCTCTTACCCTATTTTGTTCAGAATAGTACTGAAAGAATTGTGCATGAAAGGAGCGGAACGTCCTCAAGACGTTTTTAGGAAGTCGTTTGAAAGTTCCTCTTATATAAGATCCCTTTTATGATGATTGGATACATTTGTTAGTATACAACCATCCTGAAACCTAAATGAAATAATAATTTAACAGATTTAAATACAAAACTTACTTCGGTTAAAAGTGAATTTATACTATATTTGATAATAAACTATATAAAATAAGATTTAAAAGAATTTCCTTCAATTAGTTAATTATTACATTATTGTGACTCACCTCTTTTATTATACGTACCGTAATTTTCATTTGCTAGGGACGTGTGCAAAACAGGCTGTATGCAATATTCTTGTTGAAGAGGCAGCACCATAGCCTTCTGCAATATTTCAGTGACAGGAAATTCATCAGTTTTGAACATTTTATCTGCAATGTGGAGCTTCTTATTCTGAGAGTTTCCAGGATTTTGGAAAAAGTTCTTCCTTTTCTTTGTGCTCGCTTCTTTTTGTCTTTTATTTATTTCAATTATTTCACAAACCAACCTACGAAAAATTTGAGGCAATGGGTCAAAAGTTTTGGGAATGAGTTTCTTTGAGGTTTGAATGTAATTTTCGAATGGGCAAGAACTGAACCTATCTAGTGGTCTGTGCTGTTATGCTTCATCGCTGAGATGCAATGTACCGTGAATATTAAAAACCATATTCTCCTGTCAGTATCATATATTGCGAGGGCAGAAACGGTTGAAGAACTACGGGGCCTAGGGTAAAGTCCAAATAGGCGTAGTTCTCTCGCCTTCCAACGCGGCAACTCATCCAATCCTCGTGGTTTACGAACAAATTCCGAAGGTATCCACTCTCTACAAGAAATTAGAAGGACGAAAAATAATTAATCTGTTTTGCTTTAAGTTTTGCCGAATGTTGTCCCGAGATTAAGGAATTCAACATTCTTGCTTGAAAACATAAGTCACTTAAGTGCATTGTACCTAATGGAACCTCAGCCGCCATTTTCACACCAATATCTTCCAACGAAGAAACGCCTGTATGATGTTCTTCGTCTATGCGATTTTTAAAACTTTCATCTGTTCTCAGTGGACACTTAGTTTTCAAAAATATAATTTTATGATATTCGTAATTCCCTTCTATAGTACATCGAGAACGTGCCGAATAGCTATTGTGAGACATGGTACACGTTATAAACCTTCTGGCAGGATTATTCTAAATAACTAATGATAAATTGACAGTTACATATCTTCCTTGATAAAGAAACCCTTCATCGTGTAAAGTTTGAGATTCTCTAACAAAGCTTTGTAGAAATTCTCGTAGTGATTTCGGCTTTTCTCTTCCATGACACGAACCAATAAGGAATACTCCTGATTCTTTTGGCTTTACAGTCTTGGCTAGAATCGGCCACAAATGAATTTTCGAATTTTTACACTACGGTAACCCACCTACATGAATTTTGATTTCGGTTTCATCGAACACAATATCCTTTTGGGAAAAAAGCAATTCGTGGAGCAATGCCCTTTCCAGACCAAAATGTAAATACTCTCAAGATCCGCATTTAACGACTGAAGACATTTTACTAGGAGTTCCTAATAATGTTCTGCCATCTTTTCGAAGTTCAGTATGACCCTCTTCACGAAGAATACGCTGCAAGTAAATTTACTTCCTGACGAGGTTTACTATATTAAATGTATAATATAGCTTTTTTCCCAGAATGTTAACTCAGGTATTGGCCGATTATCATTATTGTCGTCGTATCTATCTAATTTTTTTCCCATTTCAATGACTTAAAAAAGTTGAATAACTTCTGTAGCTTCTTTTCGTAGGCTGACGCAATACAGGTTATCCGCGTGTTCAGTAATTTCACGAGAAATGTGAGGTTGCTCGGTACATACGTCATCAATCTTTTTGCTGACATTCTTTTTTTCGTTTTCAATAATCGCTTCTTCGTTGGACACATTTCCATGTGGACCATATTTTTCTGTATCTTCAAGATTGCATTTAGCAATACAACGCCTTTTTTGTCTATTTGAAATTTTTAAGATAGGTTCTCTGTGCTACATATATATTATTATTTGTCGCGTATAAAAAATATAATTTAATAATTGGTGAAACATTTCAGGTTATGAAGAATCCCAAAATTTTTGTATGGGTAGCCCATAAATATCAGCTTATAGGAATGATGGTCAAAGTAAACTTCCTTGAAAGCGAATAAAATTTGTATTGTAAGAAAAGCGATAAAAATTTCAATTCTTTCTAGTGGGCACAAGATATTTGTAACGTTTTTGGAGCGTTTCAGAAACGTCCCAGGAACGTCACTATATGCTCGATGTCCAAAAAACATTCCAAAAACGTCCTCAGAACGATTTTAGGACATCGGACATCCGACGTTCCTGGAAAGATTTTTCGAACGTTCAAGAAACGTTTCTAATATGGTGTGCCCACTGGGTTATTATATATATGAGGTTGTTTACAGCTAGGATATCTTTAGAACGTTTTATGAACAAAATATATACATCTCATTAGGATTTGGCATTTAAATTAAATATTATTACATTTTTGAAGTACCCAGGAAACAAGAAGCGAATGGCCCACGTTTCAATCGTATTTGAGGTACACCGAAATGGGCACCTTAGAGCGGAATGGCAGATTGCCAACGATAGGCTAAGACTGATGAATCGGTGAAACAATTATTCTATAATTTAAATGGAATTTTGAGGTGAGAACTTGGTTCCAACTGAATAAATATATTGAAATAAGATATTTTGTTTTCCTACAACTGATGAATACTCCTATATAAAAATTAAAATTATATGAATGAAATTTTAGTATTTATTATTCTCGTAAAACCCAGTGTTTCAATTCTAACCTCAGAATCAGGTTTTTTTACTTGCATTCAACTAGTGCCAGGTCTAGATATTTTTCATTCAATATTCAATCACATCCGTCTTGTGTAAAGATAAAGGTTACGAAAATATCTGGGATTGCGACATTATATTAAATGCTGAAAATGCAGATTAATAACATTCAGTTTTAATTTTCTCCTAATTTCTAAACAAATGTTTTTTTTCTGGAACAGAATAATTAGATCTACTGCATCTCACTGGATAAAATTAAAATTGCTTCTACAACTTGAGCCACTTTTTTCTTTAGTACTTTTCTTTATTTCAATATGGAGAACCGAAACGATTCTGCATTTTGAAAAGGATACAAATTCTTAATCAAAATTCTCAAATCCTCAAATTCTTTTATTAGAATTTGAGTATAAACCTTACGCGTGTTAATCTTCAAACGTTATTGAGAGTAGTTGAGGGGGTTAAGGGCCTTATTTTACTCAGCCAATATTATAATTTGATATTTTTCCACTCTATATATGTACCATGTACTTTTTTAAGAAATGAAACTGTGTCTATACAGCAAAAACAATTTTTATTTGAATACTTTTCCCTCAAATAAAGAAAATCGTTTCTTATTACCTGGGTAATATTTTCATGAAGTTGATAAGGGTTTTGGATAAATACTAATAACATTCATATTCTGAAAAACATAGAAAACACTTTACCCTGCAACAAAAGAAGATTTAACGTTTTTTCGCTGTGTACCTGTAAGTTGTTTTGAAAGAATATTTAAACTACAGAACGGAAAAACATCAAAAAGCTAAAGAAAGGAATGTTTTCTACGTTTTCTATTATTGGAGCATAACCTCCAAATTATAAAAATCATAGAAAACATTTCGTTCTTTTGTTACACATTTCGGATGTTTTTTCGTTCTGCAGTAAAACTCTTCTTTGAAAACAATTTACTAGTGAACAGCAAAAGAAGGTCAAAGTTTTTAAGTACAGAGATAGAGAACATATTCCTATTAAAAATTTGCGACGTCGGAATCTATGTTTGAAATTACATATTTCCCCCTCCCGTGCCCCCGCGGGGGGGGGGCAAAAAATGAAATTTGAGAAATTTCAACGGGCATATTCATCAAATCGTTCTTGCAGGAAAATAAATGTATACGTGTTTTTTTATTTTGAAAACAATATATTTTTAGCACTCGCTCCGGCCATTTTTATGTCTTATGGAGGTTAACATGTGAAAAGTTTTCTAGTTTTACTTCTTCGATTTTGGTCAGGAAATTGTAAGTAAATTTATTTGACCTTTTATAGGCTTGTTCCCTTATAAGTGAATATTATATCTATCGCATTTTTATATCTCAGAAATATTATGCAAAAATTTTAGGCATATCGAAAATAGCATAAACTGGCAATATCTGGAGGCTCGTTGTGAGCCTGAGATATGCTTGTATAACTTGACTTTTTGAAGACACATTTTTCACACTATTCAGAAGATATTTCAAAAAAAGTCATCAACGTTTAATTTACATTGAAAAAAGAGTAAGAGAACCTTATGAAAAATGACAAATTTAAGTCGAACATCGACTCCAGGGACTGCAGGTGGACAACTTGTTACGGCTGAAAAAATAGTTGACCCTCGGTTGAGCCGCTCATTGTACACCATATTTGCTTCCGTTCCAAGCTACGGTCCCTGACAATGAGTTGAATAGTAGAGCCTGCAAGAGCTATTTGGTCAACAAGCCCGTTGAAATTTCTCAAATGTGATTTTTCAAGCAACCCTAATTGTATATATTAGGATGGCTTAAAAAATCAAGAGTAAAAAAGGATGTTCTCAAAGGAGCAAAGAATTATCAAAAAATAAGGATTCAGAGAGAGTCGTTCTCCGAGCTATACGCAAGGTAATAGAGGCTCGTTGAAGGGAAAAGTCTACAGAAAGCAATCTTAATAAATCTAGTAGCACGCTGCTGAATAAAACAGATTATAGGTCAAGCTCTATTGGAGAACAAAGCTGTGTGTCAAATATTACGAAACTTGTATTTCTCCCAAGTAAGTTAGATTGTATGAAACCCTAATGTTGCTAATTTTATTGCGGATAATTTGTTTTCCTAATTAAAAAGCTTTTTAGTCAGCAGTTACTTTCTATAATATTAGATACAGTATAAAATTATAGATTCAATGGACACGTAAAAATAATATTAAATATTTCACTTCTCATGCAGCAAATAAAATGCCTACCAGTAAGAAAATTCTGCCATGGAATTTTTTTCTAATTTCATTCGTGAATTTATATTTATGGAACTTAATATTATTTTTGAAAAATTAGTGTTTAATTTAAAACTCAAAAAGTAATGGGAACATCATGTTGGCAGAGTATAAAATCTAATATGTATTTTTCTAGGTATAGAAAAAAAAGAAGATGAATATAACGTGCAGATAGAAATCGATAGCAATTATGAAAAAGAATCTGATAATGCTCGAGAGGGTCATGTTTTGAAACAACAGTTAAAAATGAATCCATCAGAGTATAAATAGAATAATGTAATTCAGGAATAAAAAACAAAGAAATCTGTTCCAAAAGTTATGAGTATGTACTCCATTACTATTTCTGCTTTACGGTTTATTAACAGAGACATGTGTGCTGAACCTTAATTAATACGTGTAAATCATATTTTTTTAGGTACTGAAGTACTACTGAAAGAATCTGAGATAAATATTCAGAAATATATGCGACGTAAGTAATTCCTTTTCAATGTATTTGTTGGGCTTATCCCTTTCTTCAAAAAATTTTCGTGTTTAAGTTCACATCTTAAGAGGTGATGAAAAAACATGTTGGTTCAATATATAAAGTAATATTTATACTTTTTTAGGCAAAGATACAAGAAGGAAAGTCAAAATTACATAACGAGTGACACCGATAGTAAGGACCATGCTATCAATCAACAGTTAACTTTTAATTTATCGCAATGCGATCAGAACAAGAAAAACTCTTTCGGTTATAATGAAAATATCAGAAGAAAATCTTCTGATCATTCAGCAGCATACGTTAATAAAAAGGGACACTTTGAATACTGTTTTTGTAGTAAGTAAAAGTTTGATCAATTTATTGATACCTTGATCATTGTTCTATTTCCTTCTTCTTGCAGAAAAATGTCACGATAAATTTAACGAAATTTCATTATACATTCGAGACACTTCTCAACGCCGAAACGACGATGAAGAAGACGAGTTTCTTCTTCCTGAAAGGCCATGCAAAACAGCAGAAGATTTTTTTGATTCAAACGACTCATTAAAGGAAGAGTCAAATGCAAAAGCTTTCGTAAGCATAAATCATTTTTTGGGTTCTAATTGCCAATATGAATCCACTTCATCAACAACCCACCCCAGTAATTTTTCCATTCATATAATTCTATAAAATTTTCTGAATCTACATCCATCTCGTCGATTTTGTATTTGAGTCGAGAAACATTAAAAGAACAGGAGGAAAAACTAAAAAGGAGGCAGTAAGGCTGCGAATGAAAAATACTATAACGGATGAGTTGTGTCAAATGTTTTCTTGGACGGGAACTTCAACCGGTTCTGGGAGAAAACGGAAATTTAGCGGAATGAAAATCTGCCTCTACTTCATAAGTATGCTGATTTCAATTTAATTTTTTATCAAGCGCATATCTTACAGTTTCTTTTTCGTATTGCAGGAGAGATTCTCTCTGCAATAAAGGACAAAAGTGATGCAACCGAAAGAGTTGCCATTGTCACTCTCATGGAGTGTTTTCGCAAATCTGGAACCCGATTTCGTGCTGCTATTGATTTCGAAGAGAAAAAAGAAGCCAATAAGAATAAACAATAATTTTGAAGACTAATATTTCAAAACAAAAAAATGATACATTAGAATTTGAAACTTAGAATAGACAGGAGATTTTTGATTTTGATACATAGGACAATATTTTGAATTAAACTCCATATTTGCAAAAATAGAGTATGAATATACATGTAGACGCAGTAAGTTTTGTATTTAAATCTGATAAATTATTATTACATTTAGGTTTCAGGATGGTTGTATAATTAAATTTGGTAATTTTACAATTAACTTTTTAAATAAACAATAATTTGGAATTACTTTTTTCAACCAAAATTTTTAAGATTTCAGGAAAACCTACATTCTAAATAAAATAAATATTTTGAAATGTGCGGAATGTCCTTAAGACGTTTCTAAGACGTCCTTAGAACGTTACCCTTATAAAAGTTTCCTTTAATGATGATTGGATACATTTGTTTAAAACTTTTGAGTTGTTTAAATTATTACAAAAGGAAACTTTTATGGGGGGAACGTTCTGAGGACGTCATAAAAATGTTTCAAGGACGTTGCGTATCTTTCCTGCACAATTCTTCCAAAACAATTCTAAATAAAATAATCGTTTCGAAAGATTTGATCAATTGTAAAAACAATAATTGAAACGTTTTAAACAAATGTATCCAATTATCATAAAAGGGAATTTTTGTAAGAGGATCGTTCTAAGGATGTCGTAAAATCGTCTTAAGTTGAAGAAACTTTTCATCAAATTTTATAATATTTTAACTAGTACTCTTGATTCTAGAGCGTTATTAATTGAAGAAATGTTTCTTTTTTTTGTTACTGTTTCTTGAAGAAAATCTTTGAAAAACTCATCCATAATGCAACGAACCAAAATGTTACAATCATTGCTGCTTATTAGAGTAGTCATATATAATTACGTTATAGAAAAGAAATCCAAATTTTAGCACGGTTTTGAATCCTCTCACTGTGTACTTATGCATTTAAGGAATTTACAGCAATACACAATTTTTGAATCAAAAGTTTCCCGAGGTTTCACCTGGTATCTAAAGTTTTATAGTGTACAGTGGGCTGAGAGACCACCTAAAGTGGCCAAAAGTCAAATTTTAGTTTGGATTTATATGAAACTTGGTGTAAGGAGGTTTCTGAGGTCGCTGGTTTCTAATTTGACATCAAAATTCATAAATTCGAAATGGCGGTTCCAATATGGCGCCTGAAATTTCTAAAATTTTACATATTCATATGAAAGTGGGTATAAGGGGGTTTCTGAGGTCGCTGATTTCGAAATTGACGTCAAAATGAATACATTAAAAATGGCGGATTCAATATGGGGCCTGATATTTCTAAATTCTTACTTAGACGAACTTGAATTAACCGACGAAGAAGAGTTTGACGTGGTCGGAGATATTTAATGAGAGGCAAGAGGAGGCTATTTTGGATCCGCCATTTTGAATTTATGAATTTTGACGTCAAATTTGAAATTAGCGACCTCAGAAACCCCCTCGTACCCTGTTTCACATGGATATGTAAAATTTTAGAAATTTCAGGCGCCATATTGGAACCACCATTTTGAATTTATGAATTTTGTTATCAAATTCGAAATGAGCGACCTCAAAAACCCCCTTATACCAAGTTTCATATAAATCCAAACAAAAATTTGACTTTTGGCCACTTTCGGTTGTCTGCCAGCCCACTGTGCGATGCAATTCTAAATAAAATAGGGCAAGAGCACCAGTTATTGGCACAGCGAATGTTCGTTGGCACCCTCTCTCTAATTTGCATTAAATAATATAAAAATTAAACAATTTATCATACTCTGAATAAAAGATCTTCTCTCATATTAGGTTGAATATTCTCATTTTCCTCCCAACAGGCAAAAACGTAAAAGAACTTTATTAGAACGGCTCAAAAACATCTTATGTCAGTCCAAATAACGTTCCTTGAACATACAATGTTACAGAGATGTTTTAGGTACGTATTTAGAACATGAAACGTTTTTAGAACATTATTTGGTCTGATATAGGGTAGTTTTTCAAACGTTCAAATAACGTCTTTTGATTTGTACGTCCGAGAAACGTTTTTAGGACATTTCAATTACGTTCTTAAATTTCGTGCCCACTGGGCTATTATTTAAAGCAAATAAGAGGGGGTGTGCCAACAACGGACTTAGGTGCCAATATCTGGTGCTCTTACCATAATATTTTGGATGAATTTAAACAATTGTGATACAATCACTTGAGTGTTTTACACAAATGTATCCAATGATCATAAAAGATAAATTTTATAAGAGAAGCGTTCTAAGGACGTCTTGAAAACGTTATTTAAGGATGTTCCACACCTTTCACGCACAATTCTTCCAATACATTGCTAAACAAAACAATTATTTCGAAAAATTTGAACAATAGTAAATTCAATAACTGAAAGTTTTAAACATGTGTATCCAATCAGCATAAAAGAGAACTTCCATAAGAGGAACGTTCCAAGGACGTCTTAAGGACGTTCCATACCTTTCATGCGTCAGTTAACTTGTATTGGAAATCTACGTTTTTTTAGTCAAACTTTTCAAAATTTGTCATATGTGGACGTTTCACTGAAAACCGGCAAACATATACGTTTTAAATCAACACCATTCCTTATAATCGAAGGTACAAATATAAGTATGCAAACTGTGTACTTACTGCTTTTCGAACGTGGAATTTGTTGAGTTCAAAGTTTATAAATGAATTTTTCAATGAATAATGTGTAATTTTGTATAGGTCAAACAATGTACGACGCCAATGCTATCAGTGGGCACGAAATTTGAGAACGTAATTGGAACGTCCTAAAAACGTTTCTTGGACGTACAAGTCCAAAAGACGTTATTTGAACGTTTCAAAAACTGTCCTATGTCAGACCACATACTGTTTTTCATGTTCCAAATACATCCTTGAAACGTCTGTGCAACATTGTATGTTCAAGGAACGTTATTTGGACTGAGTTAGGACGCTCTTGAGCTATTCTAATGACGTTCTTTAACGTTTGTGCTCACTGAGTACTTATAACCTGTGTAATATTTATATTTGAGTTACTGTATATAATTATAGACTGATGATGGAAATCAATCCTCAAGGAAGAGGTACGTAAAAAAAGCTTGAACTGTTTTTTAATGTAAATAGACATTTTTATATCATTTATATTATTATCAATAATTATATTACTGTATATTTATAATTATGTTAGATAAAATATGTATTACGCCGGCTTTACGATTAGAAAAATGAATATATTGTACTGAAATTTTGGGAAATGTTTCAAAATATATAAGGTCACGACTGCCTGGCCCACTTGAGTTTTGTTGTTGTTTGAATAATGCAATTTTATTTATTCGAGTTAAGCCAAGACACTAAAACCCTGTTCATAGTTACATTTACGGCTAAAAAAAGTACACTATTTGAAGAGAATAAAAATGCATGTGGGCCATAAAAATTTCCCAAAATTTCAGTACAATATATTTATTTCTCCAATTACGCTGATCAAAAAAATGTCCTAGTGGACTATGCTCACTGTGCCAAAGATTTCTAACAAATTATCATAAGATTTAATTAAATTCACTTATGAGGGCCACCATTGCATGCCAAAACGTATAAAACAATTCGGTTTTTTTCAATGTACCTGACACTAAAGCGTATCAACATTCTCAAAGATACATTAGCGACACTTTGTTGACCAGTGTTATAAATCGGCCGAGTATGATGACATATAATTGGTCACGCGACAGACTGCTTCATGCCCTAAATAGAAGTATTGACCTAATTTTCATATCAAAAATAAAAACAAACATATATGCCGATTAATTCATGAATTTTATACGTACGGATGTAAGGTTGGCTAGTGACATGACAGTATTTCCAATTATTCGTATAATTAGTCTTTGCACTTCAGTTTGATAAGGTCATTGTCCAAGCAGTGACAACACGAACTTATCAACCGCAATTCCAGGAGCTGTTGCATCTTTTTCAGTTACATATTTTCCGTATGTTCCATATCCATCCACCAATTTATAAGAAAATTTTAATCAGTTATAATTCTCGAATAAAAATATGGAAAATTTGTTTACTGCCACTGCTGAAAATCTTATGAAATATGTGAAACATGATAAAGAAAAGATGAGTATCAGAATTTTACGAAAGCGTGTACTAAATTCTAAAGTACGATACATATTTCATAAAATTCAGAGGCTGTAGTAAGTTTTTCCGTAAAATGAATTAAATTATTGATACAAAATACAATAAATATTTCTTCTGAAAGGTAAGTTAGTAAGTGAGTGAGATGAACCAACTGTGTTGAGCGCGTGCATACAATAAGACACTGACGTACAAGAAAAATTTCTTCGTCAGTTTAAATAATAAACATATAAGCATTTTTATTTTATGATAAAAAGAGATTTGTGAGAATATTGTAATACTGTATCGTTACCGTATTATACATAAGACCCTGGCTACGTAAACCGATATTTCGGTACAAATAGTTCAATTTTTTCCGTGCACATAGATGGATTTTTTTGGTTCACATAGAAACTGCCTACATATAAGGTCCATCAAGCTAGCACCTCCACAATCGAAATTCCCAAATTTTTTGGCATCAGAATTTTGGGCTTTTTTTGGGCTGTATTGCCGATTTTTGGGCTCCACTACTTTTTTTGAAAATTCAAATTTTGTGTGGAGGTGCTGGCTTGAATCAAGCCAGCACCTCCACTACATAAAAATTTGAAAAAATTAAAAATCAAAGACGACAGAATTTTGGGCTTTTTTTGGGCTCTTGAACGCGCCAAAAACCAATTTCCAAAAACAACCCCTAGCGGAAATAAAACTACCCCCTGTATAAAAAAACAAACTAGGAAGAAATTAAATGCACCACAATTTCGGGCTTATTTTGGGCTCTCAAATTCACAGAAAAAAATTCAAAAAACCACCCCCTATGAGCAAAAAACCACCCCTTGTCAAAAATTACATCTGAAAAAAAAAGTGTCATGATTTTTTTCTTATATTGGGCTCTCGAATGCACCGAACAAAATTTTCAAAAACCACCCCCAAGTACACAAAACATCCCCAAAATCAAAAATCAAACATGGAAAACACGAAAAAAAAGCTGTGTTGAGCTTTTGAGAAGCCCGAAAATCAGAGACTATATTCACACTGCGAAATTCTAAAAAAGATCATTTCTTGCGAAAGTCATATCTGCTTGGTGCCAAGGGGGTTGATTTTCACGTTAAGGGTTAGAGCCCAAAAATCGGTGTTGGTATTTTGGAAGAGCCTAAAAATCAAAGACTCTATTCACAATGTGAAATTCTAAAAAAGATCATTTTTTGAGAAAGTCATTTCTGCTAGGTGCCAAGGAGGTAGATTTTCACGTTAAGGGTTGGAGCCCAAAAATCAGTGTTGATATTTTTGAGGAGCCAAAAAATCAGGGACTCTTTTCACACTGTGAAATTCTAAAGAACATCATTTTCTGAGAAAGTCATTTCTGCTGGTTGCCAAGGGGGTTGATTTTCACGCTAAGGGTTGGAGCCCAAAAATCAGTGTTGGTATTTTTGAGGAGCCCAAAAATCAAAGACTCTATTCACACTGTGAAATTCTAAAGAACATCATTTTTTGAGAAAGTCATATCTGCTGGGTGCCAATGGGGTTGATTTTCACGTTAAGGGTTGGAGCCCAAAAATCAGTGTTGGTATTTTCGAGGAGCCCAAAAATCAGAGAATCTATTCACACTGGGAAATTACAAAAAAGATCATTTTTTGAGAAAGTCATATCTGCTGGGTGCCAAGGGGGTTGATTTTCACGCTAAGGGTTGGAGCCCAAAAATCGGTATTGGTATTTTTGAGGAGCCCAAAAATCAGAGACTCTATTAACACTGTGAAATTCTAAAAAAGATCATTTGTTGAGAAAGTCATTTCTGCTAGGT